>JAQNBH010000004.1:46754516-47088276 GCA_028752905.1 Cladorhizidae sp. MBARI D1340-BT2
CCATATCACAGCTGTTAGCTTTGACAAGCCACAAACCAATTTACAGCTTTTGATTTTTAAAAATGAGTAGTGGGGGTCTGCCAAGAGAAGGAGGGTCCCTATTTCTGCATGCATCTTCTGACAAAACATGCCTCTAGAGATATTTTATATATCATTGGAAAGCACATAGAACAAGCAACAATTTGAGCATAACATTATCTACACAAACCAATTATAAAAAAAGTTATGGGCAGTCAAAGTCAACAGACGTTTTTTTCCAGTTTGGGGTGAACTACCCCCTTACCCCTCAGCATTCTCTCACTTAGAAAATGTGTTAATTTGATGCTGTATGATAACAATGAAGTACTTTTTGGAGCAAAATTTGAAAGTGGTCAATTGTTGGTTTGAGGGTGAGGCGCTGATATGCTTGCGTATTAAGTGCGCTGTATGAGGGAGCTCTGTGTGGCAAAATGATCAAATATTATTGGCTGAGAAGACTTGACTTTGAACCACCAACTGACCAACTTTCGACCTCTGCTCCGTATTATATATCATGGACACCAAAGTGAACAGCGTGGAATCGCTGAAAGAGAGAAAATGCTGAGAGATGTTAAAAATGCCAGTTTGTCAGCAAACTCAAACTGTGGCTTTTTCTGAAACTCCTAAGTACTGTGTCTGCTGAGAGAAAACATGGAGTCTTGTGAACACCTACTGTGTCTGCTGAGAGTTTGCAGAGAGAAAACATGGAGTCTTGTGAACACCTACTGTCTCTGCTGAGAGTTTGCAGAGAGAAAACATGGAGTCTTGTGAACACCTACTGTCTCTGCTGAGAGTTTGCAGAGAGAAAACATGGAGTCTTGTGAACACCTACTGTCTCTGCTGAGAGTTTGCAGAGAGAAAACATGGAGTCTTGTGAACGCCTACTGTGTCTGCTGAGAGTTTGCAGAGAGAAAACATGGAGTCTTTTGAACACCTACTGTGTCTGCTGAGAGTTTGCAGAGAGAAAACATGGAGTCTTGTGAAAGTCTGCTGAGTTGCAGAGAGAAAACATGCAGTCTTGTGAACACCTACTGTCTCTGCTGAGAGTTTGCAGAGAGAAAACATGGAGTCTTGTGAACACCTACTGTCTCTGCTGAGAGTTTGCAGAGAGAAAACATGGAGTCTTGTGAACGCCTACTGTGTCTGCTGAGAGTTTGCAGAGAGAAAACATGGAGTCTTTTGAACACCTACTGTGTCTGCTGAGAGTTTGCAGAGAGAAAACATGGAGTCTTGTGAACACCTACTGTGTCTGCTGAGAGTTTACAGAGAGAAAACATGGAGTCTTGTGAACTATAACTAGCATAAGATCTATTTTTGAGATAAGCATGCAAATATTATAGTAAAATTATTATAGTAAAATTAACAATTTTTCCCTTCAAATTGTGCATGCATAGCAAACTTGTTTGAAGGAGTGCAGACTTAATTAATATTATTTGGCTGACAATTGGGCTGACAATTGCAACTGCCGATCGTCTCTCCCTAGCAGATGCCTCTCCCTAGCTGATGCCTCTCCCTAGCTGATGCCTCTCCCTAGCTGATGCCTCTCCCTAGCAGATGCCTCTCCCTAGCTGATGCTCTCCCTAGCTGATGCCTCTCCCTAGCAGATGCCTCTCCCTAGCTGATGCCTCTCCCTAGCTGATGTCTCTCCCTAACTGATGCCTCCCTAGCTGATGCCTCTCCCTAGCCGATGCCTCTCCCTAGCCGATGCCTCTCCCTAGCTGATGCCTCCCTAGCTGATGCCTCTCCCTAGCCGATGCCTCTCCCTAGCCGATGCCTCTCCCTAGCTGATGCCTCTCCCTAGCTGATGCCTCTCCCTAGCTGATGCCTCTCCCTAGCTGATGCCTCCCTAGCTGATGCCTCCCTAGCTGATGCCTCTCCCTAGCCGATGCCTCTCCCTAGCCGATGCCTCTCCCTAGCTGATGCCTCTCCCTAGCTGATGCCTCTCCCTAGCTGATGCCTCTCCCTAGCTGATGCCTCTCCCTAGCTGATGCCTCCCTAGCTGATGCCTCTCCCTAGCCGATGCCTCTCCCTAGCCGATGCCTCTCCCTAGCTGATGCCTCTCCCTAGCTGATGCCTCTCCCTAGCTGATGCCTCTCCCTAGCTGATGCCTCTCCCTAGCTGATGCCTCTCCCTAGCTGATGCCTCTCCCTAGCTGATGCCAGCTGATGCCTCTCCCCTCCCTAGCTGCCTAGCTGATGCCTCTCCCTATAGCTGATGCCTCTCCCTAGCTGATGCCTCTCCCTAGCAGATGCCTCTCCCTAGCTGATGCCTCTCCCTAGCTGATGCCTCTCCCTAGCTGATGCTCTCCCTAGCAGATGCCTCTCCGTAGCTGATGCCTCTCCCTAGCTGATGCCTCTCCCTAGCAGATGCCTCTCCCTAGCTGATGCCTCTCCCTAGCTGATGCCTCTCCCTAGCTGATGCCTCTCCCTAGCTGATGCCTCTCCCTAGCAGATGCCTCTCCCTAGCAGATGCCTCTCCGTAGCTGATGCCTCTCCCTGGCTGATGCCTCCCTAGCTGATGCCTCTCCCTAGCCGATGCCTCTCCCTAGCCGATGCCTCTCCCTAGCTGATGCCTCTCCCTAGCTGATGCCTCTCCCTAGCTGATGCCTCTCCCTAGCTGATGCCTCTCCCTATAGCAGATGCCTCTCCCTAGCTGATGCCTCTCCCTAGCTGATGCCTCTCCCTAGCTGATGCCTCTCCCTAGCTGATGCCTCTCCCTAGCTGATGCCTCTCCCTAGCTGATGCCTCTCCCTAGCTGATGCCAGCTGATGCCTCTCCCTAGCTGATGCCTCTCCCTAGCTGATGCCTCTCCCCTCCCTAGCTGCCTAGCTGATGCCTCTCCCTATAGCTGATGCCTCTCCCTAGCTGATGCCTCTCCCTAGCTGATGCCTCTCCCTAGCTGATGCCTCTCCCTAGCTGATGCTCTCCCTAGCAGATGCCTCTCCGTAGCTGATGCCTCTCCCTAGCTGATGCCTCTCCCTAGCTGATGCCTCTCCCTAGCTGATGCCTCTCCCTAGCTGATGCCTCTCCCTAGCTGATGCCTCTCCCTAGCTGATG
The DNA here is from genome assembly GCA_028752905.1 of Cladorhizidae sp. MBARI D1340-BT2. NCBI lineage: Eukaryota > Metazoa > Porifera > Demospongiae > Poecilosclerida > Cladorhizidae > Cladorhizidae sp. MBARI D1340-BT2. The sequence continues at coordinate 46,757,591 of JAQNBH010000004.1, forward strand.
CCTCTCCCTAGCTGATGCCTCTCCCTAGCTGATGCTCTCCCTAGCAGATGCCTCTCCGTAGCTGATGCCTCTCCCTAGCTGATGCCTCTCCCTAGCTGATGCCTCTCCCTAGCTGATGCCTCTCCCTAGCTGATGCCTCTCCCTAGCTGATGCCTCTCCCTAGCTGATGCCTCTCCCTAGCAGATGCCGCTAATTTTGGTCCATCACTAGCTAACAAACACAAAATAACCAACTAAACTAACTCTAAATGACTCAATATTACTAAAATAACATCTGTCTTGCTCAAATACATCCACAGACTAGAGTGAGTCTAGTAAAGGCATGCTCCCTAACAGCTAACTAATGATTTACTACAGGCAAGCACTTAACTAACTGTCCTCCTCTGTCAAGATGTCTCTCTGGCAGTCACAATAGCTGAATAGATAGCCATGGGAACCTGCATGCTGTGGCTGCAACGAAGACACTCTATAGGGACCTCTGCCTACTTCTCTATACAATGTCATGAAGTGCAGGGAGCCTGTGTGTTGTTATTGTATATAGCATTATGCTAGACTCACTCATTGACAGATGTTCTTGGATGGGCAACTTCCTAAGTACATACTATATTCACTCTAATAGAACTAATAATTGAACTGCTGCAGTGCAATGCTAGTGCATTGAACAACCCAGCCTTTTGCCTCTGATATGCTGAATCAAGGGTCGTGGCACTGGCGTGATTTCTTTGCTGAGTCATTGTGGTCGTCTTTATAACGAACATAGAGATAGAGTTAGCTGCAGTCAGTTACCGAGTTCCTGGTCGCTAGTATTGTCAATGAGGAGTTCGTTCAGTTCAATATCTTCTTCGTCCTCCTCCAGGAGGTGAGTAGATCTTCTCCATCACTGTCAGTCTCTTCCAATAGCTGGTGAGCAGCTTCAGCAATGCCTGGAGCAGGTAAAGCTGCTACTCTATCATCCTTGAGGCTGTGAATCTCTCCGTCTTCAGATCCTTCCACCTTCACAGATATTCCGCAAGCACAGAAGGATTTCTTTATCAACTCAGCAGCTTATATAGTGTTGTGTGAGAGATTTTACTGACTGCCGCTGGTGCTAGTAAATTGGTAATTACTATAACCAACTAGGTGTGCTACAATTGGAAAACTACATTTTTTTGAGTTTGACTTCTATTCAGGCCGCGACTTCTATTTGAGTGAATATGTTACAACATATTTGTCCAAGTATAGGTTGCAATAGCAGCTTCTAATCTCTCCCTCCATTTTAGGGGTGCGACTTCATACCAAATGTGTTGTGAATCTATCACAAGTGGAGCATGTGATTCCTACTGCAGCCAGCTACTATGCTCTTGATTAAAGTGTGTATGAAATGTCTTGAACTAAGCATGTGAGCTATACTGCAGCTTTTAAGCATTTGCACAGAAGTCAGGCAATAGATGACCTGAAAGATTTTCAGAGTGAAGACCTGTCCACACTGCACACACCAATGTGCATTAATGTGCATTGGTCATGCCCACGCTGAATTGGAATTTAAATAATGCTTATTAATATGCATTATTCGGGTCCACGACAGTTTGAGTCAAATCAGTGCAACAAATTAAAATGTCAGCTAACTATGTGAGTGAGCGTTGAAAAGAATTCCACACCTGCATCTTCATGCTGCTGCAGTTGGGAACTTTGGAGCTAGCTAGCTGCGACCAAACTAGCTAGTTAGAGTAGCTAGCTAGACCAACTACATAGCTACAGAACTGCTGCTGTGTTTATACGCCATGTATCTGGACATCTGAAGTTTGTGCAGTCGCAACCTTTGTTGGTTCTGCCTTCTCTTCATCCTCTTTCTTCTCTGCAGAAAATGTTTCCTGAGCATCTGTAGTAGCTGATCAGCAAGAAAAGGACGCAAAAACAAACTCCATCTCAACTACAGCTACAGTATATGATTTTGACTGATTTGTGTTAGGCTTATTATTATTTTTGCTTTGTACGGTTTATTTCGGTGCTTGGACATCGACTTGAAGAGTTTTCCCCCTAGGACCCAACATGCATTATGTGCATCAGTTTAGGTGCAGTGTGGACAAGCCTTAAGCCTAAAGCTAGTGCGGTACTGTAGATAGAAAATCAAGTTGACAGTGCCCAAGATCAACACGATTACATCACGTTGATATCAGAACCCTCCTACTCCTGCATTCTGGTAGATAGGGTTGCTTTATTTAGAGTGCAGTGTGTGACCTATGTGTACTCTATACAAATATGGCAATTATTTTTTCCACGCTTCATTTTGGCGTTTCTATCAATTAGGCCCTACAGACCACACTTACATACCCTTCATTATCATTACTTATGTGGGTGTGTTTTCTATTGACCATCTTATCGCCATCTCTTCCCCTCACAGATGGCTCTGGTATGATATACTCACGAATCCTTCCTCTCGTCAAATGCTCTCCACCTGGCAATATTTCAACTCCTCCCACATCTTCTTCCCTCAGGAACACCTCCCTGTACTCCCTTGGCCCCAAGGCTTGGAAAAAGGCGTCAAGCTAGCCCTAGAAGTCTTTCTTCAGGTCCTGAACGAAAAAGAAAAACACCGGGGCTTAAAGACCCTATCTGTTTCCCCTTACCACCTCTACGACGGCTTTGTGTTGATGGAGCATTCATCCGGAGTCCAGTACAATCTCCGCCTCTCCATTCGCAAACGAGGGAAACGATATCCAGTTGAGTACATTGGGAATGTGTTTCTACCGTTTAATGGCGCTGGGATGGCGACCTATCAGAGAAGCACGCACCTCTTTCAAAAGACGGTGCATATGATCATAAATGTAGGAGAGACATCCGACTTGAAAGATTTCCTGAAGATGTACCAAGACGTCTGTATGGTCTTGAATAATCTGAAGATGCATCTTCATATCGCCGTCTTTGGGACGAATAAGAACGTAAGGAATCAGGTTGCCGATCTGGTAGCGCACCATCCCAGAGAGTCGATCACGTTGTACAATGTTGGTGGGCATAGAGTTTTTTACTCGGTCGGCTACGAGCATGTGAGCAAGAATTTGCTGGATGACGACCTCTTGCTGTTGATGGACCACAACATGCTCTTCACTAAGGAATTTATCCTGCACGTAAAGGAAAATGTGGTACAGGGTCGTCAGGTCTACGTGCCGATTCTCTTTTCATTCTACAAGCCTGAGGTCGTTACACATTACCTCCACAGAACCCCGATTGGTATTTCTGCTCAAACTGGATTCTTTGCATCCAACAACTACCAAGTTGTAGGGATTTATAAATCCGATTACGAGCGGGCAATGACAAGAACCGGTGTGGGTGACAATGTCAGATTAATAGATCAACTCGTCTCATCGGATGTGTACATAATGCGAGCATTAGAGCCTCATCTTACAAGGAAGTATAAGACGAGACAGTGTAGTCCTTCTTTGTCGGACATTCAACAGCAAGCCTGCAAGAATGCCAGAGCTGATGCAATCGGAAGTAAAAGGATGCTGGCTTCCCTACTAGAAAGTAATAACCTATTAGATACATGACTTACTTATTAAGGTGATTATTTGCACACATGGGACAGATTATGTACACCAAGAATCATGATTGTAAATCAGTTAACTTCAACAATGCTTCTTTATCCTTCCTGTACTCATCTACATGTATATATATATTATGTGATTTTTTTAATAGAAATCTTAATAGGCTTTATAGAGTGTTTAGATCCCACAGAATTGACCGGCTCTCCCTTACATTGAAAATGTGGGGAAAAGTGAGAATAGTTGACCTTGACACAAGAGGTAAGGTGAGTTTTAATTTCTCTGTCGTTCACCACACACTCCCAACAAAATACCGATATTTTCAATGGGCTAGGGCAGGGGCTAGGGCAAGGACTTGGGCTAGTTATCTATTCGCAGATGGTAAAGGAAGAACCTGCGGGAGGGAAATTTACGCAGATTGTGTAGTTTACATATACTGAAACCACATCATGCTCTGCTGCTCTGGTCCCATTTGCGGATTGGATTTAGCCATGAAAATAATTGAACCTCTTGAAAATGCTGCTCTATACTCCATATATTCACGGTAATACTAATGATGATGAAAATCCTCCTTACTGGAATATGACTACAGGAAAAGTAAAAAGAGCCTTCTTGGTACAGCACAACTATAGTTGTCTTAAATGGACCTAACTCTAGCTACACACTAAAACTTGGTTATGGAGGTATATAACTGTACCGAAGTTGTGTGTGTCTTGTGTAGATATAACACAAACTTTAAGATGTAAACTTTTATGCATCGTGATTACACAGTGTGATGTGATCTCAACTTCACGTGGTGACTATTCTTGATATTTGCTGTAGTGTCAGTATAGTCTGTTGCAGTGATGTTGGTAAATAGTCGTATGAAGCCAAATACAGTTTGTTACTCACATCTATTAATACTCCCTCAGATAAATATGTATGATAACGCCTCCTTATTAAGGCACGGATTATTACTCATGAAGTTATCAAAATCTCGTCACAAAGAAAATTATTTCCCCATTAAACTGGTCAGGGCTCCGGAACATCCTTCTACACTGTATATTTAATATCGTGCAATATTGTTTTGTAAAAAAAAAATCAGAGTGGATCATTAAATATGCTTGTGGCCACACACAAGGCAGTGAAGGCACAAAAAGAGGGTGGGGATATATACCTCAGACTACATATCTGCATGCTGTAACTTAAGCCTCACTCAACCCCCCAGTTATATAAGCCTTAATGAATTTTACTCAAATTTATATATATATATATATATATATATAATTCACCTATTTTCCCTTTCATTCTATAGACAGATATTTTTCTTCTTCAGTTATGCCATATAACTGACAAATACTAGTAGAGAAGAAAACACGTCATAGTCTGTACACTAATAAACTTTGACCTTGGAAGTCTGGAATAGCGGGTAAACTATTAGCTAAACATAGAGCCAGGGAATTGAGGTTAACACTATGGGGAAGCTGAAGTTGAATCTACTCTCCCATCTGGTGGTCAGGAAAGTCTGTCGTAAGTCCTGATGTTCAGGAGCACCTATTTCCCCCAAAAATGTGATTAGAAGAGGCCTATCCCCAGTCCCGGCCCAGAGTACAACCCCTTATTGTTGGATTGGTCCTAGTCTGGTGTTGCTCACCCTTGCTTTCCACAGCTAGGGATCAGCAACAGTTGACTGTAGTGGAACAGTTGGTAAGGTCTTTTGAGGAGGGAGGTTAAGGCTCCACTGGTTGTAGTAGGTTGTAGTAGTGAATGCAACAGTGCACCCCTCCCCCCCTCCCTCCTACCCCTCCCCCCTTCCTACCCCCTCCCTCCTACCCCCCCCCCCCCCCCCCCCAATTTAAAAGTACAATGGAATGTAATAAACTCTGTAAGGACAGGTTTTCTCTCACTGCTGTTGTGCTTAGGTCAAGCTTGGCCAATGATAACCATTATTTCTTTTTTTAAACGTTGCTATTATTATTGTTTTGTATAAATTTATGTTATCATAAAGTAAGTGAGTCTTTATAGAGAATAGTTATCCTCAAGCCATTATCAACCTTTCCTCTGTAGATACTTCTAACACAGAAAGGATGTTAAGTACACTGATACAGGCAATCAATGGTCTGGAAGCCTATGGTAGTAATTCCTTATGTAGCAGGGATGAGTGAAGACATCAGGAGAGTACTATGCAGGAAGTTCACCATCAGAGTGATTTTCAGATCTGGAAGGACTCTGAGGACACAACTGAGCATGAATTACCAGCTGGTATGCACTCATATGTTGTGTAGCGCATCCCTTGCAGTTGTAGGAAGTACTACATAGGGGAGACCATCAGAAGACTGGAGACCAGAATGGAAGAACACCAAGATGACTGTAAAAAGGGTGCTAAAGAGTATAATCTGCAATTGCTACATGCATGGGATAATGGACATCCTATTTTGTGGGAGGAAGCCACCATCTTGGACCAGGCCAGAAGACAGGAACTGCTAGTGAAGGAGGCATTGCACATCAGCCCTAGCACCAGAGTGTGATTGGTTCAATCACAACTGCAATGTACTTCCCTGGCTGCTGGGAGCTACTCTCAAGAGCCTGAACTTGACCACGACCACCATAATTTCCCCCCATATTTATCATTCTTTGTTAATGCTTTAATGTCTTTTTTAAATTTATTATTTTCTTTTAAAAAAATTATATCTATATTATATATTTATTTCCTATATTATTGTTTTGGGTTTCTATTATTATTATTGTTTTTATTATTATTATTATTATTATTATTATTATTATTATTATTATTATTATTATTATTATTATTATTATTATTATTATTATTATTATTATTATTATTATTATTATTATTATTATTATTATTATTATTATTATTATTATTATTATTATTATTATTATTATTATTACTATAGTGTTTATTACTATAGTGTTTATTGTATTTTTGCCACATCTGGTTCACGTGCTTGGGCGTGAGTGCCAGGGTGTAGTTAGTGTCACGTGGTGGTTAGCTAAATGGCTCCAAGCTCACACGAGTCTTGGCATCTCACATTCCAGATGTAGGCTAGAGCATTCAGAACATCGTGAAGTTGATTGTTGAGGTCTATGTAAAATCAACCCGAGAGAGAGACAATACCTCGGACACATGCGTACATCATATGTCTGTTAGAATGTAGGGATGGGCATGGCCAGAGGGAGGTGGGGTAGAAATGCAATTACATTTTAAAGAAAAGGATTAAGATAGAGTAAAATAGATGGTTACGTTAGCAAAGGTTTATATTCATTCCATTTTTGGAGCTTGTGGGCGGCAAATATTTGCTGAGAGCAAGATATTGCTAGTTGTGAGCCTTCACAAGGATGGGTACGGATTGTTTAGTGTGTTCTATTGGTAGGACATCAATTAGGGAATCCGTGTGGATTCGGATGTGAAATGGCCAAGGGATCCAATCTCAATGGTGTTGTATTGTATATACTTGGAGGCCTTTAGATTGCATATCCGAAATTAGATGTGGTATTCTTCCTTGCCCTGTTTCCTTAACCTGGCGCCCAGTGGAGAATTATTTGGGATGGTTATATACTCCAGCAAATATACATACTAATTCAGTAATTCAGTAATTAAGTGGCCAGACAGATGTATTCTTAAGCAGGAGCTCCACATTTGTGACCACTGATTTCAATGATTGGCCTGCGTATTTGTGCATTCCTTTATCTGCTTTCACCTTCATTATGGATCTCAGATGCTTATGGAATGTATGCACAGAACAGAAGTAGCAAAAGCAAAGCCATGTATTACATCAAGGTCAAGTTTAGATGTCCTCTTTCAGTCATCGGTCTTTCTTGTGAGTGTTACCTAGACGACTCCAAGCTGTGTGATATTCCTGACCATCTTGTACATCCTCTTTGTGTGTTTCAAATGGGAATTTATCTGGTTAACTTCGTCACATTTGGCTGACACAATAGTCCATTGAAAGCAACACTGAGTATATATAGCATACAAGATGGATGCCTATTTGTGTGTGTACTAAGTGTGTGCAGTTCTGGTAGAGAGGTCTTGAAGATGGATAGTCTCAACTTAAACAAAGAAACTCATCTCAGTTGACAGCGAGAATTGCAATGACCTCAATAATCAACTTGAAATTTACTTTATCAAGGGTTTGACTAGCTGCTCTTCATCTGGAACATGAGAAGACTCACGTGAGCTTAGTCATATACTGGTAACTATCTATCCACCACGTGATACAAACCACACCCCTACTAGCATGTGTGTTCACTATGTGATCAAATGTGGTTAATTTTATAAATGAATTCAAGACAATAACTATATCGGTTATCTAATTATCGAACAAGTTCAGTAACCTGACCCCACCATAGATGCTGCGTTCCCTCTCTGTACAGCTACAGAGAGATGCTGAAGAAGGTCTGCTCTCGCTTCACCTCTCCAGTACATTGCCTCACCCTGTGGCCCAGCTCCTTCAAAAAGGCCAGTGACCTCTTCCCAATGGCCCCCAAAGTCTCAATAGCCACAGGAATAGCCAGTGGTAGCTGACTTCTTTCCTCAGCAAGGTCAGCCACTGCTCCAGCACTATTGGTGGCATAGCCTCGGTAGGACTGTGCAAAGGTGTCCAGGCAAGTCACGTCCCATACTAGTGGCTTGTCATTCTCCCAATCATCGTTGTCATTCTCCCAATCATCGTTGCCCCATCTGGTCACCTGCCATCTGTGTGGTTCAGACCTAATGGTCCTAGCCTTAGACTTTATCTTCAGAGAATTTCAACTGCAGCTGTGGCTCGGTACTAGTTATATGAGAAGATAGATATATCTACCTCCAACTCTCAAACAAGTATCTCTTCTTCTTCTCCTCCCCCTGAAGCTCAGGAACCTGTATTAAAATCCTCCAGAACCCCTGCTCTTGACCACGTCAAATCTCGTCAGCTGGACAGGAATTTCAGCATTGTCATCTCTGGTGTAGCTGAATGTGCCGCACGTACTTGTAGAATGCAGAGACAGTCCCAGGACCAGATAAAGTAGTAGTAGATTCAACCCTTCGGTCAGTAACCTCGCTATCAAGGACCTGGTCAGGTGGGCAAGTTCAAAGTGGACAATCATCACCCAAGAAGGTTCTAGTGAAGTTTGTTAGAACTGCAGACATTAGCAACATCCTCTCAAATTCTCACGCTCTCAGTCACCCCTTCTACATCAAACCAGACTTGTCTCCTATCTAACTTGCCAGAGGGAAGATTCTCTTAAAGGAAAGATGGTCACTTATCCATAATCACCCTATCATGTTTACTTAATACACGTAGTCTAGCCAATAAACTCCCTCGCCTAATCAACTTTCTCTACTCCTCAAACTACTCTATCCTCTGCTTCACCGAAACCTGGCTCACCGATAAAATTTAAATAATCCCGACAGGGTTTTCAATTTATCGATCCTCTAGAGGTGGGGGTATCCTTGTTGCAGTACATTATTCGATTCCCTCTGATCTTGAAGTGATAACAGTAATCATCGGTACCCCACTAAATGTCATTCTTTGCACAGTTTACATTCCACCAAATTCTACAGATGATTATCATAGCTCCATGACTACTTATCCTCCCTCACTTCCAACTCTAACCAAGTGGTAATCTACCCCAACCTCTACACTGTGTATATAGGTTGCCCCTACACTATATGTATTATGTACATGTATGCACAGACCACTAGCTACAGCTATATATGTACATGTATGTGCAGACAACTAGCTACAGATAAATATGTAGATGTATGCACAGACCACTAGCTATACTGAGCCGGAGCAAGCTATTTTGGGGTGGTATGGGCTGATACTGCCAAGGGAAGTGTGCCTCCTTCCACCAAAATGGGAATGCAAACAATTCAGATGAGTATTTCAAATGACAGAAAGTATCATAAATAAAGTATGATAATAATGAGACAGTAAACACCTAGCTACTTTATCAAAAATTTCGACTCTATTTTCTCTACTGCTAGCTAAGTTTAACAAGTCAGTTTTTTCTTTGTGAATGTTCAGGGCCATTTAAATCATCTGTGTCATTGTGGTTCTGAGGTATATAGGTCTTTATTCTTCGCAACCCTGAGAAAGAACGCTCTGAAGAGGCAATAGTAGCTGGCATTACTAATAATATCTTCATTAGAACACTGAATGCAAGTCGTTGAGCAGAAGATAGTTGTGACAGTGACTTAATGATGTCATTAATTGAAAGCTCTGACTGGTTCTTCTCTTCAGCAAACAAAGCTTGCAAGAGAGGCAGTTGTGCCTGCACTTGCATTTTGGAGATGTCATCATTGTAGAAATCACACACATTGCTTAGCTCTGTGTCATAAGGGCACCCACGGCATGCATTGAGAACAAGATCTTCAACATTGCGATAAACTTTATACCCTGGTTGATTGAATCTGCTGTTAATGGATTCAATAACAAGATCAAGTGCCTCATAGTAAATCTGCCTGTAGTTATCCTCGGGTGTAGAATGAAAGTTACCATCAGTTAATCCAATCTAGAGCCGCCGAGGAGCACGTCTTTAGTGAGAAAGAGTTGGTGCATCAATATCAAATTCATTTTGGTGTAGCAAAACACGATCGTAGAAGCTCTTAAACTTGTCTTCTTTACGAATGGATTTGAGGACATCAACAGTCGGCTTTGCCAACTGTTGTCCTTCTGCTGCTGTAATAGTATCATGCTGCAAGCTTTTGCTAAGATTATCACTGTGCTGCAAAATGAGGGTTCCTAAGGAAATGCCAAAAAGGAAGTTGAAAGTGAGCATTTGGGTCTCAATACCAATAATTCTGGCCTTCATTTCACTGTCAATTTGTGAATTCTTGGATTCCTCCCAAACACCGAGGAGAACTTCATAATTGTCTAGCCTGCATGGACTGTCCACCTAGTAGGGCAGAGAACACGAAAGCTTGGTGTGTCAGTTGCAAGGTCATGTTTGAGCTTTTGAAATATTGCATCTCGTTTAGGAGACTTCTTGCAAGAGAGGCAGTTGTGCTTTGTGATTTCAAACACAGCATCAAGGCAATCTCATAAGTTTACATTTTTTGACAGTATCCACTGCAAGGTTTAGAGCATGACCATAGCAGTGGGTTAAAACTTCTCGAGGTTCTTCATCAGTAAGATGCTTGGCCACTCCATTCCTTACCCCGGTCATATTGCTGGCCCAATCATAACATTGTCCCCGACAATATTTCAGCTTCAGATTCATCCGAAGTAAGACATCTTTGATAATACTAACAAGTGATGATTCAATAGATTCAGTTTTATATAAACCAATGAAATCTTCAGTAACAGTGAGATTGGCATGACAGAACGAATAACGAATACCACTTGCTCGATATTAGCAAGATCTGTAGCTTTGTCACATGGTGAAGTATGGTGCAGATAGTATTTGACTAGCAATTTCACGAATAACTTGTAGAGACATGATTGAAAGTAATTCATTCTGAATCTCACGAAAAGTGTATTTCATCTGTTTTTTCTAATAAAAACATGAATACCTTGAAAGTCCTCTGCTCTCAAAAGCAATAACTGATAGAACCAAATCATTATGAGGCCCATCACCTCTCAAAGGAAGACTGAGATCCCAAGAGACGTATTGATGAGATGACTTTCAGAAAATATTCACGGTTGTTTTTCTTTCCTGTGGCTACTGCTTTTGACAACATGTCAGCCACATCATTGGTTGCCTTCAGTGCTTCAGTTCCTGCTTTGTGGAAGTTACTGCTTTCATGTTTGACCAAAACTCGAGTAGCATCCTTCCAATTAGTGAAGCCTTTTACAAGAAAGCTTGCCTCAGATAATCTGGTGAACCCCATCTTTTCCCCCTTTACAGCTTTGCAACAAAGAAAGCAGAAAGCAGAATCATCAGTTGGATCATAATGAATCCATGAGAAACGATGAGAAACGATGAAACCAAGATGCTTGAAAAAACCTGTTTTCAGGTTGAGCCTTGCCAAAGGAACGAGGAGGAAAGGAATAACGTTGCGGTTGGAAAGGTTTATTAGGCAAATCCTTGATCTCTTCATGGCTGAAGGACATCTTGCAGAGTACTATATTGAGGATCATGTGCTCAATCACATGACTCGGCATGTGTGGATTAAAACTTTAAGTGCAAACTACATCAATTAACAAGTGGTCTACACAAGTCTCTGAACCAACTGATTGAGCATATTATTGACAATTTTCTTCTAAAATACCTTCCGAAGAGAGTCAGTTTTGGAACAAATCCTCGTGAACTTGTTCCAAAAAGTGGTACGGCTATAAAGTGGTACGGCTGTACCTGCCGTACCAGTTGCTCCACCTATGGCAGACCACTAGCTACAGCTATATAGGTACATGTATGCACAGACCACTAGCTACAGCTATATATGTACATGTATGTGCAGACCACTAGCTACAGCTATATATGACAGTCATATATAGCTGTAGCTAGTGGTCTGCACATGCATGTACATTATAATAATGTACATGTATGTACAGACTACTAGCTACAGTTATATATGTACATGTATGCACAGACCACTAGCTACAGTTATATATGTACATGTATGCACAGACCACTAGCTACAGCTATATATGTACATGCATGCACAGACCACTAGCTACAGCTATATATGTGCATGTATGTGCAGAACATTAGCTACAGCTATATATGTACATGTATGTGCAGACCACTAGCTACAGCTATATATGTACATGTATGCACAGACCACTAGCTACAGCTATAATATGTACATGCATGCACAGACCACTAGCTACAGCTATATATGTACATGTATGTGCAGACCACTAGCTACAGCTATATATGTACATGTATGTACATACCACTAGCTACAGCTATATGTACATGTATGCACAGACCACTAGCTACAGCTATAATATGTACATGTATGTACATACCACTAGCTACAGCTATATGTACATGTATGTACATACCACTAGCTACAGCTATATGTACATGTATGTACAGACCACTAGGACAGAGCAACATTATTTAATCGTTATTTCTACTCGATATTTACTCGTAGCTCTTGCACATTGCCTTCACTTGACCAGCTGCCTGTTGTGATCCCTCTCTGAAATCTCTCTCATCCATAAACATTTCTGACTTGGATGTTTTTGCAGTATTGTTACATCCAAATCTGTGGGAATTGATGGGATTGGACCTATGCTTCTTAGGTCCTGTGCTCTTGCTCTTTATCAACCATTGCACCATTTCTTTACCATGAGTTTAACCCACTCCAGCTGAGTGGCGTATTCATAGTATCTCACCCATCTATAAATCGGGCGACAGAGTTTCAGTTCTAAATTATAGACCAATCTCCCTCTTCAGCCCAACCTCCAAAGTTCTTGAGCACATTATATATGACAAGTCAGTTGATTTCATTATGTCCACCATTTCCGACAGTTTGGATTTCTCAAGAAACACTTGACTTTGCAGCAACTTTTATTATTTCATTACAACATCCTTAAATGCACAAGTTCCAAGCCCCAGTCTCATGGGATTTTTCTTGACTTCGCTAAAGCCTTTGATAGCATACGCCACAATGAGCTGCTGCTCAAACTCAGGTCAAGAGCTATCTTAGGTGATTTGTGGCTCTGGTTACAAGCTTACCTCACAGGTAGAATGCAGTGGTTATTCTTGGAGATTATCGCTCAGAGTTACTGCCAGTGGTTTCTGGTGTTCCCCAAGAGAGTAGCCTAGGGCCACTATATATTAATGATCTCCCAGACTGCTTATTACACTCCCACATTCTTATGTATGCAGATGACACCAAATGTGAGAAATCTATTCAGACCTCGTCAGTGGATACAATTTATCTCCAAGAGCAACTAGACTCATTATGTGACTGGAGTAATAAGTGGAAATTGAAATTCAATGTATCTAAGTGTGTCTATTTAAGATTTTGCCAGACGGATCCACCTCTGGAATCAACATATCACATCAACAGCAATCCTATTCCAGTAAGGGACAACCATAAGGATCTGGTGTAATAGTTGCATTCAACCTATCATGGCAGGCCCACCATGATCACATTGCCTCACTTGCCTACCGAGTTATAGGCCTCCTCCGGCAGACTTTCAGTTCAGTTAATTCCATCAATGAGAAGAAGGTTCTCTATATATCCGTCGTCCAATCACATTTACTTTATTGCTCACAAATATGGCATCCCCACTTGATTAAAGATATTGCAAAGAGCTACTAAATTTACTACACATCCAACTACAAGTCTAGACTAACTTCTCTTCATCTGCTTCCTCTTATTTATCAACTGGAACTTAATGACATCATTTTCTGCTATAACAGCATCAAGCCGCCTATAGATCATTTCAACATTTTTAATTTTATTACTTTCAGCTCAAGCTCCAACAGATTGGGAACCCACTCAAAAATGGTGCACACTCGCATCAAATCCAACAACTCTCAACATTTCTTCTTTAATAGACTTCCTCATCTATGGAACACTCTTCCTCCATTTGATCTTAATTTATCCAACCACTACAAAACAAAAACTAAGACATATTTTCTTTGATCATTTCACAAAAAAACTTTGACTCTTCCAATCCATGCTCTTTCCATTTTCCTTTGTCCTTGTTCTAAATGTTCATGCCTTCCACCTTTGCCCATTTTTAAACATTAGCCTGCTATATAGTATTATCTAGTATGACCTTCAGTATACACCATATCTAGAATATTAGCATTAATGCACATGTTCATCACATGCACCCAATCCTCTTTATATTGTAAAATAAAAATAAAATAATAATAAAATAAAAAATAATAAAAAAAGCAACAATCCCTTACCTTGCTGGCATCAGTTAACCACACCCCAAAATAGGAAGTAAATTGTAGTTCCTATTTCTCCAAAAAATACTTGACTTTAAGCAGAAATATTTTTTCTCGGGCTTCTGTGTATCTATAGCTATTCAAAATGGGGGGAAAAGAAGGGGGAAAAGTAGCTTTCAGTTATATACCCTTTAATCTTATTCTCACCAACAATGATGAACTTAGATCATTGTACACGATCTGCAAGCGGACTCACCCATCCAAATGGATCACTTTATGATCACTTTCAAACTTTATGTTACCTATCCGATCTTGGTTCGACTTTTGGTATGAATAAATTCATGGCATCCATCACTATTGATTTCAAAATTAGCTCCACATCATCAGATTCAAAACACAGACTAAAGTCAGAGTCCAACAAGTGGTTGCTCATTCTCTTCCCAGTATGCTTTCGGATAGCCAAACACAAAGTGGTCCACAGCTCAACTCCGTCACCACATAAATGCCTCAAGTCTCTGAGAAGGAAATATAACAAAAATCCAAACCAAATATTAATGGAGAAGCAGAGGAAAACAATACTCAGTCAGCTAAAGCCAAAAGGAATCTACTCAAAGACTTTGCTGAGAATAAGAACTCAAACATCTTCAAATACATTGGAAAGTGGTGTAATCCAGTTTATCATGGCTCCAAACAAGTGTCAACACACTTAGACAGAGCTACCTTATTCAATTCTTACTTTCACTCAGTTTTTACAAATAGCTCTTTCGTACTCCTCCACTGAATCAGCTGCCTGTTAAAGACTCCATTATTCCTTTATTCGAAATCACTGAATCTGATGTTTTTGATGCACTATCTTCTTTGAACGTTTCTAAATCAATGAGCATTGACAAAATTGGTCCTAAAGTACTGAAGTATTGTGCTCTGGCCCTGCATCAACCCCTACACCGCTTGTTCAATTTCAATTTGACCAAACATACCATACAAGCAGAATGGCGCATATCAGCCATCCACAAGTCAGGTGATAGAGCCTCAGCATCTAACTAACGTCCAATCTTCCTCCTCTGCTCCACCTCTAAACTTCTTGAGTGTATTATCTATGACAAGATCATTGATCCTCTTGCATCCATTATCTCCCCAGCACAGTTTGGTTTCCTCAGGAAACACTCATCTCTGCAATAACTATTATTGTTTCAAAACAACATCCTCAAAAAAGGCCCCAATCTGATGTGATATTCTTGGATTTACTTTGATAGTGTTCCTCATAATAAGTTGCTCGTCAAACTATGGTCTAAAGGTGTTATGGGTACTCTGTGGCTATGGTTGAAAGGTGTATCTAACTGGTATGATTCATTGCATTTGTCTGGGCGGCAGTTGCTCTGAATTGCTACCAGTTGTATCCGGTGTTCCCCAAGGAAGCATTCTGGGACCTCTGCTCTTTTTGGTATGTATAGATGATCTTCCAGAATACTCGCAATATTCCTGACTCCTAATTATGCAGATGATGCTAAACGTGGGAGATCAATCAAGAACTCTGATGACTGCGATCGTCTCCAAGAGGATCTTAACTTTCTACATGACTGGAGTGTCATCTGGAAACTGAACTTTAAGGAGTCCAAGTGTGTGCACATCAGATTCTGCCGACCTGAGCCTTGCGTGGAACACACCTACCATATCGACAACAACAGCATTCCTACCAAAGTGAACCATAGGAATCTTGGAATGTTAGTATCTTCGGATCTATCCCTGGCAGTCTCACCACAACCACATTGCTGCAAGAGCCTATAGAGTCCTGGGCTCTCTTCGTAGGACGTTCGGTGCTATTGATTCTGTCAAAGAGATCCTTTACACTTCGCTCATCCATTCCCACTTACTCTACTGCTCTCCAATCTGGAGCGCCCTCAACTCAGCAAAGACATAGTGAAGCTAGAGAATATCCAACAGAGAGCAAGTAAATACATACTAAATGATTATACGTCCAACTATAAGTGGAGACTTATTGCTCTCCATCTCCTGCCAGTAATGTACCAACTTGAGCTTAAAGATATCTTGTTCTGCCTTAGCAACATCAAGTTACCCTCCGACCATTTCATTACCAATTTCATCACCTTCAATATCAACTCCACCAGATCTGCTACTCACTCGAAAATGTTGCATGCTCGAAAATGTTGCATACTCGCTCAATCACAAATCACTTACTACTTCAACAGACTACTTCGTTTTTGGAACTCCCTTCCACTATTTGACCAAGAAGCATCCATCATCACTACAAAAGGGAAGCTTAAAGATCTCATTTCATCATCAACTTTGACACTATATAGTAATCACCACTTCCAATGTCCCTGCTCTAAATGTTCGTATACACCTCCCATTACCAACCTTTTAATTGCTGCCAGCTTAAAGCTGTTATCCTTCAGTAAGCTCTCATTTTTAGTTGTGTATATTCATATCCAGTATTACCGGTATTGGTATTACGTGTTATTTTTAAAAAAGTTGCATTTATTTTCTGTTGTGTTTTGTTTTGTTTCCCTAATTTTCAATTATCTAAAGTCCTATAATAATGTTAAATGTCTACAAAAAGTTGCTGTTAAATTTTTGCCAATCGGTCACGTGCTGGATGTGTCAGGGTGTGGTTTGTAACACGTTGCAAACAATGGTCTATTACGTAAGGCTCTCTATTATAGGTTACGCTAAAAATAGTTACATAGATGTACATGTACTAGATACCTGGCAGGCGACCAGATGGGGCAATGATGATCCCATGGAAGTATGGTAAGCCACTAGTATCTATGGGACGACTTGCCCGACATCTTTGCCCAGTCCTACTGATATAATGCTTGAGCAGTGGCTGACCTAGCTGAGGAGAAGAATTCAGCCATGATGTACACCAGCTTAGGGCCTGGCTCACTTGTGGCTATTGAGACTTTGGCGACTGGTTGGCCTTTTTGAAGGAGCTGGGCCTCTAGGCGAGTCAATGCACTGGAGAGGTGAAGGCGAGAACATGCCTTCTACAGCGTCTTTAAGTTCTACAGAGAGTGAACGCGGCATCTGTGGAGAGTCTCCTGGTGGGCTGGACATACTTCTTTTGAAATTGTTGTTGTTATTATTATTATATTACATAAATAAATAATACATAATTTAATAGCAAGAAGAGCAAGGTCATGGTAGTAGGGAAGAAGGAATCAGAAGTGCATTGGAGGATTGGTGAGGAGATATTGGAAGAGGTCAAAGAATTCAAGTACTTAGGAATATGGTTTGATAGGAAGCTAAGGGGTAATGTTCAGTTAGAGAAGATGGCAAAGAAGGCAGAAGAGTGGGTTGGAAAGGTAATATGGATGAGTAGAGTGAATGGGCAGGTGGAAGTAGACAGAGGAAGAATGGTGTGGGAGTTTCTAGCGAGACCCAGTATGGAGCATGCAGCCGAAGTGTGGTGGACAGGAGGACGGAATGCTCGCAAGAAGTTGGAGTCAGCACAGATGAGAGTGGGTAGGAGACTGTTGGGGGCAAGTGATACAGTAGCAGGAGTGGCAATACGGGGAGATATGGGGTGGAGTAAGCTAGAGGAGAGGAGGGAAGAGATGAAGGTTTTGTTTGGCAAGAGATTAGAGGTGTTGGAACAGAGCAGATTGGTTAAAGTTGTTGTAAATAAACTACGAGAGGATGGAGGAATTGGATGGTGGGAAGAATATGATATCTTGAGGAGAAAGTACAAGATAAACAACGAGGCTGGGTCAGTGCGCAAGTGGAAGGGGAAAGTGAAGGTGAGAAATGAGAAGGACTGGGAGGAGGAAGTAGACGGGAAAAGTACGCTGAATTATTATAAATTGGCAAAGAATGGTGCAGGGGTGGAGAGGTATGTGAGGGCCATGCATGGTCAGGAAGGTGTGCGGCTGCAATTTCGACTGAGGACTGCATCAGCTGGGTTGTTAGAGGATAAGAAGAGATGTGGGATAGTTAGGGATGAGAGGTGTATAATGTGTGATAGTGGAGCAGGGGAGGATGTGGAACATTTCTTGGTGACATGCGGGGAATTTGAGAGTGATCGGCTGGTTCTGATAGATGAGGTACGCAGAATTGCAGGGGCAAAACAGTGGCTGGATGAATTAAGAAGAGTGAGTAAGGATGGAAAGGTGGCATTGCTTTTGGGGAAAGATGTGGAGGGAGTAAGTGATGCAGTGATGGAGGAGGTGGGCGAGTGTGTTATGTTTTGGGTAGGGAAGTGGTGGCAGAGGAGAAAGGAATTGTTGTATGGTCAGCTGAGGAATGATCTTTGGTCCACTCCTGTCCCCCCCTTCCTGAGCAGCGGGACACTCGTAACTTAATATTGTGGATAATTGTATTAATTAAGTATATACTGTTGACTTCTTTTTAAAATATAGATTGTTATTAGGTTAGTTACTAAATAGTTTCACACTGTGCTGTATTATAATTATATGTGATGGCCTTAACAGGCTCAGCAATAGCAACATTAAATCATACATAGCGAGAAAATAATATATTTAGTCCCCTCTCGAAACAAAGGTCGAGAGAGTAAATTTCAAGTTGATTATTGAGAAAGGTCATTGTAAGGTCATTGTAAGTAAAGAATGAAATCAAGGACCTCCAGGCCACGTCTGATAAAGATTACCGCAGACATTGTCGGCCTCATTCCGCCTTGTATACTTGTTATCACGCGCTTATTTCGCGCGCTTGTTTCCCGCCACTCGTCTTCGTCTCAGCTTTGCAAAGAACATCCCTTACCAACATCAATTAAACATGGCCTGGACGCAAAAAAAGAAGAAAGTTTTCGGCTATGGCGGTTTTTCGTTGAGTGGCAGTTTCCACAAGTCAGGAGAGCTCTCAGGTTTTCAGAAAGCTAACCAAGGCCAAGGTTGGAGAGGAAAGAACCGAACAGAGGACGAGTAAGTAACCTTATTGTGACTGTGAAAAGGCTTGCTAACTTTCTCTCCTGTACATGTTTGGTTCTCCACAGTTACTTTAACCAGGGTTCTGATGAGAGTGATGTAGAGGGAGAAAATGAGGAAGCAGTGAGACAGAGAATATCCAAAGAGTTCCGATATGGGGAAGGAGGGGCTAAAGGGCATTTGGCTGGGGAGGAGGAGGAGGAGGAGGAGGAAGACGAATCTGATTCATTGGAAGCATTTATGGCAGGAATAGAGGTGTGGTTTATAGAAGATAACTAGGGCATCCTGGGATTTCTGTATCCCTAGTCAGGGACACTCGGGTTGAAGGAGTTGGCAATATCTCTATGGGAACTCGCACTGCATAAAACCACAGAAGTAGGTTGACAATAGCTCCATGGGGACACACACTGGACCAACATCACACTGGGTTGAGGCAGGTTGAAGTAGGTTGACAATAGCTCTATGGGGACACACACTGGACCAACATCACACTGGATGGAGGCAGGTTGAAGTCGGTTGACAATCATGGGATACACACTAGATCAACATCACACTGGGTCGAGGGCAGGGAACGTTTTAGCGTTGAGTGCTAAAATATAACGAAGTAGGGTGCTGAAAAAAAATTCTTGTCGACTTTTTTCTTTTCTGTACCCGAGCTTGTCTAATTAGTCACGTTTTATCTCGCCCAATGAATACGCTTAGTTCTCTAGCCACAGATAACAGCTAGCACTTTCCAACTAGGAACCACACTACAAGCACTCAGATTTTAAGGTACACCCACTTTGACTGCATGTAACCTTAGTTACCTATGCAGCATATCAACAGAGAGCGCATGTAGATTTGAGCTATATATCTAGTTCATGCTGTGGAGTGTGCAGAATCTATGGAACTTCAAAGTCGTAACCACAAGGGTTTCTACCCCCTTCACATGAACAAAGTCCACTTTAATTTAAAAAAATATATCACAGCTCATTAATTACAGTTGGGCTTGATGCTAATAAGTGTTTCTAGGGGTATTGATTTCACTTCACATTCCAACTTGCAGTTCCAAGAGATAAACATATGGCAACACAAAAACTACCACCAGAAAGCATCTGCACTGGCTACATTTTGGAGGACCCTAGCATGAATGTGTGCAAAGATATGGTACTTTAAATGGTAAACAACGGTTTTCAGGTATCGTTTGTCCTGTGTCTATGTGTGCGTGTGTTGTATGTAGAATGAAATCAAGAAAGAAGGGGTTAAGAAGAAAGTGAAAAAGTAAGTTTGTTTTCTCTTTTTGCTGCCACCTCTCACCTTTTCCTCCTCCTCCCTCCCCCCCCCCCCCCCCACCCACTGCTCGTGCTTGCAGATCTGTCAGAGATGACATAGAAGAAGAAGATGACCAGGTAAGCAGATGTAGCTTAACATACAGGAATAGTGTGCGATAATTGGATTATATATGTTGTCGTGTATGTGTGTGTGTGGATGTATGTGTGCTGTGCAGGAGAGCTACTTCAAGGCACGTGAAAATGCTCCCATCGTGATCGAGGAGGAGGAAGACTTAGAGATGGATTATGATTCTGACGGCTACCCCGTTATCCCAGAGAAGTCACGAGTTATTGACCCACTACCCTCCGTGGATCACTCTGCGGTGAGTGGTGCTTGAGGGGAGTGGCTGTGGACAGTTCAAACAATGGCGTGTTGGGGGGGGGAGAAGCAAGAAAATGGGAGAGAGAGGAAATGAAGAAGGAATGGGAGAGAAAGATGTTGTTCTTGCTGTTGTTGCAGATTGATTACGCTTCCTTTGGGAAATATTTTTACACTGAACACGAGGACATCGCAAAGTTAACTGATCAAGAAGTGAGGGAAGTCAAGAAGAAGCTAGGCCTCAAGGTAAATGGTCACATGACATCACATGATCACTGCATTCACCCATCCCCATTCTCAAGATGTGACAAGATAATTACATAGAGTCAGGTCAATATGGTCTTGTGGCAAGTAGTCTGTTCATAAACAAGTTGGTTGTTGGTATAGTTTAACTCCTACTCTACTGTTAGTGCTAGCCTCTATTATTAAGCATTGGTCAGGCCTACTATACTGTTAGTGCTAGCCTCTATTATTAAGCATTGGTCAGGCCTACTATACTGTTAGTGCTAGCCTCTATTATTAAGCATTGGTCAGGCCTACTATACTGTTAGTGCTAGCCTCTATTATTAAGCATTGGTCAGGCCTACTATACTGTTAGTGCTAGCCTCTATTATTAAGCATTGGTCAGGCCTACTATACTGTTAGTGCTAGCCTCTATTATTAAGCATTGGTCAGGCCTACTATACTGTTAGTGCTAGCCTCTATTATTAAGCATTGGTCAGGCCTACTATACTGTTAGTGCTAGCCTCTATTATTAAGCATTGGTCAGGCCTACTATACTGTTAGTGCTAGCCTCTATTAGTAAGCATTGGTCAGGCCTACTATACTAGCCTCTATTATTAAGCATTGGTCAGGCCTACTATACTGTTAGTGCTAGCCTCTATTATTAAGCATTGGTCAGGCCTACTATACTGTTAGTGCTAGCCTCTATTATTAAGCATTGGTCAGGCCTACTATACTGTTAGTGCTAGCCTCTATTATTAAGCATTGGTCAGGCCTACTATACTGTTAGTACTAGCCTCTATTATTAAGCATTGGTCAGGCCTACTATACTGTTAGTGCTAGCCTCTATTATTAAGCATTGGTCAGGCCTACTATACTGTTAGTGCTAGCCTCTATTATTAAGCATTGGTCAGGCCTACTCTACTGTTAGTGCTAGCCTCTATTATTAAGCATTGGTCAGGCCTACTATACTGTTAGTGCTAGCCTCTATTATTAAGCATTGGTCAGGCCTACTATACTGTTAGTGCTAGCCTCTATTATTAAGCATTGGTCAGGCCTACTATACTGTTAGTGCTAGCCTCTATTATTAAGCATTGGTCAGGCCTACTATACTGTTAGTACTAGCCTCTATTATTAAGCATTGGTCAGGCCTACTATACTGTTAGTGCTAGCCTCTATTATTAAGCATTGGTCAGGCCTACTATACTGTTAGTGCTAGCCTCTATTATTAAGCATTGGTCAGGCCTACTATACTGTTAGTGCTAGCCTCTATTATTAAGCATTGGTCAGGCCCACTATACTGTTAGTGCTAGCCTCTATTATTAAGCATTGGTCAGGCCTACTATACTGTTAGTGCTAGCCTCTATTATTAAGCATTGGTCAGGCCTACTATACTGTTAGTGCTAGCCTCTATTATTAAGCATTGGTCAGGCCTACTATACTGTTAGTGCTAGCCTCTATTATTAAGCATTGGTCAGGCCCACTATACTGTTAGTGCTAGCCTCTATTATTAAGCATTGGTCAGGCCTACTATACTGTTAGTGCTAGCCTCTATTATTAAGCATTGGTCAGGCCCACTATACTGTTAGTGCTAGCCTCTATTATTAAGCATTGGTCAGGCCCACTATACTGTTAGTGCTAGCCTCTATTATTAAGCATTGGTCAGGCCTACTATACTGTTAGTGCTAGCCTCTATTATTAAGCATTGGTCAGGCCTACTATACTGTTAGTGCTAGCCTCTATTATTAAGCATTGGTCAGGCCTACTATACTGTTAGTGCTAGCCTCTATTATTAAGCATTGGTCAGGCCTACTATACTGTTAGTGCTAGCCTCTATTATTAAGCATTGGTCAGGCCTACTATACTGTTAGTGCTAGCCTCTATTATTAAGCATTGGTCAGGCCTACTATACTGTTAGTGCTAGCCTCTATTATTAAGCATTGGTCAGGCTTACTATACTGTTAGTGCTAGCCTCTATTATTAAGCATTGGTCTGGCCTACTATACTGTTAGTGCTAGCCTCTATTATTAAGCATTGGTCAGGCCTACTATACTGTTAGTGCTAGCCTCTATTATTAAGCATTGGTCAGGCCTACTACACTGTTAGTACTAGCCTCTATTATTAAGCATTGGTCAGGCTTACTACACTGTTAGTGCTAGCCTCTATTATTAAGCATTGGTCAGGCCTACTATACTGTTAGTACTAGCCTCTATTATTAAGCATTGGTCAGGCCTACTATACTGTTAGTGCTAGCCTCTATTATTAAGCATTGGTCAGGCCTACTATACTGTTAGTGCTAGCCTCTATTATAAGCATTGGTCAGGCCTACTATACTGTTAGTGCTAGCCTCTATTATTAAGCATTGGTCAGGCCTACTATACTGTTAGTACTAGCCTCTATTATTAAGCATTGGTCAGGCCTACTATACTGTTAGTGCTAGCCTCTATTATTAAGCATTGGTCAGGCCTACTATACTGTTAGTGCTAGCCTCTATTATTAAGCATTGGTCAGGCCCACTATACTGTTAGTGCTAGCCTCTATTATTAAGCATTGGTCAGGCCTACTATACTGTTAGTGCTAGCCTATATTATTAAGCATTGATCAGGCCTACTCTACTGTTAGTGCTAGCCTCTATTATTAAGCATTGGTCAGGCCTACTATACTGTTAGTGCTAGCCTCTATTATTAAGCATTGGTCAGGCCTACTATACTGTTAGTGCTAGCCTCTATTATTAAGCATTGGTCAGGCCTACTATACTGTTAGTGCTAGCCTCTATTATTAAGCATTGGTCAGGCCTACTATACTGTTAGTGCTAGCCTCTATTATTAAGCATTGGTCAGGCCTACTATACTGTTAGTGCTAGCCTCTATTATTAAGCATTGGTCAGGCCTACTATACTGTTAGTGCTAGCCTCTATTATTAAGCATTGGTCAGGCCTACTATACTGTTAGTGCTAGCCTCTATTATTAAGCATTGGTCAGGCCTACTATACTGTTAGTGCTAGCCTCTATTATTAAGCATTGGTCAGGCCTACTATACTGTTAGTGCTAGCCTCTATTATTAAGCATTGGTCAGGCCTACTATACTGTTAGTGCTAGCCTCTATTATTAAGCATTGGTCAGGCCTACTATACTGTTAGTGCTAGCCTCTATTATTAAGCATTGGTCAGGCCTACTATACTGTTAGTGCTAGCCTCTATTATTAAGCATTGGTCAGGCCTACTATACTGTTAGTGCTAGCCTCTATTATTAAGCATTGGTCAGGCCTACTATACTGTTAGTGCTAGCCTCTATTGTTAAGCATTGGTCAGGCCTACTATACTGTTAGTGCTAGCCTCTATTATTAAGCATTGGTCAGGCCTACTATACTGTTAGTCTATTATTAAGCATTGGTCAGGAGCTAAAATTTGTAGCAGCCAATAAGACCAGCGTCGAGGTATCTTATAGTGCAAAATGTGACAAGCACATGATATGCATGGTCACATGACAAGCATGTGATCAGCATGGTTGCATGGCAATCCCATGATAAGCATGGTCACATGACAAGCTTATCACCATTGTGCCACCTCCGCAGGTGACGGGTTATTGCCCTCCTCGTCCCTGCGTCTCCTTTGCCCACTTCAACTTTGACGAGGGGCTCCTGGCGGTTATCAAGAAGTCAGAGTTCACCAACCCCACTCCCATACAATCCCAGGCCATCCCGGCTGTCTTGTGCGGAAGAGACGTGATGGCTTTGGCGAAGACGGGCTCCGGCAAGACTGCGGCTTTCGTGTGGCCCATGTTGATACACTGCATGGACCAGGAGGAACTTGCCGAGGGAGAGGGACCCATTGCCTTGATTTGTTCCCCTACTAGGGAGCTGTGTCAGCAGGTGGGTGTGTGTGTGTGGTATGCATACATGGTGTGTGTGTGGTGTGTGTGGTGTGATATGTGTGTGCATGCAGGGTTTCATTTGGAAGACATGAGGGGTGTGGCATATGTCCCCTCCTCCTTGAAATAGTTGCGCCCTCTGCTGGTAATTTAGTAAAAAAATTGGTATGGATTTTGCATGGTCTGGAAATGAGGTAGTCTGGCATGTGAGACACCAGACAGTCTGGCATGTGGGACACTAGACAGTCTGGCATGTGAGACACCAGACAGTCTGGCATGTGAGACAAGACAGTCTGGCATGCGACACACAAGACAGTCTGGCATGAGCAGACACAAGACAGTCTGGCATGTTAGACACAAGACAGTCTGGCATGTGAGACACAAGACAGTCTGGCATGTGAGACACCAGACAGTCTGGCATGTGAGACACCAGACAGTCTGGCATGCGAGACACCAGACAGTCTGGCATGTGAGACACTAGACAGTCTGGCATGCGAGACACAAGACAGTCTGGCATGCGAGACACACAACAGTCTGGCATGCGAGACACGACAATCTGGCATGCGAGACACAAGACAGTCTGGCATGTGTGATATTTCCTCCCTTGCGCAGCACAGGTGAATATAGTCGGAGCATTGTGGGCTATAAATCCTTGCGACGGCGCAAGACATTTCTTTATCAATCTGTCGAGGTGAGAAATGGAGCCCCTCCCTTTCTGATGAAAATATTGTCAAGTCATTTTGGTATCATTTGCCCTTGCATAAATGCTACAAGATAATTTGTACCCCCATTTTCAAAATCCCCCATCACATACCTTGTTTTGTCCTTTCAGATGGTTACATGCACATCGGAGAAAACCCCTTAGTGCTTATCAAAGAGGCCTATAAAATGAGTCTTGTCTGAGAAGAGCATGACCCCGCCCCCCACTCTCAGTAGCCGGACCCTCTAATGCACATGCACGCACACATGGAATTAAGAGTGGTCAAATGTTGTAGAAAATGTTGCTCTGATTTGCCACAATTGTTGTGGAAATTCATCGCATAAATCGTAAGCATTAAATTATACCTGTGAGATTACGTGTGGGTGCTGACTGGGCAACAGGAACAAAAATATTGTGCGTATGTGACTGAGAATCAGCCTAGCGAGACTCCACCTTGGTGTGTGTATATACGCTAATAAAAATATAAAAATATATAAAAAAATATTTAAAAAAATATTAAAAAATATATATATATATATATATTTAATGTTCGTAATGTTTGCGTAAATGACTTCCATCCGAAGTTTGGCACGTGGGCCCAAGACATAAGCACACTCGTATTTTATAATTATAGAGGGCACTGTTGAACATCTCCTCACAATGCTTGACCCTACAACTTGCAGTTACTGTTTTGACGATAGCACCAGCAGAAAATGATTGAGTTTTCTTTTCCTGGTTGCAAGTACGGATGTGGCAGGCCTGGGGAGGAAAGTGGGTGTAGACTGCAGCTCCTGCCAAAGTGTGCAAGCAGGTGTGATGACGGCACTCAACTGTACCTGGACGCCCAATGAAAAGGGGTTGCTGTGCCTGTTAGAGCACTGCTGAGTCAGCATTATCTAGCTCTAGACCCTGTGCAGTTATAAGCACAGAGATCCTTGCCAGTCAGAGTCATTATGTGCAGGACTTCTGCGGCAGAGATCCCTGCCAGTCAGAGTCATTATGTGCCTGCTGCAGAGATCCCTGCCAGTCAGAGTCATTATGTGCAGGACTTCTGCGGCAGTGTTGTGCTGCTCTAGTCGAAGTGCCCAATTAGTTGTGATGAAACCTTACCCAGTTAGTTTTCATGATACCCTAGATGAAAGCTTAGCTCTGATGATTCCTTACCTTACGTAGTTGGATATGCTGAAATGTTACCTAGTTGACATCTTTGTTGTGGCGATGCCTTACCAGTTAGTCGTGATGATGCCTTACCAGTTAGTCGTGATGATACCTTACCCAGTTACTTGTGATGATATTAGCTGTGAAGATACCCAGTTAGTTTTCATGATACCCTAGATGAAAGCTTAGCTCTGATGATTCCTTACCTTACGTAGTTGGATATGCTGAAATGTTACCTAGTTGACATCTTTGTTGTGGCGATGCCTTACCAGTTAGTCGTGATGATGCCTTACCAGTTAGTCGTGATGATACCTTACCCAGTTACTTGTGATGATATTAGCTGTGAAGATACCGTACCCATATTCATGATACCCTACCATAGTTGTCATCTTACCCAGTTAGTTGTGTGGTAATTGCTGTGAATGCTGTACCCAGATGATACCCTACACCATAGTTGTGATGATACCTTACCCAGCCATGCAGTTGTGATGACACCTTACCCATTCAGTTATATCTGTGCCCCTGTCTTTATGTTCTGCCAATTTGTCATGTTTGCACAACTTGTACTGAAAACATAGTAAGCACCCTCCACGTAGCAAGCACCCTCTACGCTCTTTTCAGCTGGTGTATAGTACATGAAGCCAGCGGGAAGGACAGTAATGGCGATCCATTTTCAGACTTGGGTGAAGCTGAAGTTGACAGCGTAAAGTTTTAGAGGATCTGAGGGTCAAGAACGACAGGCTAAAGCAGAGGTTTGGCTGGGTATCAGCAAGTCCTCACGTAAGCTAACTTGCTAACACCATTGAAAAATAATCGCATGATGTGAATGCTACATGTGCATCACTTAAAATTACCGATGCCAGTTTCGTGATGCGAGTGTTCCATCCATCTAATTTTCGAGGTCAAAGGTTGAGCGCTCCACGGATGCTTGTTACGTATTGGGTGGCACGTACAATGACGCACTATATTTACTGATTGTCGTATTCCAACAAATTTCCTAGATCTACCACGAGTGCCGTAAGTTTGCCAAAGCGTACGGGCTGCGGGTGCTCTGTGTGTACGGAGGGGGGAACAGATGGGAGCAGTCCAATGCGCTGAAGGAGGGCTGCGATGTGCTGGTGGCCACTCCTGGAAGGCTCATCGACCTGGTCAAGGCCAAGGCCATGAGTCTCCAGAAGGTCACGTACCTGGTGTTTGACGAGGCCGACCGAATGTTCGACCTCGGCTTTAGTAAGTAGACTTACAACAAGCATGATGGGACGCAGGCTTCCCGTGTTTTGTGGGATTAAAGGGGTTAAAGTGGGGTATCACACAGCACGGCTGTACTACAGCTAGTGCTGTAATGAGATTCATGAAGTAATAATCCACAGGGTCTAGACCCAATTAGTCACCCACATTTGTAGTTGGATATTTACTATTGTGCCGGGCCACACCTCGGAGCATGATGGTCGAGAGTGAGTGCAGCTTCGTGTGGGTGCAGAGATGGAAGCTTACGGTGATCAAGCAGCAGCTGCAAGTGGCCAATCTTGCTGCAAGTCTAGCGAGAACCCTGCGATCACCAATATAGAGTGGTATAATTGACGAGGCCAGACAGAGGTTACTTGATTTACAGCAACTATCTTTCAGGTTTTGACTGAAGTTTGCTTCCTGATATTTTGCGAGGCCTTCTCTTAGAGTCGTGGTGCATTGCCTTGCTGCGAGGCCTTCTCTTAGAGTCGCGGTCATTGCCTTGCTACGAGGCCTTCTCTTAGAGTCGCGGTGCATTGCCTTGCTGCGAGGCCTTCTCTTAGAGTCGCGGTGCATTGCCTTGCTGCGAGCAGTTCGTAATACATCTGCCTGGTGGCGTCGCATTGCTTCACCAATTATGAAATTCCACCCATTATTTTCAATCTCTACATGACTTGTCAGATACGGCTGATGGCCTGTGTACTAAGAAAGTTCTTCACTGCCTCTATTAACCTTAACTCACTGCCTCTATTAACCTTAACTCACTGCCTCTATTAACCTTAACTCACTGCCTCTATTAACCTTAACTCACTGCCTCTATTAACCTTAACTCACTGCCTCTATTAACCTTAACTCACTGCCTCTATTAACCTTAACTCGCTGCCTCTATTAACCTTAACTCACTGCATCTATTAACCTTAACTCACTGCCTCTATTAACCTTAACTCACTGCCTCTATTAACCTTAACTCACTGCCTCTATTAACCTTAACTCACTGCCCCTATTAACCTTAACTCACTGTCTCTATTAACCTTTCTACATTCATCTCTTCCTTGGAGAAACTTTTTTTTTTGCAAAAACACAAAAACACAAATAAAGCACACCAAATGTGTCGAACGATATTGTGACCGGAACTGGAATAGAAATTGAGTCTATTCAAGCGAAGGAACGCACACGCCTTCATGTCCACAATATCACTAAACTGACCTGTGTTCTCCCCAGGATTTTTGTAAGGGATATTGGCATGTCATTGGTAGAGTATATAGCGGACTAATAAACATGATGGTCTGTGTTGTTGTCTTGCATTCATTACTGTGTTTACAGGCTGCAGGAGGTGCACTGGACTAGACATAATATTGTTACATGTGATAGAGCTATGAATCAGTACAGTATCATGCAACAAGCA
The DNA here is from genome assembly GCA_028752905.1 of Cladorhizidae sp. MBARI D1340-BT2. Taxonomy (NCBI): domain Eukaryota; kingdom Metazoa; phylum Porifera; class Demospongiae; order Poecilosclerida; family Cladorhizidae; species Cladorhizidae sp. MBARI D1340-BT2. Next base: position 46,787,007 of record JAQNBH010000004.1, read on the forward strand.
GTCCATAATACGATTGACACACATATTCTACAAATTATACTGAAGCCTGAATGCTCGTATTATAATAGTGAATATAATTCTCTTGAAATATTTCATGGGTGAAGTAACTCTTGTGTACTGTTTACATGATGGTTCTGGAAGATGTCATGACACCAAGAGAGAGTGGGGGCTAAGCTACAATGTCTCGTAGGCACTGCACCATTGCCCCTCAGCCTACCATGATGTAGCACTCAGTCCTGCATGCTTCTCTAAGCTCTGCCTTGTTAGAGTTGTGTGAGGCAAGTTGATCATGTCACTTGGCCGATGGCGACCTTCCTAGGCTTATGAATGTTATCAGCAGAGATAACACATCACACCTTACCCGTCCTCCAACTCTAGCATCCAGGGAAAGTTCAACATCACCACCTTCCTGTACTTGTCTGAGCTCTGCTAGGAGCACCCTGTCTGGACTTCTACGCTTCAGTAGGTCTCACTCGCGAGACGGGAGCTACTGTGGAGCTAGGACTGCTGCAAGTTTTCACTAACCACACCCACAATACCAACCACACCCACAATACGTGCGAATGCAATTTTATTGTACATCAATTAGCAAAAATGAGCCGATATGCTTCAACACTCTGCCAGGGAGAACACTACTGATGCGTCACGTTGCTAACTAGTGTGAGTGGCATATTGTGAGCAGACCTTTAGTCTACCACAGTGAGTGATGGCTCCTTTAGTCTACAGCAGTGGGTGATGGCTCCTTTAGTCTACAGCAGTGGGTGATGGCTCCTTTAGTCTTCAAGGTGATAGCTCCTTTAGTCTACAGCAGTGGGTGATGGCTCCTTTAGTCTACAGCAGTGGGTGATGGCTCCTTTAGTCTACATCAGTGGGTGATGGCTCCTTTAGTCTACAGCAGTGAGTGATGGCTCCTTTAGTCTACAACAGTGGGTGATGGCTCCTTTAGTCTACAGCAGTGGGTGATGGCTCCTTTAGTCTACAGCAGTGAGTGATGGCTCCTTTAGTCTACAGCAGTGGGTGATGGCTCCTTTAGTCTACAGCAGTGGGTGATGGCTCCTTTAGTCTACAACAGTGAGTGATGGCTCCTTTAGTCTACAGCAGTGGGTGATGGCTCCTTTAGTCTACAGCAGTGGGTGATGGCTCCTTTAGTCTACAGCAGTGGGTGATAGCTCCTTTAGTCTACAACAGTGGGTGATGGCTCCTTTAGTCTACAGCAGTGGGTGATGGCTCCTTTAGTCTACAGCAGTGGGTGATGGCTCCTTTAGTCTACAACAGTGGGTGATGGCTCCTTTAGTCTACAACAGTGAGTGATGGCTCCTTTAGTCTACAACAGTGGGTGATGGCTCCTTTAGTCTACAGCAGTGGGTGATAGCTCCTTTAGTCTACAACAGTGAGTGATGGCTCCTTTAGTCTACAGCAGTGAGTGATGGCTCCTTTAGTCTACAGCAGTGGGTGATGGCTCCTTTAGTCTACAGCAGTGAGTGATGGCTCCTTTAGTCTACAGCAGTGAGTGATGGCTCCTTTAGTCTACAGCAGTGAGTGATGGCTCCTTTAGTCTACAGCAGTGGGTGATGGCTCCTTTAGTCTACAGCAGTGGGTGATAGCTCCTTTAGTCTACAACAGTGAGTGATGGCTCCTTTAGTCTACAACAGTGAGTGATGGCTCCTTTAGTCTACAGCAGTGGGTGATGGCTCCTTTAGTCTACAACAGTGGGTGATGGCTCCTTTAGTCTACAGCAGTGGGTGATAGCTCCTTTAGTCTACAGCAGTGGGTGATGGCTCCTTTAGTCTACAGCAGTGGGTGATGGCTCCTTTAGTCTACAGCAGTGGGTGATGGCTCCTTTAGTCTACAGCAGTGGGTGATGGCTCCTTTAGTCTACAACAGTGGGTGATGGCTCCTTTAGTCTACAACAGTGGGTGATGGCTCCTTTAGTCTACAACAGTGGGTGATGGCTCCTTTAGTCTACAACAGTGGGTGATGGCTCCTTTAGTCTACAACAGTGGGTGATGGCTCCTTTAGTCTACAGCAGTGGGTGATGGCTCCTTTAGTCTACAGCAGTGAGTGATGGCTCCTTTAGTCTACAACAGTGAGTGATGGCTCCTTTAGTCTACAGCAGTGGGTGATAGTTCCTTTAGTCTACAGCAGTGGGTGATAGCTCCTTTAGTCTACAAGAGTGGGTGATGGCTCCTTTAGTCTACAGCAGTGGGTGATAGCTCCTTTAGTCTACAACAGTGGGTGATGGCTCCTTTAGTCTACAGCAGTGAGTGATGGCTCCTTTAGTCTACAGCAGTGGGTGATGGCTCCTTTAGTCTACAACAGTGGGTGATGGCTCCTTTAGTCTACAGCAGTGGGTGATGGCTCCTTTAGTCTACAGCAGTGGGTGATGGCTCCTTTAGTCTACAACAGTGGATGATGGCTCCTTTAGTCTACAACAGTGAGTGATGGCTCCTTTAGTCTACAGCAGTGGGTGATGGCTCCTTTAGTCTACAGCAGTGGGTGATGGCTCCTTTAGTCTACAGCAGTGAGTGATGGCTCCTTTAGTCTACAGCAGTGAGTGATGGCTCTTTAGTCTACAGCAATGGGTGATAGCTCCTTTAGTCTACAGCAGTGGGTGATGGCTCCTTTAGTCTACAGCAGTGGGTGATAGCTCCTTTAGTCTACAACAGTGAGTGATGGCTCCTTTAGTCTACAGCAGTGGGTGATGGCTCCTTTAGTCTACAGCAGTGAGTGATGGCTCCTTTAGTCTACAGCAGTGGGTGATGGCTCCTTTAGTCTACAGCAGTGGGTGATGGCTCCTTTAGTCTACAGCAGTGAGTGATGGCTCCTTTAGTCTACAGCAGTGGGTGATAGCTCCTTTAGTCTACAGCAGTGAGTGATGGCTCCTTTAGTCTACAGCAGTGAGTGATGGCTCCTTTAGTCTACAGCAGTGGGTGATGGCTCCTTTAGTCTACAGCAGTGGGTGATGGCTCCTTTAGTCTACAGCAGTGGGTGATGGCTCCTTTAGTCTACAGCAGTGGGTGATAGCTCCTTTAGTCTACAGCAGTGGGTGATGGCTCCTTTAGTCTACAGCAGTGGGTGATGGCTCCTTTAGTCTACAGCAGTGGGTGATGGCTCCTTTAGTCTACAGCAGTGGGTGATGGCTCCTTTAGTCTACAGCAGTGGGTGGTGGCTCCTTTAGTCTACAACAGTGAGTGATGGCTCCTTTAGTCTTCAACAGTGAGTGATGGCTCCTTTAGTCTACAGCAGTGGGTGATAGCTCCTTTAGTCTACAGCAGTGGGTGATGGCTCCTTTAGTCTACAACAGTGGGTGATGGCTCCTTTAGTCTACAGCAGTGGGTGATGGCTCCTTTAGTCTACAACAGTGGGTGATGGCTCCTTTAGTCTACAACAGTGAGTGATGGCTCCTTTAGTCAACAGCAGTGAGTGATGGCTCCTTTAGTCTACAGCAGTGAGTGATGGCTCCTTTAGTCTACAGCAGTGGGTGATGGCTCCTTTAGTCTACAGCAGTGAGTGATGGCTCCTTTAGTCTACAACAGTGAGGGAGGCTCCTTTAGTCTACAGCAGTGAGGGAGGCTCCTTTAGTCTACAGCAGTGGGTGATAGTCTACAACAATGGGTGATGGCTCCTTTAGTCTACAGCAGTGAGTCATGGCTCCTTTAGTCTACAGCAGTGGGTGATGGCTCCTTTAGTCTACAGCAGTGGGTGATGGCTCCTTTAGTCTACAGCAGTGAGTGATGGCTCCTTTAGTCTACAGCAGTGGGTGATGGCTCCTTTAGTCTACAGCAGTGGATGATGGCTCCTTTAGTCTACAGCAGTGGGTGATGGCTCCTTTAGTCTACAGCAGTGGGTGATGGCTCCTTTAGTCTACAGCAGTGAGTGATGGCTCCTTTAGTCTACAGCAGTGGGTGATGGCTCCTTTAGTCTACAGCAGTGGGTGATGGCTCCTTTAGTCTACAGCAGTGAGTGATGGCTCCTTTAGTCTACAGCAGTGAGTGATGGCTCCTTTAGTCTACAGCAGTGGGTGATGGCTCCTTTAGTCTACAACAGTGGGTGATAGCTCCTTTAGTCTACAGCAGTGAGTGATGGCTCCTTTAGTCTACAGCAGTGAGTGATGGCTCCTTTAGTCTACAGCAGTGAGTGATGGCTCCTTTAGTCTACAGCAGTGGGTGATGGCTCCTTTAGTCTACAGCAGTGGGTGATAGCTCCTTTAGTCTACAGCAGTGGGTGATAGCTCCTTTAGTCTACAGCAGTGAGTGATGGCTCCTTTAGTCTACAACAGTGAGGGAGGCTCCTTTAGTCTACAGCAGTGAGGGAGGCTCCTTTAGTCTACAGCAGTGGGTGATAGTCTACAACAATGGGTGATGGCTCCTTTAGTCTACAGCAGTGAGTCATGGCTCCTTTAGTCTACAGCAGTGGGTGATGGCTCCTTTAGTCTACAGCAGTGGGTGATGGCTCCTTTAGTCTACAGCAGTGAGTGATGGCTCCTTTAGTCTACAGCAGTGGGTGATGGCTCCTTTAGTCTACAGCAGTGGATGATGGCTCCTTTAGTCTACAGCAGTGGGTGATGGCTCCTTTAGTCTACAGCAGTGGGTGATGGCTCCTTTAGTCTACAGCAGTGAGTGATGGCTCCTTTAGTCTACAGCAGTGGGTGATGGCTCCTTTAGTCTACAGCAGTGGGTGATGGCTCCTTTAGTCTACAGCAGTGAGTGATGGCTCCTTTAGTCTACAGCAGTGAGTGATGGCTCCTTTAGTCTACAGCAGTGGGTGATGGCTCCTTTAGTCTACAACAGTGGGTGATAGCTCCTTTAGTCTACAGCAGTGAGTGATGGCTCCTTTAGTCTACAGCAGTGAGTGATGGCTCCTTTAGTCTACAGCAGTGAGTGATGGCTCCTTTAGTCTACAGCAGTGGGTGATGGCTCCTTTAGTCTACAGCAGTGGGTGATAGCTCCTTTAGTCTACAGCAGTGGGTGATAGCTCCTTTAGTCTACAACAGTGAGTGATGGCTCCTTTAGTCTACAACAGTGTGTGATAGCTCCTTTAGTCTACAGCAGTGGGTGATGGCTCCTTTAGTCTACAGCAGTGAGGGAGGCTCCTTTAGTCTACAGCAGTGATTGATAGCTCTCTCCTCTTTAGTTTACCTGCCACATGGGCCACATGTTTTCATGGTTTTCGGATGCCGCTAGCCACCTCCAGCACTTGTTGCGTCTGAGACTAGGAGCTGCTGCAGCGATGATGAGCTTGCCACCTCCAGCACTTGTTGCGTCTGAGACTAGGAGTTGCTGCAGCGATGATGAGCTTGCCACCTCCAGCACTTGTTGTGTGTGAGACTAGGAGCTGCCGCAGCGATGATGAGCTTGCCACCTCCAGCACTTGTTGTGTCTGAGACTAGGGGCTGCTGCAGCGATGATGAGCTTGCCACCTCCAGCACTTGTTTTGTCTGAGACTAGGAGCTGCTGCAGCGATGAGCTAGCCACCTCCAGCACTTGTTGTGTCTGAGAGACTAGGAGCTGCTGCAGCGATGATGAGCTAGCCACCTCCAGCACTTGTTGCGTCTGAGACTAGGAGCTGCTGCAGCGATGATGAGCTTGCCACCTCCAGCACTTGTTGTGTCTGAGAGACTAGGAGCTGCTGCAGCGATGAGCTTGCCACCTCCAGCACTTGTTGCGTCTGAGACTAGGAGCTGCTGCAGCGATGATGAGCTAGCCACCTCCAACACTTGTTGCGTCTGAGACTTGGAGCTGCTGCAGCGATGATGAGCTAGCCACCTCCAACACTTGTTGCGTCTGAGACTAGGAGCTGCTGCAGCGATGATGAGCTAGCCACCTCCAGCACTCGCTGCTTCATTCTGTTGCACGTCTCAATAATTGCTGTTGCGTAATTGATATTAGCTTGCATGTTGATTACCTCATTGTTGTTGTTGTTGTTGTTGTCAACGTCTCCATGTGTTTGCAGAGGTGCAGGTGAAGTCTATAGCCAACCACGTCAGACCTGACAGACAAAGTGAGTCACTTGTACGTAACATCTGCTCCACTCACTCCACTCACTCCCTCCCTCTCTCCTCTGAACTCCATTATGTCTTCCTCTTCTTCCCATTTACTTTCTGTTCGCCATCTTCTTATAGCCTTTACCATCCTCCTCTTCTCCTCCTCTTCCTCTCCTCCTCCTCCCACTCCTCCTCCTCCCACTCCTCCCACTCCTCCTCCTCCCACTCCTCCCACTCCTCCTCCCACTCCTCCCACTCCTCCTCCCTCTCCTCCTCCTCCCCCTCCTCCTCCCACTCCTCCTCCTTCCACTCCTCCCACTCCCCCCACTCCTCCTCCTCCTCCCACTCCTCCTCCTCCTCCCACTCCTCCCACTCCTCCTCCTCCCTCTCTTCTTCCTCTTCCTCTCCTCTCCTCCTCCTTGTCCTCTCCCTCTCTTCTCATCTCCTTATCCTTGACCTCTCCTCTCCTCCACCTTTCTCTCTTTCCTCCTCCTCCCTCTCCTCTTCCCTCTCCTCCTCTCCTCTTCCCTCTCCTCCTCCCTCCCCTCCTCCCCCTCCTCCTCCCTCCCCTCCTCCTCCATCTCCTCCTTATAATCTAACTCTCGCCAGCTCTTCTGTTCAGTGCAACCTTCCGTAAAGGTTTGCAGCAGTTGTGTAGAGAGAGTCTGACTGACCCTGTGCGCATCATCGTAGGGGACATGGGGGAGGCCAACACTGACATCACACAGGTTAGTATACTAATGTCACACATATTAGTATACTGACATCGTACATGTTAGTAAACCGACATTGTACAGGTTAGTAAACTGATATCGCACATGTTAGCATACTACATCACAAGTTAATATACTGACATCACACAGATTTGTGTACTAACGAACTTGTGGAGCAATTGGCTCTCATGTAGTAGGTGAGCTCAACTTGCTGCCTGGCAGAGGAGCAGAGAGACATTGCCACTCTTCCATCCTTACACAGGAACAGCTCTCAACTCTGCAGTTGGGAACACAGTCTTGACAGCAGAGAAACCTCGTTAGCTACAACAGGGATCACTTCTAGTGGAGCACCATACAGAGGTCTTGACAGCAGAGAAACCTCATTAGCTACAACAGGGATCACTTCTGGTGGAGCACCATATAGAGGTCTTGACAGCAGAGAAACCTCATTAGCTACAACAGGGATCACTTCTGGTAGAGCACCATACAGAGGTCTTGACAGCAGAGAAACTCATTAGCTACAACAGGGATCACTTGTGGTGGAGCATTATACAGAGGTCTTGACAGCAGAGAAACCTCATTAGCTACAACAGGGATCACTTCTGGTGGAGCACCATATAGAGGTCTTGACAGCAGAGAAACCTCATTAGCTACAACAGGGATCACTTGTGGTGGAGCATTATACAGAGGTCTTGACAGCAGAGAAACCTCATTAGCTACAACAGGGATCACTTCTGGTGGAGGACCATACAGAGGTCTTGACAGCAGAGAAACCTCATTAGCTACAACAGGGATCACTTCTGGTGGAGGACCATACAGAGGTCTTGACAGCAGAGAAACCTCATTAGCTACAACAGGGATCACTTCTGGTGGAGCACCATATAGAGGTCTTGACAGCAGAGAAACCTCATTAGCTACAACAGGGATCACTTCTGGTGGAGTACCATATAGAGGCCTTGACAGCAGAGAAACCTCATTAGCTACAGCAGGGATCACTTCTGGTGGAGCACCACACAAGAGGTCTTGACAGCAGAGAAACCTCATTAGCTACAACAGGGATCACTTCTGGTGGAGTACCATACAGAGGTCTTGACAGCAGAGAAACCTCATTAGCTACAGCAGGGATCACTTCTGGTGGAGCACCATACAAGAGGTCTTGACAGCAGAGAAACCTCATTAGCTACAGCAGGGGTCACTTCTGGTGGAGTACCATACAGAGGTCTTGACAGCAGAGAAACCTCATTAGCTACAACAGGGATCACTTCTGGTGGAGTACCATACAGAGGTCTTGACAGCAGAGAAACCTCATTAGCTACAGCAGCGGTCACTTCTGGTGGAGCATCAAATAGAGGTCTTGACAGCAGAGAAACCTCATTAGCTACAACAGGGATCACTTCTGGTGGAGTACCATACAGAGGTCTTGACAGCAGAGAAACCTCATTAGCTACAACAGGGATCAGTTCTGGTGGAGTACCATATAGAGGTCTTGACAGCAGAGAAACCTCATTAGCTGCAACAGGGATCACTTCTGGTGGACCTTACAGAGGTCTTGACAGCAGAGAAACCTCATTAGCTACAACAGGGATCATTTCTGGTGGACCTTACAGAGATCTTGACAGCAGAGAAACCTCATTAGCTACAACAGGGATCACTTGTGGTGGAGCACCATACAGAGGTCTTGACAGCAGAGAAACCTCATTAGCTACAGCAGGGATCACTTCTGGTGGACCTTACAGAGGTCTTGACAGCAGAGAAACCTCATTAGCTACAGCAGGGATCACTTCTGGTGGAGTACCATACAGAGGTCTTGACAGCAGAGAAACCTCATTAGCTACAACAGGGATCACTTCTGGTGGACCTTACAGAGGTCTTGACAGCAGAGAAACCTCATTAGCTACAACAGGGATCACTTCTGGTGGAGTACCATACAGACAGAGGTCTTGACAGCAGAGAAACCTCATTAGCTACAACAGGGATCACTTCTGGTGGACCTTACAGAGGTCTTGACAGCAGAGAAACCTCATTAGCTACAACAGGGATCACTTCTGGTGGACCTTACAGAGGTCTTGACGGCAGAGAAACCTCATTAGCTACAGCAAGGATCACTTCTGGTGGAGCACCATATAGAGGTCTTGACAGCAGAGAAACGTCATTAGCTACAACAGGGATCACTTCTGGTGGAGGAGGTCTTGACAGCAGAGAAACCTCATTAGCTACAACAGGGATCACTTCTTCTGGTCATACAGAGGTCTTGACAGCAGAGAAACCTCGTTAGCTACAACAGGGATCACTTCTGGTGGACCTTACAGAGGTCTTGACAGCAGAGAAACCTCATTAGCTACAATAGGGATCACTTCTGGTAGAGCACCATACAGAGGTCTTGACAGCAGAGAAACCTCTTTAACTACAACAGTAACTACAACAGGGATCACTTCTGGTGGATATGGAGGGAGGTCTTCATGAGGTTTAGCATTTGCTGTTTTCATGCTTGGAATCCATTCCATGGATGGGTAGGAGCAGAGGAGCAGCTTCTGGCTCAGATATGTGCTATACTGTTGCAAGAATTTCTCATGTGAATACTTCTGACAGGTGCCATCTTTGACTCAAAAGCGGCCCTCTCTTCTATCATGCTTCCAATCTTAATTCCCTTTGTGGAATCACAGGTACTCATAATGTGACCTTGTGAGAGACTCCTCCCTCATTGGAGACTCCTCCTCTCATGTGGGAGACTCCTCTTGTGAGTCTATTCATTAACTTTGTTTGCATCTTAAGTGATTGAGTTCTGTTCCGAAGTGATAGATGCCAAACGCACATACACACACACACCGCACATGCATACACGCATACATACACACATGCACACACATGCATGCACCCATATACACACACACACATGCTTATACCAGCTAAAGCTCAGCTTTTTGGTGGTTAGGCCAATTATAGCTTCCAGTGTGCCTTGATTCCTTCGCTGATGTCCCAGAGAATGTTAAAAACTGTGATATTCATCTGCAAGGACTGTGTACTTACCACCCGTTCTCTTCCCCTACGTAACTCAGTATAATTCATTACAATCTTTACTATCCAAAATTTCCAATGTATTTCAGTACTAATCTTTAGTCAAATTGGTAAAAGGTCATCAATGCAATAAACTTGCTTGCAGTATTGAGACTGGCTGTGTTAATTCAGCAGCTGCTGCAGAAGTGAAAAACTGTACACAATATACAGTATTAGTTAGTTCCAGAGTTATCCTGAGCAGCTTCTTGAAGGAGGTTATTTATAGGAAGGAATAACAATAACAACAATAATAAGTTCTTGAAGGAGGTTATTTAAAGGCAGGAATAACAACAACAACAATAATAAGTTCTTGAAGGAGGTATTTATAGGCAGGAATAACAATAACAACAATAATAAGTTCTTGAAGGAGGTATTTATAGGCAGGAATAACAACAACAATAATAAGTTCTTGAAGGAGGTTATTTATAGGCAGGAATAACAATAACAACAATAATAAGTTCTTGAAGGAGGTTATTTAAAGGCAGGAATAACAACAACAACAATAATAAGTTCTTGAAGGAGGTATTTATAGGCAGGAATAACAATAACAACGATAATAAGTTCTTGAAGGAGGTTATTTATAGGCAGGAATAACAACAACAATAATAAGTTCTTGAAGGGGGTTATTTATAGGCAGGAATAACAACAATAATAAGTTCTTGAAGGAGGTTATTTATAGGCAGGAATAACAATAAGTTCTTGAAGGAGGTATTTATAGGCAGGAATAACAACAACAATAATAATTTCTTGAAGGAGGTTATTTATAGGCAGGAATAACAATAACAACAATAATAAGTTCTTGAAGGAGGTATTTATAGGCAGGAATAACAACAACAATAATAAGTTCTTGAAGGAGGTTATTTATAGGCAGGAATAACAATAACAACAATAATAAGTTCTTGAAGGAGGTTATTTAAAGGCAGGAATAACAACAACAACAATAATAAGTTCTTGAAGGAGGTTATTTATAGGCAGGAATAACAATAACAACAATAATAAGTTCTTGAAGGAGGTTATTTATAGGCAGGAATAACAATAACAACAATAATAAGTTCTTGAAGGAGGTATTTATAGGCAGGAATAACAATAACAACAATAATAAGTTCTTGAAGGAGGTATTTATAGGCAGGAATAACAATAACAACAATAATAAGTTCTTGAAGGAGGTTATTTATAGGCAGGAATAACAATAACAACAATAATAAGTTCTTGAAGGAGGTATTTATAGGCAGGAATAACAATAACAACGATAATAAGTTCTTGAAGGAGGTTATTTATAGGCAGGAATAACAACAACAATAATAAGTTCTTGAAGGGGGTTATTTATAGGCAGGAATAACAACAATAATAAGTTCTTGAAGGAGGTTATTTATAGGCAGGAATAACAATAAGTTCTTGAAGGAGGTATTTATAGGCAGGAATAACAACAACAATAATAATTTCTTGAAGGAGGTTATTTATAGGCAGGAATAACAATAACAACAATAATAAGTTCTTGAAGGAGGTATTTATAGGCAGGAATAACAACAACAATAATAAGTTCTTGAAGGAGGTTATTTATAGGCAGGAATAACAATAACAACAATAATAAGTTCTTGAAGGAGGTTATTTAAAGGCAGGAATAACAACAACAACAATAATAAGTTCTTGAAGGAGGTTATTTATAGGCAGGAATAACAATAACAACAATAATAAGTTCTTGAAGGAGGTTATTTATAGGCAGGAATAACAATAACAACAATAATAAGTTCTTGAAGGAGGTATTTATAGGCAGGAATAACAATAACAACAATAATAAGTTCTTGAAGGAGGTATTTATAGGCAGGAATAACAATAACAACAATAATAAGTTCTTGAAGGAGGTTATTTATAGGCAGGAATAACAATAACAACAATAATAAGTTCTTGAAGGAGGTTATTTATAGGCAGGAATAACAATAACAACAATAATAAGTTCTTGAAGGAGGTATTTATAGGCAGGAATGACAATAACAACAATAATAAGTTCTTGAAGGAGGTATTTATAGGCAGGAATAACAATAATAAGTTCTTGAAGGAGGTTATTTATAGGCAGGAATAACAATAACAACAATAATAAGTTCTTGAAGGAGGTTATTTAAAGGCAGAAATAACAACAACAACAATAATAAGTTCTTGAAGGAGGTTATTTATAGGCAGGAATAACAATAACAACAATAATAAGTTCTTGAAGGAGGTATTTATAGGCAGGAATAACAATAACAACAATAATAAGTTCTTGAAGGAGGTATTTATAGGCAGGAATAACAATAACAACAATAATAAGTTCTTGAAGGAGGTATTTATAGGCAGGAATAACAATAACAACAATAATAAGTTCTTGAAGGAGGTATTTATAGGCAGGAATAACAATAATAAGTTCTTGAAGGAGGTATTTATAGGCAGGAATAACAACAACAACAATAATAAGTTCTTGAAGGAGGTTATTTATAGGCAGGAATAACAATAACAACGATAATAAGTTCTTGAAGGAGGTTATTTATAGGCAGGAATAACAACAACAATAATAAGTTCTTGAAGGGGGTTATTTATAGGCAGGAATAACAACAATAATAAGTTCTTGAAGGAGGTTATTTATAGGCAGGAATAACAATAAGTTCTTGAAGGAGGTATTTATAGGCAGGAATAACAACAACAATAATAATTTCTTGAAGGAGGTTATTTATAGGCAGGAATAACAATAACAACAATAATAAGTTCTTGAAGGAGGTATTTATAGGCAGGAATAACAACAACAATAATAAGTTCTTGAAGGAGGTTATTTATAGGCAGGAATAACAATAACAACAATAATAAGTTCTTGAAGGAGGTTATTTAAAGGCAGGAATAACAACAACAACAATAATAAGTTCTTGAAGGAGGTTATTTATAGGCAGGAATAACAATAACAACAATAATAAGTTCTTGAAGGAGGTATTTATAGGCAGGAATAACAATAATAAGTTCTTGAAGGAGGTTATTTATAGGCAGGAATAACAATAACAACAATAATAAGTTCTTGAAGGAGGTTATTTAAAGGCAGAAATAACAACAACAACAATAATAAGTTCTTGAAGGAGGTTATTTATAGGCAGGAATAACAATAACAACAATAATAAGTTCTTGAAGGAGGTATTTATAGGCAGGAATAACAATAACAACAATAATAAGTTCTTGAAGGAGGTATTTATAGGCAGGAATAACAATAACAACAATAATAAGTTCTTGAAGGAGGTATTTATAGGCAGGAATAACAATAACAACAATAATAAGTTCTTGAAGGAGGTATTTATAGGCAGGAATAACAATAATAAGTTCTTGAAGGAGGTATTTATAGGCAGGAATAACAACAACAACAATAATAAGTTCTTGAAGGAGGTTATTTATAGGCAGGAATAACAATAACAACGATAATAAGTTCTTGAAGGAGGTTATTTATAGGCAGGAATAACAACAACAATAATAAGTTCTTGAAGGGGGTTATTTATAGGCAGGAATAACAACAATAATAAGTTCTTGAAGGAGGTTATTTATAGGCAGGAATAACAATAAGTTCTTGAAGGAGGTATTTATAGGCAGGAATAACAACAACAATAATAATTTCTTGAAGGAGGTTATTTATAGGCAGGAATAACAATAACAACAATAATAAGTTCTTGAAGGAGGTATTTATAGGCAGGAATAACAACAACAATAATAAGTTCTTGAAGGAGGTTATTTATAGGCAGGAATAACAATAACAACAATAATAAGTTCTTGAAGGAGGTTATTTAAAGGCAGGAATAACAACAACAACAATAATAAGTTCTTGAAGGAGGTTATTTATAGGCAGGAATAACAATAACAACAATAATAAGTTCTTGAAGGAGGTTATTTATAGGCAGGAATAACAATAAGTTCTTGAAGGAGGTATTTATAGGCAGGAATAACAACAACAATAATAATTTCTTGAAGGAGGTTATTTATAGGCAGGAATAACAATGGATGACAACAACAAAAATGCATAATAAACACTAAATGTAAACACTAAATGTAACGAGACAAAACTGCTTTATTAAGCAGGGATTAAGGATATTTTGTGGTTACGACTTTGGAACTCTATAGATTTTGCACACTTCACTCTATGAACTAGATGAGTATCTCAGAAGATGGTCTCTCCATGCGCTCTCTTTTCATACTAAAAATGTTGCAAAGGTATAACTATGCCAAAGTTATCTGCAGCTAAAGTGGGCTCCCTCAAGATCTTGAAGGCTTGAGTTTGCTGCAAGTGTTGCTCCTGATTGGAGGGTGCTAGACAGTTGACATTGGTATCTGTGGCAAGAGGAAACTCTGCTTTACAGGATGAGTTTAAAAAATTCTTGTGCCGGAAGAAACGACGCACTTGACCTACTCCTCTCGTTTTAGTGCCTAATGAAACCACTCGTCCCGTAGAGCCGAGCTCCCTCTTCCCACAGATACCAATATCAACTAGCACCTTCCAATCAGGAGCCACACTTGCAGCTAACTCAAGCCTATCTTGAGGGAGCCCACTTCAGCTGCAGACACCATTGCTAAACTCCTTGGTGTATGGTCACATATTTTAAGTAGAAATTTGGACCAGCCGGGGGGAACAATCGGAGGTGCTAATGGTGTTCAATTTTTGTTTGTGTGCGCGTCTCTCGTCTTCTCTAGATAGTAGAGGTGATGAAAGACGAGCAAGAGAAGTGGGCGTGGCTGAAGCAGCGTCTGGTCGAGTTCATGGCTTGGGGGAGTGTGCTGGTGTTTGTCACGCGCAAGGTGCAGTCTGAGGAAGTGACCGCCATGCTCAGGGAGGAGGGGCACAAGGGTGAGTGGGCGTTTTCTTCGTCATGTGTAAGGGTGTGGTCTTTTGGGTGCACGGGAGTAGTACACACATGTATTTTTTTTAAATGTTTTGAAAAGTGTCTTCCTGGATGGGGGGGGGGGGGGCGCGGTTACCTAGGTTACAGCTACCACATTCAAAGAGTCATATAGCAGTGTTAGCTAGCAGCAGCCAGATCATTCCACCTTAAAAAAGTAATTGATTTCAATGGAACATTTGTGGACGTATTTTAAATTTATTATTATTATTTTTAATCACACTGTGGTGAGTTACATCTGCTACATGTTGTGCCTTGGGATCGGAGGCTGTCAACTGCTGTAGGAGCACCTTTCCCCCCCCCCCCCCTCCCTCAAATGAAGTTTTAAACCCAACCCCTTCAACTTGGTTCATATTTGGCGTATGGGGTAACTGAGGCTAGAAAAGGCGAAATTTCAAGTTTCCCCCCCCCCAGTGGATCGCCCCCCAGTGGATCGACAGTTTTTGCGCCATGGCCCACCATTTTTTTGGCGATTTTAGTGAAAATAAGCATGGCCACCAATTTCCAGATGACCATATCTCCCTAACCAGTGGGCCAAATTTATTGATATTGGTGTCTGTGGAAAGGTATTTTCACGTGGAATCCAAATCTGCCATACTTTATGTAGGAGTGTAATAACCTTTTGACCTTGAATTTGACTTTGTGGATCACGTGACCTTGAGGGGAACTTGGGTGAAAATTATATCTCAACATGTTCTCTTCAAAGTATCAAAAAATTGGAGGTAAATTATTATTCTCAATGAACTCTCACAGTTGACATAATAACATTACAATAACCTTCTCAATAGTCAACAAAAAGGGGGGACAGTTGCATTAAAAAAAATTTTTTTTAAACTTATGGTTACCACTTTATAGCGCCGTAGATTCTGTAAACTTCATGGTATGGACTTGATATATAGCTCAAAAGATAGGTCTCTCTGTGTGCTCTCTTTTGATACTAAAATATTTTTCATAGGCATAACTACAGCCAAGTTACTAGAACTAAAGTAGAGAGAACTTCAAAACCTGAATGCCTGAATTGGCCGCATAAATATCTCCAGATTGCAAAGTGCTAAAGATTTGAAATTAGCACCAGTGGCTAGAGGAAGCCATGAGCGTTTTCACTCTAGCCTCTGGTGCTAATTTCAACTCTCTAGCACTTGGCAATCTGGAGACATTTATGCGGCCAATTCAGGCATTCAGATTTTTGAGGTTCCCTCCACTTGTAGCTCCTGTAACTTGGCTATAGTTATACTTATGAAAAATATTTTAGTATCAACAGAGAGCACAAAGAGAGACCTATCTTTTGAGCTATATATCAAGTCCACACCATGAAGTTTGCGGAATCTATGGAGTTATAAAGTGGTAACCACAAAGGGGGGAAAGGGGGGAAATACATGTGGGTCACTCTCCCCCCAAAAATGCAACTGTCCCTCCTTAAATTGTATTCTCTCAATGTTTCAACTAGATGCTCTAGCCTTCATCAGGAATAATGAAGGCTAGAGCATCTAGTCGAAAAGTCGAGAGAATACAATTTAAAGTTGATTATTGAGAAGGTTATTGTAATCTAAAAAAAAAAATCCAGCTTGTCTCAGACTAGGTATACTTGATGCCAAAATGTGGTATTCCTATGCAATGCAGTACAGTTCTGTATATGAGATCAACATCCAACCATGTAGCCATTGTTGCGCTGATTATAACTACTTTTAGAGTGGCACAACAATCATAATGATCCTTCCGTCTAAAGATTAATCATTTAGCTATACCATTATAAATTTGATTGATAGCTGGAAACCATCACATCCAAATTTGTAAATGTAGTTCTTCTTGTCCATGGCATAGGTTGAGCTACAGTATTTCAGAAATGAATTGCCTCTCTAAAGTATTTGTCGACGAGTACTATACTGGTAGCTAACATAAGTTCTGGTGTGTTGTAAGTTCATTGTTCTAGTACAGGCACCCAGCACCAGAGCTTCATATATCTAGATCTATCAAAGAGAACTCTCAAGAGTCATCCAACTTTTGTTGTACTGAATAGTCTACTAGATAACGACATGCATAGATTAATGGTAGATAGCATCACATACACTAGCTTTATTGATGTGTAAAAAGAGTCCAGAAACAACTTCACATTTATCTTTTCTTAGAGTCATAGTCTCTGGAATACATTCCAGACTGTTTCCCAATCCTTCCTATTTGAATGGACTGTTTGATATAATATCAGTTTGAAAATAAGGTCATCAAATGGGGAAACCAAATTCTCGTGAGTAGGAGGAACTACATTCACAAATTTGGATGTGATGTTTTTCAGCTATCAATCAAATTTATAATGGTATATATAGCTAACTTTAGAATGAAGGATCATTATGATTGTGCCACTTTAAAAGTAGTTGCATTCATTCCCAATCAGCTGCAACAATGGCTACATAGTTGGAAGTTGATCTTTATGTAGAACTGTATATACATAGTACGTGTACATTCATTGCATTAGGAATATCACATTTTGTCATCAACTATGCCTACTTTGAGAAGTGCTCTCCATGACTAGAGATTGGACCTCCTTGGTAACCTAGAGTCCTCCAGACCTCCATGACTAGAGATTGGACCTCTTTGGTAACCTAGAGACCTCCAGACCTCCATGACTAGGGATTGGACCTCCTTGTCGACCCAGAGACCTCCAGACCTCCATGACTAGAGATTGGACCTCCTTGTCGACCCAGAGACCTCTAGACCTCCATGACTAGAGATTGGACCTCCTTGGTAACCTAGAGACCTCCAGACCTCCATGACTAGAGATTGGACCCTTGGTAACCTAGAGACCTCCAGACCTCCATGACAAGAGATTGGACCTCCTTGGTAACCTAGAGTCCTCCAGACCTCCATGACAAGAGATTGGACCTCCTTGGTAACCTAGAGACCTCCAGACCTCCATGACTAGAGATTGGACCTCCTTGTCGACCCAGAGACCTCCAGACCTCCATGACTAGAGATTGGACCCTTGGTAACCTAGAGACCTCCATGACAAGAGATTGGACCTCCTTGTAACCTAGAGACCTTCAGACTTCCATAACTAGAGATTGGACCTCCTTGGTAACCTAGAGACCTCCAGACCTCCATGACAAGAGATTGGACCTCCTTGTCGACCCAGAGACCTCTAGACCTCCATGACTAGAGATTGGACCTCCTTGTCGACCCAGAGACCTCTAGACCTCCATGACTAGAGATTGGACCCTTGGTAACCTAGAGACCTCCAGACCTCCATAACTAGAGATTGGACCCTTGGTAACCTAGAGACCTCCAGACCTCCATGACTAGAGATTGGACCTCCTTGGTAACCTAGAGACCTCTAGACCTCCATGACTAGAGATTGGACCTCCTTGTCGACCCAGAGACCTCCAGACCTCCATGACTAGAGATTGGACCTCCTTGGTAACCTAGGGACCTCCAGACCTCCATGACTAGGGATTGGACCTCCTTGTCGACCCAGAGACCTCCAGACCTCCATGACTAGAGATTGGACCTCCTTGTCGACCCAGAGACCTCTAGACCTCCATAACTAGAGATTGGACCTCCTTGGTAACCTAGAGACCTCCATGACAAGAGATTAGGACCTCCTTGGTAACCTAGAGACCTCTAGACCTCCATGACTAGAGTTTGGACCTCCTTGTCGACCCAGAGACCTCCAGACCTCCATGACTAGAGATTGGACCTCCTTGGTAACCTAGAGACCTCCAGACCTCCATGACTAGAGATTGGACCTCCTTGTCGACCCAGAGCTCCATGACTAGAGATTGGACCTCCTTGTCGACCCAGAGACCTCCAGACCTCCATGACTAGAGATTGGACCTCCTTGTCGACCCAGAGACCTCTAGACCTCCATGACAAGAGACTGGACCTCCTTGGTAACCTAGAGACCTCCAGACTTCCATGACTAGAGATTGGATCTCCTTGGTAACCTAGAGACCTCCATGACTAGGGATTGGACCTCCTTGTCGACCCAGAGACCTCCAGACCTCCATGACTAGAGATTGGACCTCCTTGGTAACCTAGAGACCTCCAGACCTCCATGACTAGAGATTGGACCTCCTTGTCGACCCAGAGACCTCTAGACCTCCATAACTAGAGATTGGACCTCCTTGGTAACCTAGAGACCTCCAGATCTCCATGAATAGAGATTGGACCTCCTTGTCGACCCAGAGACCTCCAGACCTCCATGACTAGAGATTGGACCTCCTTGTCGACCCAGAGACCTCTAGACCTCCATAACTAGAGATTGGACCTCCTTGGTAACCTAGAGACCTCCAGACCTCCATGACTAGAGATTGGATCTCCTTGGTAACCTAGAGACCTCCATGACTAGGGATTGGACCTCCTTGTCGACCCAGAGACCTCCAGACCTCCATGACTAGAGATTGGACCTCCTTGGTAACCTAGAGACCTCCAGACCTCCATGACTAGAGATTGGACCTCCTTGGTAACCTAGAGACCTCCAGACCTCCATGACTAGAGATTGGATCTCCTTGGTAACCTAGAGACCTCCATGACTAGGGATTGGACCTCCTTGTCGACCCAGAGACCTCCAGACCTCCATGACTAGAGATTGGACCGCCTTGGTAACCTAGAGACCTCCAGACCTCCATGACTAGAGATTGGATCTCCTTGGTAACCTAGAGACCTCCATGACTAGGGATTGGACCTCCTTGTCGACCCAGAGACCTCCAGACCTCCATGACTAGAGATTGGACCGCCTTGGTAACCTAGAGACCTCCAGACCTCCATAACTAGAGACTGGACCTCCTTGTCGACACAGAGACCTCCAGACCTCCATGACTAGAGATTGGACCTCCTTGGTAACCTAGAGACCTCTAGACCTCCATGACTAGAGATTGGACCTCCTTGGTAACCTAGAGACCTCCAGACCTCCATGACTTGACAAGACCTTGATTGAGTATGTACGAATATTGGCTTCTGATGAGTTTCCCAGATGAAAGCAATTGTCCAACATCTGCGTAGTAACAGATACCATCTCTACATGGCATCCGCATGGAATGCTCTTGCTTCCTGATGGCTTCTTCCCATCTTTCCAATTTCAAAACACTTGTCACCTACGTACGATCAGGTATTTATTTGTAATTTAGACAGCATGCTTACTTACTTAGAAGTAACTTGTCCACTACACTTTCTGTAACTAAAGAGAGCTGAATCTTCTCAGACTCTTTCGATTCTCCTCCCTGGATGACT
Source organism: Cladorhizidae sp. MBARI D1340-BT2 (assembly GCA_028752905.1). Classification (NCBI taxonomy): domain Eukaryota; kingdom Metazoa; phylum Porifera; class Demospongiae; order Poecilosclerida; family Cladorhizidae; species Cladorhizidae sp. MBARI D1340-BT2. The sequence goes on from JAQNBH010000004.1 coordinate 46,806,872, forward strand.
TTCTGGCAGGTACAGCAAGCAATGAAAACATCGCTCCGCCATGCGGGGAAGAAGAGCTAGTGTGAAACTAAAGCAGCTTGGCGGCGTAATTAGTCATGTTCTTCCCCGAAGGAGTCTCTTTGGAGGAGTGGGAGACACATTCTTCAGTAGCTGGGGTTACTGTTGCCTCTGCCATTGCCTCTTTGAAGGAATGGGAGACACATTCTCCAGTAGCTGGGATTACTGTTGCCTCTGCCATTGCCTCTTTGAAGGAATGGAATATTGTTGTTGTTCTGATGATCATTTAATTAAATTTATATATATCTCTAGTTGGTCTTCTCCATGGTGATATGTGCCAAGGAGATAGAGATTCAGTCATCGGCTCATTCAAGAAGAAGGAGTTTCCCACGTTGATAGCCACGGACATAGCCGGTATGTACTTCCTTTATATACATAGGAAGAGGAGGAGTTTGTGTTGGCGAAATTTTACGTTGCCATTTCTGCCCATGGAGTTATTGTCAACCTACTTCAACCTGCAGTGTGGTGTTGGTCCAGTGTGTGTCCCCATAGAGCTTTTGTCAACCTACTTCAACCTGCCTCAACCTAGTGCGGTGTTGGTCCAGTTTGTGTCCTCATAGAGCTATTGTCAACCTACTTCAACCTGCCTCAACCCAGTGTGGTATTGGCCAGTGTGTGTCCTCATAGAGCTCTTGTCAACCTGCCTCAACCCAGTGTGGTGTTGGTCCAGTGTGTGTCCTCATAGAGCTATTGTCAACCTACTTCAACCTGCCTCTACCCAGTGTGGTGTTGGTCCAGTGTGTGTCCCCATAGAGCTATTGTCAACCTACTTCAACCAGCCTCTACCCAGTGTGGTGATGGTCCAGTGTGTGTCCCCATAGAGCTATTGTCAACCTACTTCAACCTGTCTCAACCCAGTGTGGTATTGGCCAGTGTGTATCCTCATAGAGCTCTTGTCAACCTGCCTCAACCCAGTGTGGTGTTGGTCCAGTGTGTGTCCTCATAGAGCTATTGTCAACCTACTTCAACCTGCCTCAACCCAGTGTGATGTTGGTCCAGTGTGTGTCCCCATAGAGCTATTGTCAACCTACTTCAACCTGCCTCAACCCAGTGTGATGTTGGTCCAGTGTGTGTCCCCATAGAGCTATATTGGCAACCTGCTTCAACCTGCCTCCACCCAGTATGATATTGATCCAGTGTGCCCCCATAGAGCTATTGCCAACCTATTTCAACATGCCTCAGCCCAGTGTGGTGTGGTGTTGGTCCAGTGTGTGTCCTCATAGAGCTATTGTCAACCTACTTCAACCAGCCTCAACCCAGTGTGGTGTTGGTCCAGTGTGTGTGTCCTCGTAGAGCTATTGTCAACCTACTTCAACCAGCCTCAACCCAGTGTGGTGTTGGTCCAGTGTGTGTCCTCATAGAGCTATTGTCAACCTACTTCAACCAGCCTCAACCCAGTGTGGTGTTGGTCCAGTGTGTGTCCCCATAGAGCTATTGTCAACCTACTTCAACCAGCCTCAACCCAGTGTGGTGTTGGTCCAGTGTGTGTCCCCATAGAGCTATTGTCAACCTACTTCAACCAGCCTCAACCCAGTGTGGTGTTGGTCCAGTGTGTGTCCCCATAGAGCTATTGTCAACCCAGCCTCAACCCAGTGTGGTGTTGGTCCAGTGTGTGTCCCCATAGAGCTATTGTCAACCCAGCCTCAACCCAGTGTGGTGTTGGTCCAGTGTGTGTCCCCATAGAGCTATTGTCAACCTAGTAATTCAACCTGCCTCAGTCCAGTGTGGTGAGACTAATCAACTTTGATGTGCATAGAGAGCAGTCACATGATCACTCAAGACTTCATCAGAACAGTTTTACATGTTGCTCACATGATCACTCATGACATCATCAGCACAGTTTTACATGTTGCTCACATGATCACTCATGACATCATCAGCACAGTTTTACATGTTGCTCACATGATCACTCATGACATCATCAGCACAGTATTTACATGTTGCTCACATGATCACTCATGACATCATCAGCACAGTTTTACATGTTGCTCACATGATCACTCATGACATCATCAGCACAGTATTTACATGTTGCTCACATGATCACTCATGACATCATCAGCACAGTATTTACATGTTGTTCACATGATCACTCATGACATCATCAGCACAGTATTTACATGTTGCTCACATGATCACTCATGACATCATCAGCACAGTATTTACATGTTGCTCACATGATCACTCATGACATCATCAGCACAGTATTTACATGTTGCTCACATGATCATGCTACAGCTCGTGGTCTAGACATTCCTGCCATCAAGACGGTGATAAACTTCGACGTGGCCAAGAACATCGACACGCACGTGCATCGTATTGGGCGCACGGGGCGAGCTGGCGAGAAAGGAACGGCATTCACCCTCCTCCTTATCAGTGACACTGTCTTTGCTGCTGACCTCGTCCGAAACCTGGTAGGGTTTAGGAACACTTGTGCAACGTGATGTGTCATGGTGTGTGGTTAGTGAGATAAGCGGGTCCTTTCTGCGGACTTGGATGGATAACTTTGTATACCATGCGTGTGTATGTAATCACCGAACGTTCACCCACATAGATAAATTAGGTGGTGTCACCCATCTTAAATTAAACGGTGTCACTAAAAACTGGAATGGTTGGGGAAATATTGAGATGATGGCTGCCGATTCAAAGATAAGAAAACGGAGAAATGGTTGCAGAGGCAAGTGGGAACATGCTGCATGTTTTAATAGCTGGCGCAAAATGGTGTGTGCTGAAGTTATATCCCATCATAGTTGCTCGATTCATCAGCATGCTAGAGCCATTGAGGTGGGATATGCCATTTTTGTTATATTATCAATCTTGCTAAGGTAAAGAAACGTAGACAACTAGCTACATACATAGTTGGTTTATATGGGAAGATAAGTGTAGACATACATAGTTGGTTTATATGGGAAGATAACTATAGACATACATAGTTGGTTTATATGGGAAGATAACTAGACATACATAGTTGGTTTATATGGGAAGATAACTGTAGACATACATAGTTGGTTTATATGGGAAGATAAGTGTTGACATACATAGTTGGTTTATATGGGAAGATAACTAGACATACATAGTTGGTTTATATGGGAAGATAAGTGTAGACATACATAGTTGGTTTATATGGGAAGATAAGTGTAGACATACATAGTTGGTTTATATGGGAAGATAAGTGTAGACATACATAGTTGGTTTATATGGGAAGATAAGTGTAGACATACATAGTTGGTTTATACGGGAAGATAACTATAGACATACATAGTTGGTTTATATGGGAAGATAACTATAGACATACATAGTTGGTTTATATGGGAAGATAACTATAGACATACATAGTTGGTTTATATGGGAAGATAAGTGTAGACATACATAGTTGGTTTATATGGGAAGATAAGTGTAGACATACATAGTTGGTTTATATGGGAAGATAACTATAGACATACATAGTTGGTTTATATGGGAAGATAACTATAGACATACATAGTTGGTTTATATGGGAAGATAAGTGTAGACATACATAGTTGGTTTATATGGGAAGATAACTATAGACATACATAGTTGGTTTATATGGGAAGATAAGTGTTGACATACATAGTTGGTTTATATGGGAAGATAAGTGTAGACATACATAGTTGGTTTATATGGGAAGATAACTATAGACATACATAGTTGGTTTATATGGGAAGATAACTATAGACATACATAGTTGGTTTATATGGGAAGATAACTGTAGACATACATAGTTGGTTTATATGGGAAGATAACTGTAGACATACATAGTTGGTTTATATGGGAAGATAAGTGTAGACATACATAGTTGGTTTATATGGGAAGATAAGTGTAGACATACATAGTTGGTTTATATGGGAAGATAACTATAGACATACATAGTTGGTTTATATGGGAAGATAAGTGTAGACGTACATAGTTGGTTTATATGGGAAGATAAGTGTAGACATACATAGTTGGTTTATATGGGAAGATAACTATAGACATACATAGTTGGTTTATATGGGAAGATAAGTGTAGACGTACATAGTTGGTTTATATGGGAAGATAAGTGTAGACATACATAGTTGGTTTATATGGGAAGATAAGTGTAGACATACATAGTTGGTTTATATGGGAAGATAAGTGTAGACATACATAGTTGGTTTATATGGGAAGATAACTAGACATACATAGTTGGTTTATATGGGAAGATAACTAGACATACATAGTTGGTTTATATGGGAAGATAAGTGTAGACATACATAGTTGGTTTATATGGGAAGATAAGTGTAGACATACATAGTTGGTTTATATGGGAAGATAACTAGACATACATAGTTGGTTTATATGGGAAGATAAGTGTAGACATACATAGTTGGTTTATATGGGAAGATAACTGTAGACATACATAGTTGGTTTATATGGGAAGATAAGTGTAGACATACATAGTTGGTTTATATGGGAAGATAAGTGTAGACATACATAGTTGGTTTATATGGGAAGATAACTGTAGACATACATAGTTGGTTTATATAGGAAGATAAGTGTAGACATACATAGTTGGTTTATATGGGAAGATAAGTGTAGACGTACATAGTTGGTTTATATGGGAAGATAAGTGTAGACATACATAGTTGGTTTATATGGGAAGATAAGTGTAGACATACATAGTTGGTTTATATGGGAAGATAAGTGTAGACATACATAGTTGGTTTATATGGGAAGATAACTGTAGACATACATAGTTGGTTTATATGGGAAGATAAGTGTAGACATACATAGTTGGTTTATATGGGAAGATAAGTGTAGACATACATAGTTGGTTTATATGGGAAGATAACTATAGACATACATAGTTGGTTTATATGGGAAGATAAGTGTAGACATACATAGTTGGTTTATATGGGAAGATAAGTGTAGACATACATAGTTGGTTTATATGGGAAGATAAGTGTTGACATACATAGTTGGTTTATATGGGAAGATAACTGTAGACATACATAGTTGGTTTATATGGGAAGATAACTATAGACATACATAGTTGGTTTATATGGGAAGATAAGTGTAGACATACATAGTTGGTTTATATGGGAAGATAAGTGTAGACATACATAGTTGGTTTATATGGGAAGATAAAGACATACATAGTTGGTTTATATGGGAAGATAACTGTAGACATACATAGTTGGTTTATATGGGAAGATAAGTGTAGACATACATAGTTGGTTTATATGGGAAGATAAGTGTAGACATACATAGTTGGTTTATATGGGAAGATAACTATAGACATACATAGTTGGTTTATATGGGAAGATAAGTGTAGACATACATAGTTGGTTTATATGGGAAGATAAGTGTAGACATACATAGTTGGTTTATATGGGAAGATAAGTGTAGACATACATAGTTGGTTTATATGGGAAGATAACTGTAGACATACATAGTTGGTTTATATGGGAAGATACTGTAGACATACATAGTTGGTTTATATGGGAAGATAAGTGTAGACATACATAGTTGGTTTATATGGGAAGATAAGTGTTGACATACATAGTTGGTTTATATGGGAAGATAACTGGCTACATACATAGTTGGTTTATATGGGAAGATAACTATAGACGTACATAGTTGGTTTATATGGGAAGATAAGTGTAGACATACATAGTTGGTTTATATGGGAAGATAACTGGCTACATACATAGTTGGTTTATATGGGAAGATAAGTGTAGACATACATAGTTGGTTTATATGGGAAGATAAGTGTAGACGTACATAGTTGGTTTATATGGGAAGATAAGTGTAGACATACATAGTTGGTTTATATGGGAAGATAAGTGTAGACGTACATAGTTGGTTTATATGGGAAGATAAGTGTAGACATACATAGTTGGTTTATATGGGAAGATAAGTGTAGACATACATAGTTGGTTTATATGGGAAGATAAGTGTAGAGATACATAGTTGGTTTATATGGGAAGATAAGTGTAGCCATACATAGTTGGTTTATATGGGAAGATAACTATAGACATACATAGTTGGTTTATATGGGAAGATAAGTGTAGACATACATAGTTGGTTTATATGGGAAGATAAGTGTAGACATACATAGTTGGTTTATATGGGAAGATAAGTGTAGACATACATAGTTGGTTTATATGGGAAGATAAGTGTAGACGTACATAGTTGGTTTATATGGGAAGATAACTGTAGACATACATAGTTGGTTTATATGGGAAGATAACTGTAGACATACATAGTTGGTTTATATGGGAAGATACTGTAGACATACATAGTTGGTTTATATGGGAAGATAAGTGTAGACATACATAGTTGGTTTATATGGGAAGATAACTATAGACATACATAGTTGGTTTATATGGGAAGATAACTATAGACATACATAGTTGGTTTATATGGGAAGATAAGTGTAGACATACATAGTTGGTTTATATGGGAAGATAACTATAGACATACATAGTTGGTTTATATGGGAAGATAACTGTAGACATACATAGTTGGTTTATATGGGAAGATAAGTGTAGACATACATAGTTGGTTTATATGGGAAGATAACTGTAGACATACATAGTTGGTTTATATGGGAAGATAACTATAGACATACATAGTTGGTTTATATGGGAAGATAACTGTAGACATACATAGTTGGTTTATATGGGAAGATAAGTAGACATACATAGTTGGTTTATATGGGAAGATAAGTGTAGACATACATAGTTGGTTTATATGGGAAGATAACTATAGACATACATAGTTGGTTTATATGGGAAGATAACTAGACATACATAGTTGGTTTATATGGGAAGATAAGTGTAGACATACATAGTTGGTTTATATGGGAAGATAAGTGTAGACATACATAGTTGGTTTATATGGGAAGATAAGTGTAGACATACATAGTTGGTTTATATGGGAAGATAAGTGTAGACATACATAGTTGGTTTATATGGGAAGATAAGTGTAGACATACATAGTTGGTTTATATGGGAAGATAACTGTAGACATACATAGTTGGTTTATATGGGAAGATAAGTGTAGACATACATAGTTGGTTTATATGGGAAGATAACTGTAGACATACATAGTTGGTTTATATGGGAAGATAAGTGTAGACGTACATAGTTGGTTTATATGGGAAGATAAGTGTAGACATACATAGTTGGTTTATATGGGAAGATAACTGTAGACATACATAGTTGGTTTATATGGGAAGATAAGTGTAGACATACATAGTTGGTTTATATGGGAAGATAACTGTAGACATACATAGTTGGTTTATATGGGAAGATAAGTGTAGACGTACATAGTTGGTTTATATGGGAAGATAAGTGTAGACATACATAGTTGGTTTATATGGGAAGATAAGTGTAGACATACATAGTTGGTTTATATGGGAAGATAAGTGTTGACATACATAGTTGGTTTATATGGGAAGATAGCTAGACATACATAGTTGGTTTATATGGGAAGATAAGTGTTGACATACATAGTTGGTTTATATGGGAAGATAGCTAGACATACATAGTTGGTTTATATGGGAAGATAGCTAGACATACATAGTTGGTTTATATGGGAAGATAAGTGTTGACATACATAGTTGGTTTATATGGGAAGATAGCTAGACATACATAGTTGGTTTATATGGGAAGATAAGTGTAGACATACATAGTTGGTTTATATGGGAAGATAAGTGTAGACATACATAGTTGGTTTATATGGGAAGATAAGTGTAGACATACATAGTTGGTTTATATGGGAAGATAACTGTAGACATACATAGTTGGTTTATATGGGAAGATAAGTGTAGACATACATAGTTGGTTTATATGGGAAGATAAGTGTAGACATACATAGTTGGTTTATATGGGAAGATAAGTGTAGACATACATAGTTGGTTTATATGGGAAGATAAGTGTAGACATACATAGTTGGTTTATATGGGAAGATAACTATAGACATACATAGTTGGTTTATATGGGAAGATAAGTGTAGACATACATAGTTGGTTTATATGGGAAGATAAGTGTAGACATACATAGTTGGTTTATATGGGAAGATAACTGGAGACATACATAGTTGGTTTATATGGGAAGATAACTAGACATACATAGTTGGTTTATATGGGAAGATAACTATAGACATACATAGTTGGTTTATATGGGAAGATAAGTGTAGACATACATAGTTGGTTTATATGGGAAGATAACTAGACATACATAGTTGGTTTATATGGGAAGATAAGTGTAGACATACATAGTTGGTTTATATGGGAAGATAACTATAGACATACATAGTTGGTTTATATGGGAAGATAAGTGTAGACATACATAGTTGGTTTATATGGGAAGATAACTAGACATACATAGTTGGTTTATATGGGAAGATAAGTGTAGACATACATAGTTGGTTTATATGGGAAGATAAGTGTAGACATACATAGTTGGTTTATATGGGAAGATAAGTGTTGACATACATAGTTGGTTTATATGGGAAGATAGCTAGACATACATAGTTGGTTTATATGGGAAGATAAGTGTTGACATACATAGTTGGTTTATATGGGAAGATAGCTAGACATACATAGTTGGTTTATATGGGAAGGTAGCTAGACATACATAGTTGGTTTATATGGGAAGATAAGTGTTGACATACATAGTTGGTTTATATGGGAAGATAGCTAGACATACATAGTTGGTTTATATGGGAAGATAAGTGTAGACATAAATAGTTGGTTTATATGGGAAGATAAGTGTTGACATACATAGTTGGTTTATATGGGAAGATAAGTGTTGACATACATAGTTGGTTTATATGGGAAGATAGCTAGACATACATAGTTGGTTTATATGGGAAGATAAGTGTAGACATACATAGTTGGTTTATATGGGAAGATAACTGTAGACATACATAGTTGGTTTATATGGGAAGATAACTGTAGACATACATAGTTGGTTTATATGGGAAGATAACTGTAGACATACATAGTTGGTTTATATGGGAAGATACTGTAGACATACATAGTTGGTTTATATGGGAAGATAAGTGTAGACATACATAGTTGGTTTATATGAGAAGATAAGTGTAGACATACATAGTTGGTTTATATGGGAAGATAAGTGTAGACATACATAGTTGGTTTATATGGGAAGATAAGTGTAGACATACATAGTTGGTTTATATGGGAAGATAAGTGTAGACATACATAGTTGGTTTATATGGGAAGATAAGTGTAGACATACATAGTTGGTTTATATGGGAAGATAACTGTAGACATACATAGTTGGTTTATATGGGAAGATAACTAGACATACATAGTTGGTTTATATGGGAAGATAACTGTAGACATACATAGTTGGTTTATATGGGAAGATAAGTGTAGACATACATAGTTGGTTTATATGGGAAGATAAGTGTTGACATACATAGTTGGTTTATATGGGAAGATAACTAGACATACATAGTTGGTTTATATGGGAAGATAACTGTAGACATACATAGTTGGTTTATATGGGAAGATAAGTGTAGACATACATAGTTGGTTTATATGGGAAGATAAGTGTTGACATACATAGTTGGTTTATATGGGAAGATAAGTGTAGACATACATAGTTGGTTTATATGGGAAGATAACTATAGACATACATAGTTGGTTTATATGGGAAGATAAGTGTAGACATACATAGTTGGTTTATATGGGAAGATAACTGTAGACATACATAGTTGGTTTATATGGGAAGATAAGTGTTGACATACATAGTTGGTTTATATGGGAAGATACTGTAGACATACATAGTTGGTTTATATGGGAAGATAACTAGACATACATAGTTGGTTTATATGGGAAGATAACTGTAGACATACATAGTTGGTTTATATGGGAAGATAAGTGTAGACATACATAGTTGGTTTATATGGGAAGATAAGTGTTGACATACATAGTTGGTTTATATGGGAAGATAAGTGTTGACATACATAGTTGGTTTATATGGGAAGATAAGTGTAGACATACATAGTTGGTTTATATGGGAAGATAAGTGTTGACATACATAGTTGGTTTATATGGGAAGATAAGTGTTGACATACATAGTTGGTTTATATGGGAAGATAACTGTAGACATACATAGTTGGTTTATATGGGAAGATAACTGTAGACATACATAGTTGGTTTATATGGGAAGATAAGTGTTGACATACATAGTTGGTTTATATGGGAAGATAAGTGTTGACATACATAGTTGGTTTATATGGGAAGATAACTGTAGACATACATAGTTGGTTTATATGGGAAGATAAAGACATACATAGTTGGTTTATATGGGAAGATAAGTGTTGACATACATAGTTGGTTTATATGGGAAGATAAGTGTAGACATACATAGTTGGTTTATATGGGAAGATAAGTGTTGACATACATAGTTGGTTTATATGGGAAGATAAGTGTTGACATACATAGTTGGTTTATATGGGAAGATAACTGTAGACATACATAGTTGGTTTATATGGGAAGATAACTGTAGACATACATAGTTGGTTTATATGGGAAGATAAGTGTTGACATACATAGTTGGTTTATATGGGAAGATAAGTGTTGACATACATAGTTGGTTTATATGGGAAGATACTGTAGACATACATAGTTGGTTTATAGGGAAGATAACTGTAGACATACATAGTTGGTTTATATGGGAAGATAACTGTAGACATACATAGTTGGTTTATATGGGAAGATAAGTGTAGACATACATAGTTGGTTTATATGGGAAGATAACTATAGACATACATAGTTGGTTTATATGGGAAGATAACTGTAGACATACATAGTTGGTTTATATGGGAAGATAAGTGTAGACATACATAGTTGGTTTATATGGGAAGATAACTATAGACATACATAGTTGGTTTATATGGGAAGATAACTGTAGACATACATAGTTGGTTTATATGGGAAGATAAGTGTAGACATACATAGTTGGTTTATATGGGAAGATAACTGTAGACATACATAGTTGGTTTATATGGGAAGATAAGTGTAGACATACATAGTTGGTTTATATGGGAAGATAACTAGACATACATAGTTGGTTTATATGGGAAGATAAGTGTAGACATACATAGTTGGTTTATATGGGAAGATAAGTGTTGACATACATAGTTGGTTTATATGGGAAGATAAGTGTTGACATACATAGTTGGTTTATATGGGAAGATAAGTGTTGACATACATAGTTGGTTTATATGGGAAGATAACTGTAGACATACATAGTTGGTTGAGACACACACTCTAGTAATAGCACTAGTAATATACATGAGACAGTGTGTGGTGTGTGTGTGTGTGTGGTGTGTGTGGTGTGTGTGTGTGTGTGTGGTGTGTGTGTGTATGTGTGTGTGTGTGCGCGCGCGCGAATGCGCGCGCTAAGGTTTATATGGGAAGATAACTAGACATACATAGTTGGTTTATAGGAAGATAAGTGCAGCATATATTCAATAGAGGAAAGATGTGCTAATGATCGAGAGCGTACCGAACATACTAAACAATGTCCACGTGCAAACTATCACTAACAAGTTCTTGTCAGCTTCTGCCTGGTTTTCCCTTCAGTTCTCTGAGAATTCCTGCAGAAAGCACTGCCTGATGACATCACTCTTAGTGGAGTGTGCTTCCCATCTTCATGGGAAGCTGCTTTTGAGCCCTCTTAACAAAACTCCTCCCACAGCCATAGTTCGCATGCACATTTCTGTTTCCAAGTCTGCTATCCATCCAATTTCTATATAAATTATTACACCAGTTTCTATATAAATTCTTGCACCAGTTTCTATATAAATTCTTGGATAATTCCCCAAATCACAACCAGCACTACATCATGATGACTCAGTAATGTGCAATTATTAGGCCTTCAGCTATGCTATATAGGACTAGGAGAATGGCTAGAGCAATGCACTCTAAACAATACTAGGATTTGATGTTTTGTTCCATAGAGCATCAGGTTAAAAAAATTGTTTTCTATGACCCCTCTCTCTTTCCATTGCATTTTATCTTGCCATTAATGGCCGCATTTGTTGCTGGTCTGTGAAGGTTTGTATTATGATTGTATGTGATGGTGCACGATGTGAAATGTGATGGTGTGTGATATGTGATGGTGTGTGATATGTGATGGTGTGTGCTATGTGATATGTGATGGTGTGTGATATGTGATGGTATGCGATATGTTATGGTATGTGATGGTGTGTAGGAGGTAGCCGATCAACGCGTATCTGAGGAGTTATTGGCCGTGGCTCTGAAGAACCCTCGCTTCAGACACACCCGACAGAAGCAGGAAGGCCGGGGGAGAGGGGACTGGGGTGCCGGAGGAGATGAGAGGAAGGGAGCGAGAGGCAGAGGGAAAGGCAGCAGCCAGAGTTACAGAGTTCGTCCCGGACTAGGAGCCTCCGCTGAGGTGAGGGCAGAGAGAGAGAGCATGAATTTATAATCCGGACGTATATAAGGGGGTTGGGTATGCACGCTAAACTGCAAGTGAAAATTATTCTGGTCATGTGACTGGTCATGTGACACAAACACTACTAGTGTTGGTTGTCTTCTTCGTCGCTTAGGTAAGTGCTGGTGTGCTCAGTGGCAATAAAAGTAAGCCAAGTAATTGGAACGCGTTCCTCTAGCAGGCCTGCGTTTAGGACGGACATCGCTCAATCATTCTATAGCCAGCTGCAATGTTGCATCTTGATTGTGCAGCCTCTTGTACGGCAGGCAGCCATTGTTTCTCTGAAATGTACTCAAAGATCTTTTGCTGCCTTCAGCTCTAGCTATTGCACATGCTTCGTCTGTGACTTCTGGCACTTTGTCAGAGCCATCGACGAGCGTTTCTTGCAGTTAAACCTCGTCCTTTTGGCAGTAGCTATGACGCTTTTCTGTAGAGTTTGGTTCCAGAAAGCAGCCTGTGTAGATTCACCATGCAGGCAATAGGTTGGCATTCGTTTAAAAATCTCTTGCGCGAATATATCCCTCATCGGATTGCACTGGAGCTATAAAATTTTGAAGCCAGCACCAGCTGCAACAAATCATATATATATATAAGCAGAGGTGAACTAAAGTCTCTAGAACCCACTACCATATATGAATGTTTTGTGTTTAAGATATTCCGTATGAAAATAGTCATTCCGTATAGAACATGAAGACTACAAATTGTTTCTAATTGAAGTGATTGATGTGAGACAGTCTGCAATTGATTTCTGAAGAGAAACGATGAAGGATAAGAGTGCTAGGCTATATGCTGTGAAAGAGACTATCGTGTTTACCGAGCTATTCGGACAGCAGCCAGTTGGGAAATTGGTAGATTGTGAAAGAGTGCTTACTAACGTGAGAGATGACTATGCAGTAGAGGTGAAAAAGATGGTGTCATTATAGGACCATGTTCCTAGGGAGTTCCAAATCTGTGCTCACTTCTCTTAACTTTAAATATCATAGGAGAGATATCTTTTCAACGACTCTAGAATCCAGCTTCTTCTCTGCCCAGCCTGTATGTATGTGTAATGAGATCACCTTACCTATTTTATTTTTTCCTCACAAGTTTTAATTTTGTGAGTTAGTAGGACTACGAAAATTATCAACAACGAAGAATTCCATATTTACATACAGAATTATGGGATAGCATTATTGTTGATAAACATTGTGGTTGTATATGTGTATATATATATATATATATTGACCACAAACTGAGCACAAATATGATAATGATCGACACCTACATACATAATTTAACAAAGTTGTTTATGGAGCTGAATAGAATATATTGGTTGTCACAAAACTTTTAGGAGCCACCCTACCAATTGCCTTGCTCAGTCTCAATTGGTTATAATATATAATAATCACCTTCCAATTGTAACCATGGAGACAAATAGCAAAAAGACACTTGCTCATTATCTTATAAACTGAGAACTGAAGAGAAGGGAGGAAACGACGAAAATTAGTCTTGGCACCAGCAGGATTTGAACCCATAATATCTGCTTTCCAGGCGTTGTTACTCAACTGTTGAGCTGCTTAAGCCACGGGCACCCAAACAATTACAAGTCCTCCAGACAAGCACTTGAAATCTTCACAACTGCAATCAGTAGTAACTGCCCTTGCCATGGTAATCGCAGGGAGATTGGACGGAAGTAAATAGTAACCGTGGTTCCTATTAGGGAATATACAGTATGCAACACTTGGTAGGAGGGGCCAGTCATGTATTAATAAGTTCACATTCTTGAATTTCTTGTTGAAGGCTAGAGCAACTAGCGAAATGTCGAGGAGCATTGATTATTGACAGTCTTATAAATTATGGAGTTGTATAATAACAAGGGCACTCACTGCACCTCACATCCAGTCTCCCTCCCATCTTCCTTCTCCCCTCCCCACACACACACACACACACACATCAACCATCACCTCCACACATGCCACACACACACCAACCCTCCACATCTCTCACCGTCCACACCCACTCAGACCTTGTCCAGTATAAGCAAGCCAGCTACAGTCAACCCTTCAACATCTGCATTGCCCACCACTTCCGTGGGTCCCATGGGCACTCTGATGGTACCTGGAGGTTCACGGGCATCCATCTTGAAGAACACTTACCTCAACCAATATAAGATGAGATTCACACAAGCGAGCACCCTCTCCTCTTCCACCTCTACCCTCACCATACCCCCACCATCCTCGTCACATAATGCACCCGATGTAGCACCTCCAACTAAGAAACGGAAAAGTCGCTGGGATTGAAATTCTGTATAATGACACACGCACACATGTAAATGTACACACATACATATGCATGTTTATTTTGCAACACTTATATATGTGATATTTAGCACTCAACGACATATAATAAATACAATTAAAAGTGTACTACAAGTGGTAATTAGTGCTCATTATATAGTTGTGGCGGTGAAATGAATACACTTTTAGTTACGTATGAGAGAGAGAGAGCAAGTATCGGAATATTAACCTGTTCCACCCATCATTACCTCTGCCCAGCCGGCTATGTTTTCAACCAGTTTATTAGACTCTGTTATGTATATATGTATGTAGCAGGATTACACTAACTTACAGATGGATTTTTCGAAATTTTCTCTTGTGATGCTAAGGAAAGTTTCTCCTATACCAATGGGCTAAATGCCTGGATTATGTCCAGGCTAACAAAGGGGCAAGATAGATAGGTGCAAACATGGATACGCCATGCCCAACAACAAACAGGATATGCAGGATGCTGCTGGACCGGTTCAACTCTGTGCAGGCCAGATCTTCCAAGGGTATCGAGGCACCAGTGCACGAGTCCTTCCGACAAGATGGCACTGAAGCTGTCTTGCTTGTTGATGCATGAACGCCTTCAACTCACTGAACAGGCAAGCTGCCTTACGGAACATCTGCCGATTCTGTCCATCCCTGTCTACCATACTTATAAGGACATCCAACAAGCTGTTTGTGGATGATGATGTTCTCGACTCCAACGAAGGTACAACTCGATGTGACCCCCTCGCTATATATATGCATATGTATTCAATCGGTAATTGTTCCTCTTACCAAAAAACCGAGGATGTAGTCCAGTACGCCAGGTGTAGTTGCTGATGATACAACCACCTCAGGCTCCACTGACCATCTGAGGGAGTGGTCGGACCAGATTGCCATAGTTGGTCCTGCATTTGATGTGCCAATTGTCCAAATCTTGGCTTCACCAAAGCTTCCAAAAGCTGTTGCCACTTTTGCCAACACCGATGTCAAAGTAATCTCTGGAGATGGACCTTATCTTGGATCTGCTCTTGGTACTCCAAAGCAGCTATATTTTTATACTGAACAGTTTGTTACTGCCAAAGTAGTATTCGAGTCTGGTTGGAGGAGCTGAAGGTTCTTGCAATGGTTGCCAAAATACCACCTCATTTGGTGCATGCTAGCTTTGCCGATGGCTCTATCTCTCACGTGTCATCCAAGGCATCAGACACCTACTGGAAGAAATCATCAGAGACAGACAATATATCATGGGAACTCCAACAGAATTTTTTCTTTCTTTGTGGAGTTAGCAACAGGAAAGAGGCCTCTAATATATGTATATATATACTAAGTTGATAAGAGATGTAGGTTCTAACAAAAACAGGAACACTGCCATAAGCGGAGATTCGCCTTCTTACCATGCAAAGATTCCCTAAGGATGCTTGTCAAGAGAGCACAAATGACCAAATACAACTTGCTCCTAATGTGACCAATGTTCCATGATCTTTTGGTCTATCTGCACAACTCGGTGGTATATACTGCTCTGCAAAACATCCTGATTACGAGTTGTCTGCCTCACTTGAGGTCAACAATCCCTTGAAAATTGTTATTCTATAAGTCCCTGAGTATACTCCTGAAAACCAGCTTACGGCCAAGCAGAGGTGCAAAGTTCCAATGTGTGAAGCATCCGCAGCTGATAAGTGTAAAACTTGCTTTAGTGGGTGGACCATCGGACCTTTTGAATAGAAAAGGTTGGGACAAAGAATGGGATCAGCTGGACTGTTCAAGGACAAAATGAGTGTCTGTCAGATATGTGCTGATGGCAGGTGTTTATGTGATAGTGGGAGAGGCAAAGGATGTGGGGCACTTGCAGATCAAGTGTGGAGGATTTCATTGGGAGAGAAGAGCACCGTTAACTGAGGTATATAGCATGACATGAGTCGGTGGAACATGGTCAGTTATTTCATGAGCAGTTGTCTGTAATTTCACGAACCTAAGGCGAGTGAAATGACTAACCACATTCAATGACAAAGTATTAATATAAATACCTATATATATATTACCCTGATGAAGGCTAAAGCATCTAGTCATTATTCCTGATGAAGGCTAGAGCATCTGGTCATTATTCCTGATGAAGGCTGGAGCATCTAGTCGAAACATCGAAAGAATACAATTTATTGAGAAGGTTATTGTAATGTTATTGTGTCAACTGAGAGTTCAATACATATTTCACCACTAAATCTACTGATGTCCTAATTGGACATCCTTCCAATAGAGCACTGCAAGCTCATCTATCCATTCTTGTGATGGCCTCTCTAATAGCTCTTGGCAATATTTTTTGCCTGGAATGGAATCATTGCTCCCTTATTTCCTCACCTCCTCTGGTCCTTGCTATGCCCGTCCTTGAACTCTCATGTATCGTGATGTATGCATGTTTCCAAGTTATTATGCTATATAGCTAATACATGCATTCACTTCATTGCAAGTGTTATTATAACACCAATGGAGTGGATGTGCTAACAATAATTATAGGCATCTCCAGAAGCGTTATCTAGCCCTAGGGCTAGGACTTAATTGGACATAATTACTTAATTGGACATAACTGACATAAATTCAGTTATATACTTAGTTTTTGCTGCAAGAATATTTCAATGATTTTGTCATATTGTGACTCAAAATCTGAACCAATTACCGTCATAAATATTCAGGCTAGAACTCTCTTGTATGCGTAGATCTGTTATCACTTTATGTCAGCATATATAGTCGAGGAGGATGGAGAATGCAACAAGAGATGGTGAAAGAATGTGGATAATCGTCATCCAAATATGTAATTCTTCTCTATTCTCTGGTTTAGTTCCTGTTATAATCTGTACTGTCTTGCATCTGAAAAGATCATGTGCTATATACCTATATATATGTGAGGAATGAAGTCGGGGGAAACTTTGAGGTGGGACTTGTGGTATGGAGTAATATTGCCAGCCACACTGCTTCTAGTCTTTGCTGACATAACATGTCCTGGTCATCCGGATCCCATCCCAGCTGCTTGACAATGAGTATGCAGTCTTCAGGTCAACTGCACCAGTGGTTTCAAAGCAACTATACAGACAAAAATGAGTAACAACCTTTATGCCACATTACACCAGCTCAGAGAAGGTCTCAAAAGGTATCCTGAAAAGAATGCAATGAGGTGGACAAAAGTGTGGCTAATATCACTTCTCAACTTTCTTCACCAACCTGATCTACTATTATTGGTCATAAAAAGTGTGTTCTTGCTAGAGCTTGAAGCACTTCTTCCGAAGCCATAGTCCTTGGTAAAGGTGTTAAAATATATATATATACTCAATAGCCAAGAGGCTAATATGAAGAGTGTCAAATACATGGAGGAATAATTATAATTATATTAAGTAGTTAAAAGTCAAAGTGCTGATGAGGGGTGTTGGATGTAGTGCTTAAAAAGAGTGGGATGAAGGGAGAGCAGCAAACACTGGTAAGATGAGAGGACTGCATTACCAGAAGTGCAAGGAATGAGGAGAGAGCAGCAAACATTGGTAGGTGGAGAGAACTGAATGCTGCACTGTCAGAGTTTGTAAATGATGAAGAGAGAGCAGCCAACACTGATGGGAGGAGGAGAGTATCAAGAGCTGCATTCAGCATCAAGGGATCAGGCAAGGAATAACTCTAACCAGAAACATTATTCTCATGAAGTTACTAAAACTTACTTTACCCTTTCTGATGTTTAGTACTAAATAATTGGATGCATGTTCCAGGGTGTGGTTTGTATCACATGATGGATATATAGGTATATAACAAGCTCAAACGAGTCTTAGCATCTCATTATTCCTAGAAGAGCATCTAGTAGAAATGTTGAGAGTAAATTTCAAGTTAATTATATATTGCTATTACCTAATAACCAATCCTCCCCCCTCGGTTTAGTGCTGTCCAGTACCCTGAGATTGAGGTTGCCCTTTCACTCTGGGGTGATGACCTTGTCTTGGCTCCTCCAGCCCCGCCTGCTTCCCATCAGCAGAAGTCGTGGGATATCCCTCGTATTTTGGAAAGGGCAGAGTCACTTTTGCAGAATGCTAGTGACCCCAAACCAGAGCTTGTCTCCTCGCAGTGTCTGCATGTGAGTCAGGTGCCTGGCTTAATGCCCTGCCAATCTCCTCACTGGGTCTCCGAATGAGCGATGATGTAGTTCGAATAGCAGTTTGGCTACGTCTTGGAGCACCCCTTGTGCCAGCCACACTCTTGTAGTTACTGTGAATCGGATGTCGACCAATTTGGCACGCATGGGTTGAGCTGCAGGCACAGTCGGGGAAGGCTTTCTCGTCATGGTGCTTTAAATGATATCATCCACTGGTCATTAACTGCTGAAAATGTCCCTTCCCGGCTGGAGCGCTCAGGTCTGCTTCGGTCCGATGGAAAGAGACCTGATGGCATGTCCATCATTCCATGGTCAAGTGGTAGATGCAACCTGCAGTGTCCAACCTTTCGGCTGCAGTGACTTAGGTTGGTGCAGTGGGCAGCCCAGGCGGAGATTTTGAAGGGTGAGAAGTACACCCACCTGGACTCGGCATACAAGTTTGTACCTGTGGCAGTAGAGACATGTGGATCCTTTGGGCCTCAAGCAAAGGCATTTTTTCCCCAATGAGTTGGGATGCCGCCTGAGGTCAGTGACTTACGAAGAGAACTCCCATCAACATCTTCTTCACGGATTTCTGTGGCTGTGCAATGTGGGAATGCAGCCTCAGTAATGGGATCTTTGCCATCAGGGTTGGGGACGAGTCATTTCCCTAACGTCATCATTTGAACTTGAGGAGAAGGGGGTTCTATAAACTATATGAATTAAACTATATGAATAAGAAAATACAAGCTTTAAATATCACACACAAAAAAAATTAAAAAAATTGGCTACTGAATTGGCTACTGGAAGGAAAAAAAGAAGGGGGGAAAAATTGTTTGTTTTTTTGTTGTTAAAAGTTTTCCACTGACCTTGTTGTTATTATTATTAATATTATTCTCACAACAATTATATAGGATATATATATAATTTAGCTGGATCTTTATAATTGCTCTCTGTACAATGCTTGTCATGGGACATAGATTTAATTTTTTTAACTTGTGTAAGGACAAAGGATCTGAATATTGATGTCAATAATTATGTCAAGGTGTTACAACGGACACACACAGTGCTATTCTGGAGCCATGGTCTGTTGTTAAGGACCCCACAGATGCCACTGCTTAATCTGGTACTTATTCTCCAAGTAAAACACATACTCTGCTAACTGACTCCTATCAGCGATATCCTCATTCCTGGATGAAATACACTGTGCAAATTGCAATGCTGTGAGATCCATGCTGCAGACCTTATCGTGATATTGGTGCAAGAGAGAAGGTTCAGGGGCTCGGAAAATCTCCAGTTTTTTTTTCAGAATGGATTTAGCAAGTGATACATCTTCTCCTCCCCAGCCTTCAATGGAGAGATCGAATCCTCCCACTGCAATATAATCAGACTTGTACAGGCACAGCATGCCATAGGAATATGTTGCCCAGTGGCCATGTTTGCGGTCAATCGTTGGCATGCCTTTAGCCTTTCTACTGAAATAATAGACATAGTCCATATTGTAATACTTGAAGAACTCGGGGTAGTATACTTGCTTTCCTTGTATAGTGTTCCTCTGGCAGCTTTTGAGAAAATCGTGTTTGACAACCATGTCCACATCACACAGAAATACGAGAGATGAATCGGGCAGTTTCTCCATCCCGAGATCCAGTGCTCGACCACGGCTAAACTTTCCAATCCCTCGAGTGACATTCAGCTTTGCTTCAGGATAGACCTGCTTAAGAATATTCAATATTTTCAATGTATATTCAGCATCATTCTTGCCATAAACTACCAGATTCAAACTGCATGCTTCTGTTGTCTTTAGACAGAGGTTTTCGTACATTTTTAAGAACTGACTTAGTCGGTTTTTCACATTGCTGAGCGGTACGATGAATTCTATCATTCGCATATCTATTGTTTTTGTGTTAATCGTGTTGATAAATATCATCCCAGAAGTTGGAGAGAAAAGAAGATTACACCTCCATATTTCTCTCTCATCTCCATTTCGCTTCATCTCTAAGTCTAGGACATACTCACGGCCATTAGAGCCACTGTAACGAAGGTATGCAATCTTCATTTGCACGAGCGACAGACCCTGGACATGCCCTCTTATAAAATTCAGAGCTTTCATCAAAATGTATTGGAGTTCTAGCCTGCTGCTCTTTGAAAGTGAAGTGGATGGATTGAGCATATAGCTATTGAATTTAGATCTATTTCTCACTGTCTCCCAATTCACCAAATCCCACAAACCTACAAAGCTGGCTCTTTGAGGCATAAAGTTGCTCATCAGACCTTGCAGGACAAATGAATTTTCAGCAATGGCAGTGAAGTTGCAACTGTTGGATTCCGGTAGTTGGAGACATCCTTGGCGTGTTAGGTGAGCATACCTATTAGCATTGTTCACATGAGCCCACATTTCCATGGAGAGTGTGTGAAGATAGACTGTTAGCATGTCGTGAAAGTTTGAGATTGGACCCAGGCTCAGAAATTGTTCCTGAAGCCAAACGTTTGTGGGATTGGAGAGGAACAACGTGGACAGGTTCACCTGGGTGTAATATACAGACAATAGATGTAAACGATGCATTGAAATATAGTGAAATAGGTTGACCAAATCTCAAACAGTTCCATTCCTTGTGCGCTTAATTAAAATGAAGAGATGTAATTTATAGTGCCATTAGAATGGAAATGGCGAAACTTTTGTGTGAAATATTTCGTTGAAGTGAACTTCAAACTTCAATCTTTCCCCCCCTCTGTACCCAAGTGCTGAGACGCGCTGAAGGCTATATTTATATGTTATTGGTCCTTGTGCCACCAAGGGAAGGAAAATCAAAATCATTTTCCCACAACTCAGCTGGAATATAAAATATAATATAACTCCTTACATATACTAATTTACTATATTATTACCAGCTTCTTTTAGCTGTGCCATCACTGGTATACCATGCACTATTCTACCTTGAGGTGTGTGCAGACTGTGAACACAATTAAGAGGTCCAACATATCCTTCAGACTTCTGTAAATGTGAAAACTCTTACTGAAGGATGGTAAATGCCAAGGAAATATGACACAGTACACTTCAGACACTAAATACTAGCGGCACAGGAGGAAGAGGATCTGGAAACCTCGCCACATGTTAGATTGACTATTGTGTGGGTGCATGCAACTTTAGCTTCATGTTAATACTTACAGTCTTGGATCGGCTATTTTTGTTAATCATGATGCATGTGGAAGTTATTGACTTTCAAAGTAAGGACACACCCCTTTTCTGTGGACCATCATCAGCCTCTCCCTTAACCAAACAACACATGGCCAGACGGAGCATGACCATGTTGTCAACCCCCTGGTCACATCGGCGTTTTCTACCACCCACCTTCATAATATGTACCTTTATTTATCCCAAATATGGCTGAGCTATATATTATTCAATGATTTTCTCGATAATCAACTTCACTGAACGTTCCGGCTGGCCTTAATAATGATATGATAACACTCGCATGAGGGTTGATATATACTGGTGGCTAGCTATCCACCATGTGATGAGAACCACACCCCTGGCACACGTGTGACGCACATGACCAGATTGGCAGCAATGAAGAAGTAAAAATAATAACAAAATAATTTATTGATAAAATAGCAATACATATATAGACAAACATGGTATGGATAAATGCAATAAATGGATTATATACATTTATATACAATCTATATATATAAAACCTATTACTCACCATCCACTCAACCAAAATAGATTACTAACTAGGGCTAGGGCTAGGGAGTTGAACTTGGTAGCTTTTTAGTTTGTATTTATTGTTAATTAGTTATTATTTTGGTATTTTTGTAATTGATTATTATATAACTATATAGCATGTGTTAATTAGGTGTTAATGAACTTGGTATGCTCTTTATATAAATATCCCCTTTTTTTACCGAAAGATCTATTTTGCTCCAACTGGGAAGTTTTTGAGCGTTTTGAGAAAAAACTGTCTGAAATCGCTCCTAATGGGCACATTAGCTTCCTTTTCAACATTATGGACTGTTTCTACTCTTTAAGGGGGACCGGCTGTGCATTAAAAAAAAAATTTTTTTAACCTGTGGTTACAACTTTAGAGCTCAGTAGATTCTGCAAACTTCATGGTATGGACTTGATATATAGCTCAAAAGATAGGTCTCTCTGTGTGCTCTCTTTTGATACTAAAATATGTTTCATAGGTATAACTATAGGCAAGTTACTAGACCCTAAAGCGGAGGGACCACAAAAACCTGAATCGCTCCAACCTCCATAGAAACCACTCTGAGTTGCGAAGTGCAAAAAAATTAAAAATGGTACAAGTGGCTAGAGGAAGCTCTAGAGTACGCAATGAGTATATTGAGTAGGCGTGAAAAATTTATTACCTGGTCAAGCGCGCGGTTGGATAATTGAAGGCGTTGACAAAGCGTCGCCTTGTCAACGCCTTCAATTATCCAACCGCGCGCTTGACCAGGTAATAAATTTTTCACGCCTACTCAATATACTCATTGCGTACTCTAGAGCTTCCTCTAGCCACTTGTACCATTTTAATTTTTTTGCACTTCGCAACTCAGAGTGGTTTCTATGGAGGTTGGAGCGATTCAGGTTTTTGTGGTCCCTCCGCTTTAGGGTCTAGTAACTTGCCTATAGTTATACCTATGAAACATATTTTAGTATCAAAAGAGAGCACACAGAGAGACCTATCTTTTGAGCTATATATCAAGTCCATACCATGAAGTTTGCAGAATCTACTGAGCTCTAAAGTTGTAACCACAGGTTAAAAAATAAATTAAAAAAAGTGCAGATGTCCCCCCTTAAATGACAGAAAACGGCTTTTGGTGAGAAATATCATAAAAATGTTATATGGATTACTAACGATTAATTGGCCTCAATTTCAGGCTCTTGAGAGTGGCCACAAGCAGCCAGGTAAGTCCATTTCACAATCTCTACTGAACCACTCGCACTCCAGTGCTAGCCTCATGTGTAATACCTCCTTCACTAGCAGTTCCTTCTGTCTGAATTGCTGAACATGCATGGGACAAAGGACATCCTATTTTGTGGGAGGAAGTCCATATTAGCCCAAGCTTTAAGAGATGGAAGGAACTGTTAGTGAAGAAGGCATTGCACATCAGCCTAGCACCGGAGTGGTTCAATCGAGACTTGTTTAATGAACTTAACTGGCTTCTGGGTAGCCACTCTCAAGAGCCTGAACTTGAAAACACAACCACCATATTTTTTTCTGATTAGTTGATTATCGGATGACACTATTATATAAATGTAATGTCCTTAAAAACACTTGCAGTACATTATGGCAGCTTGCTGTGTCATATTCTTTGTAGATTCTTTGGAAAACAATCAGAATAAGAGCCACCCTTTAATTTGTCTTGTGTTTTTTTTTGCTTTTCCTCTTTAAGTATTTGCTATTTTTGAGTAGTAAAGAAGTATTCTTTGACTGGTGAAGTTTTGACGCACTTAATCGTGTGATTTCTTTCCATGTGTTACTTTATCACACACAATCTCCTCCAGCCATCGAGATGTAGCATTAGATTATTATTCCTGATGAAGGCTAGAGCATCTAGTCGAAATGTCGAGAGAATACAATTTCTTGAGAAGGTTATTGTAACTTTATGTCAACTGAATTCATTGAGAAGCACAGATATTGGAAAGAGCTGAGAATGGTTCTTTTCTACTTGTGCATGACTTTTTACCCTTCAATTTAAAAATTCGTTTCGTCTTTTTTGCTGGTGTTCAACATTCCAATTAGCTATATACTGAGCAACTGCCTATTGGTGTAAGAGTGACCACTAAACTTGATGACATCACCTGCACATCACATGATCAGACAGCTTGTAGCATATGATCTAGCCCAGGACTCCTAGACAGAATTGTGTAAAAGGAAAATCCCTGGTTGGCATGTAGCTATATTAGCTCTAACAAAGTGAACTAAAATCGTACTCTCGACACTTCCGTGTAACCTGAAAATTTGGTGGATCAGTGTGGAAATTAAAGTTAGTGGGTTTAAATTGGCGGGTTGGTTGAAATGTCTTGAAAAGTGATCCAGTGCTAATTCTTGTCAATGAGATACTTTGTTTGAACCAGTGATCAATGGAGTCATTTGTGGATATCACATTTGTAAGAATGGAATCCGAATGTGGTGAATATAAGAGAGAGTGGCATTCATGTGCAGTGGCAATGGCAGTGTTTGGAGTCATAGGATATCAGCTTCTTGTGATCTGTCTAAGCAATGACTCTGTTGGAAACCTCTCTAGTAAAATGCTTGAATAACAATATATCATTCTCACAGCAAGAAAAAGTTAGCAGACCCCACCTACCAGATAACAATAACACCATGACAAACTATAGACATACTAGTATAGTGTCTCCGTCAATCTGCCAAACTGTGCCAAATGATAATCATTTTTCCTCTTATTTGTCTGGCTATACAATATGTATGTTTCTTGCCTTGACCAAGAAGAAAATACTGTAAATATTTCCATCGAAAATATTTGAATAGGCTCAGTAGAATGTCAGTATTTTGTCGTGGAAAAACTTGCAGAATAGCTGGTTTTATTTCCAAGAAGAAAAAATATTTGTGATTTTGTCAGTGGCAATCAATATTCTTATATCAGAGATTGATATATAGACTGTCCTTTCTCCTTTCTCTCCCATACCCTCACCACCCCCCCCCCCCCCCAAAGCAAGTCAAGCTCAGCTGCATTGTGTGGTTAACACAATTTGCTGCAGAAGTGGTTTGTGCCTCACAGTTTACATGTGGGAGGGGTTTGCAGTTGTCAATGTAAATAGAGTTTACACAAGCAAGAAGCCACTTCAGCAATGACCATCCCAGAAACTATTTGCCCAGTTGTATTTATTGAACAGGACACCCATGTCCGCACCACGGCAAATCCCAAAGATCAGGAGGGTATTACTTCTGCAACTTGTAATGGAGAAGTACTCAGATAGAAGTCACTACTGACCAATGCCTTGCTAAAGTAGAGTGTAGTCTAGAGTTTATTATCTTCTTGCTTCTTATTATCTTGCGATGGCATCCCAACTAGCATAAGTATATAGCCGTATATAGCCATTCCCTAATTCTTGTACAATACATTAACAAATAAATAATAAATAAATAAAAAGAAATAATAATTAATAAACAAATAAATAAATAGTAGTTAATAAATAAACAAATAAATAAACAAATAAATAGTTAATAAATAAATAATAGTTAAACAAATAAATAAATAATAGTACAAATAAATAAATAATAGTTAATAAATAAACAAATAAATAAAATTAATAATAGTTAATAAATAAACAGATAAACAACAAAAAAACAGACAAACAAAAAATAACAAAAAAATTAAAAATTAAATAATATTCTTCCACCTCGCCTCCAGGAGCAGGCTCTGGGATGGCGCAAGGCATAGAACTCACGAGCAGAATGCTCTGGTAGTTTTGTGATATTTCAGATAGAGAAGACCCTCACGCACTTATCCTGGCTTCTCCCACATCAATTCAAGCCTACTGCTACAGAATTTGTACTTATTACCATACTGTACCAAGTACAGAGTAGTATATAGCAATAAGATAATCCCTCACACACTAAAACAACATCACACAAGTCAATAGTCTGTTAGTGCAGCTGCAAGTCTTAACTGCTTAAGATCACGACTTTGCCTAACCTTCTTCTGTGCACTGACCTTTTCCCAAGGTACACTCTGAATCAAAATTCACCATTTTTTGCAATAATATTGAATGGTAAGATATTTGGATGTGCTTATGGATGTTGTATGTGTCCTGGAAGCTACTAGCTAAATCTAAAATTGTCTAAAATGAGCAATCTTTCATTGAATACCCATTTATGCTGCATGAAAAATAGACCTAGAGAGAGCCAACAATCATATTCATGGTGATATAGCAAAGAGGAAGCAGGCAAGTGTAGGGACTCTGTGTCAGAGAAGAAAGTGATAGTATGTCATGTACCTCAAGTGTAATAACATAGCCAAAGATTGAGGGAGAATTAAGCATTGGTTGTAAAAGTCTACAACCACAACCCATAAACTTTACCCATGCCAGCTTTGGTTTGATTTAAGGCATTGATGTCCTTGTATTATAGGATGGTCACTATGGTAACATCTCACACAATAAGCAAATTCAAACTTGTCTATAGCTCTGCTTGATCTTGCCACAAATAAGATTAGCCTCATTATCTTTGCAAGTTTAAATCCCTTCAAATGTCCATCCACCGAAATGTTATCAAAGATGGTCAACATTTCCGGCTATACAGTTTCACAAAAACATTCACTTTTCTTGTAGCGAGCAAGTATCACAATTGACTCAACTTTAGCACGTATTACTTTACATCATTAACAAGATTCACTGACTGGTTGTAGCTATTGTGAGTATGTATAGAAAGAATATATCCATTGGCTAGTTGTAGCTATTGTGAGTATGTATAGAGAGAATATGTCCATTGCTAGTTGCAGCTATTGTGAGTACATATGGAGAGAATCAGAAGACATAATAGTCAACCCGAACAATTGAGTGTAGCTAGCTAGGTAATTATTTTAGTGAGTTTAGCATCCATTAACACAATTCTAAATTATTATCCCACTAATAATTGGTGTACATGACCTTTGCATGGATGTCGACTAACTAGTGTGGAGTCACTACTGGTATTTTAGTGTGACTTTTCTAATCTATGGTACACATCTCAGATTCAGTTATTTCAAGAAAAGTGAGCCTTAGAGGCTACTCCCTACACCAAGAACAGATACTGAAAAGCAAATGGAAGAATGCTAAATACTAATAAGATTTATCTTTAAATCATCTTTTTGGTTTTTGAAGCCAACGTTTCAACCGGAGTACTTCAGTCTTCATCAGGGAAAATTTAAAAATGATGTATCCACACTCGCTGGCAACACGTTTCACACAACATGGGCTGACATCTTGAGAGGTGGCAGAGAAACCAAGGCATAATCACTTCAGAGGGAGGTATGGGCAAAGTCATTCTTCGACTGCTGACTGCTCCTCTCTTGGCCAGGGCAGGGGAGGAAGAGTAGATTACCTCCACAATACCTGCTGTATATGCCATAATCAGCCACATAGCTCCTTGCAAATCTTGATGGTTATTCTTCAAGTGAAAGTGCCACTGTCCAATTTGGAAATAAAATAAATTAAAAATTAAATTAAAAATAACTAATATACTATATATAATTATACTATATATATACAACACCACCCAATCTTGTGGGAAGAGACCTCTGTGGTCGATAGAGCCTGCAAATGGAGAGAGTTGCTCATGAAGGAGGTGCTTCACGTCCACCTCACACAGCACTTCAGAGATGTAGAGGCTGAAGCTGCCTGGTTGCTGGTCTCAACTCTCAACAGTATGCACGTGGAATGGCGCCTATGTATTGCTGTGCTGTTATTCGGACAATTCATGAGAATCACATGCATTTGTTGCGTGAAACACATTGCCAGCGAGTGTGGATGTGTTGCCAGTGAGTGTGGATGTGTTGCCAGTGAGTGTAGATGTGTCGCATTGTTTTATTTTCCCTGATGAAGACCAAAGTATTTCTTTGGCTTCAAAAACCAAAAAGCTGAAACGTATCTCAAATCATATGATATCAGCTCAGATTAATCTTACAAATGCTAATATGATTTCTACTTCAAAATCGTAAATATTTTACGTGCTAAAATCTTTCAGGGAACCATTTCTCAGCATATTCTTGGAATTTCCCGTGGGTATAAATGGCAAATACAAGATCTCGGGATCTGGTCAACATTTTTGGTTAGTTTCTTTCAAAATCTAATTTATCTAAATCGACAAGTATTTATACATACAATATACTCACCTGTGAAGTTAGAATGGAGGCTGAACATGATATCTCCAGAACTTTCTTCATGCAACAACCCAGGGCAATATCACCATTTTTCATTTGTACTCCTTTCTCTCTTCTGTCCATACGTTCAGATGTAGTGATAGATTCGTCTTGCAAACACCAAGATAAGTGAGGAGCTATACCCCGCAGTGCTGCTCTGCTCATGATCACGCCATTCTCCATACTGCAGTGTGTGATGCAACCTTCACATATAAAGCTTGATTTTTCCATGGAGGAGGAACTTGATGGGTTCCCGATATAAAGAGGTTCATGGGGATCCAGTTTGGCTAGAAAGATGTTGAGCCTATTGATTGCAAGGTAAGTTGTGTTGGGAATGATGACAAACCAGTTGTACTGGTAAGGATATGCCTCGTGGATTGCAGATATCAAGCAGAACATACTTTTGGGTGAAGGATGACTATCGTGGGAGAAATCCAGACATTTCTTGGCTAATAGTAAGTGATGTTGCAAACCCTCCTCATCCTTCCTCCATTCATATTCCCCACCTGCAGTGCCCACTGCAATTATCCACTCGGGAACTGCTTGGCCCCATGTTTTCTGCACATTTCTATAAGTAGGAGCTGCTTGGCTGAGAGATGAAACTACCACGGGAAGTAGAAGACTTCTTGATTTCTGTTCCCATTCTTCATTTTGTATTTGTAGAGCTTCTCGTATGGGCAAGAGAAAAGTCTTCCTCTTGAAGAAAAGCGATTGCGACGGGACGACAAGGCGCAAGTCCTTCGCGTAGTGTGTGACGAAGAACAAGGTGGAGCTGAGTAGTGCGCCCGCTATGCAGCCGTAGAAGAAATGTGACAAGTCATTTCTCTTCATGGTTAAAAACGAGAGATATATTTTCCCCCCTCCCCGTCTTATTTTTTTAAAATATATATATACCCGATCTCCAATACGGAAACTTACTTCTACAGTCACTCAGATAATCTACAACTATATACTGATATATATGTGACTGAAAGATCCTTGAGAGTTCTTCACTGACATATAAATCTGGATTGTAAATACAAATATATGTCTCACCATGGTAATTTCATTGTCACGGCGCTTCAACTTCTAGAATATTAAGGCTGGTATCAGTGGAGTAATTATCATTTGATTCTATGCTGAATTTTTTCCCATGAGTTTGTCATAATTTAATCTTCAAAATGCTGAGTCCCTTGGGAACCCCATCGCATCCCAGCAAATAAAAATAAAGACAGTAAATGAGGTAAGATAACTTATACTGCAATAAACACTAGGACATTAGCTATACACATGATAAATATTGGGGAGACAAAGTCTTGAAACCGTGGTTTACCTTTTTCACACTTTCATTTATATACCATTCAATGCAGCATGCTTTCTGATGGTAGCTTTTTGTTTTGCCATATGTTTATCTTTTGGAACTGTAAGTTGGAATGCGAAGTAAAATCTTCCTCCAACTCCTTCATGTAGTAACTTACCAGCATCAAGTCTTGAATGATGAGACACACAAACACTACAATTTACCATAGAGATTTTTTAATTTAAAGTGGACTTATGTTCATGTGTGTGAAATGTTCATGTGTGTGAAAGGGGTCTAAAATTATAATTACAAACATACACACAAACACACACCAAAAAAAACACCTTGTGAAAGAATAACAGTTAATGGTCAGATTGATAGAAGGCAACTGTATGAACTTGACTGATATATAACTCAAGTGATAGATCTCTCTGTGTGCTCTCTTTTGATACTAAAAATTTGCATAGGTATAACATAAAGTTACAGGCAGGAGTCCTCAAAATCTGCCTGAACCACACTGTGCAAAACAAGCATATTCATTAGGCGCAAATCACGACTAATTAGGCATGTGTGGGTGCTGGAGAATTTAATAGAATT
The DNA here is from genome assembly GCA_028752905.1 of Cladorhizidae sp. MBARI D1340-BT2. Classification (NCBI taxonomy): domain Eukaryota; kingdom Metazoa; phylum Porifera; class Demospongiae; order Poecilosclerida; family Cladorhizidae; species Cladorhizidae sp. MBARI D1340-BT2. The sequence goes on from JAQNBH010000004.1 coordinate 46,837,544, forward strand.
TTTACATCACTATATATCAATCAATCTGTTTTTGAGTGATGATCGTCTTTAGAAGTTTACTTTACCGTTTTTCTTCCAGAATTTTTGAAACTGTTCACACTGTTCAATTCCCGGATCTCTGTTGGTATCTCATTCCAGGACTTCACAACCCTGTTTGTGAAAAAGTTCTTTCTACATACTCTAAATGAGGCTGGACATAGGTACCGAACAAATTCATAAATGTCTTTGAGTCTCTGGAAATGGTGTTTGGAGCTACCCTTTTTTGGCCGCTTTTGCTGCCTGATTACTCTGTCTCCCTGAGCTGTGAACCAGATGACCAAGTCTTTCTCTTCCTCCACCTCTACCAAATCAATTCCATCCAATTGATACTTGCCCTTCAGGTTATTCCTCCCCAAATGTATATAGAACATGGCACTTCTCTCTATTCATTACCATCTTCCAGTCCTTTGACCACTTTGCAATATTATTAAGGTCTCTTTGGCCTGGTCTTTCAGTTCTGATATTGACTGATAAATCTTGGAGTCATCTGCATATTTTGACAATTTGGCTGTCATCGTCCTCATATCATTGGAGAATATCACGAATAGTAGTGGTCCCAATCTACTTCCTTGTATTACTGATGATATGACTGGACTCCATGATGAACTCTTCCCATTCAGACACACTCTTTGCTTCCTGTTCAGAAGCCACAATTTGATCCATGCCAGGAGTTGTCCCCGAATCCCATGTTTTTCTATTTTCAGAAGCAGTCGGCGATGAGAGATCTTATCAAAGCAGCTCCTAAAATCAATATAAATTAAATCAACTGGTATTCCCTCATCAAGAGCAATAGTAATTTTGTTTAAATACACAATTAAGTTGCTCAGTGTACTCTGCCTTGGGACAAATCCATGCTGCGACTGGTGAAGTAGGTTGTTAAAAAAATAATTTTTTCCTGCAATAATCCCACGCTTGCCATATTCGCTAAAACACGTCAAGTTGAGAAGGGCATCGTCTTCGCAGAAAAACCATAAACTTCCGGAACTCGGTTTTGAGGTCCCCACTTTGGCTGCATGTGACTTTGGCGCAAAAAATATATACCAAAAGAGAGCTCACAGAGATCTATCATTTGAGAATTCATAGTGAAGTTTGCACACTAACCACAAGCATGTTTTCCAGACTTTACATGCCGTGGAGTGGGGGAGGTCATATATCAGTCCCTTCCTCCTCTCCAAACCTATGCACTGCAAAATGCACCCACACACTTCCACCATCACCTGATTACTCACACCTACACTTCCTTCCCAAGCAACAAAGCCGCCTTCCCCTCAATGCCCACTCTCTCAAACTCTTCCAACCATATTCCAGTTCCCTCAATTTCATCCAGCTCATTCATTAACACTTTCTGTTCTCTTCCAAATTCATCACAGCCTATTAGAAATTCCTCCACATCCTCCACCTTCTTCCTGTCACACAACACACATCTGTCACCCCTACACAATCCACCATTGCTTCTTCTCCTGCAATAGACCTGCTGACCCTGTCCAACCTCACTCCCTCATATCCCTGAAATGAACTTGTATACGACTCTGCTCTATCACCTTCTGCCAACCTAAACCACTTCCAGTTGCTCTTACTCTCGACTTCCTCCTCCCAATCACACACATTTCTCTTCGTCATCTTCACCATCCATTGCCTCACTGACTCTAGCTTGTCATTCAGATCGTATTTCCTCCTCAACAGTATATATTCTTCCCACCATCCTATCCCCCCATCCATTCTTAGCCTGCATATTTTTTACTAGTCTACCCTCCTCCATCTTTGCAAGCCTCCGATGATATGCTGTCCACATGTCTGTCTTACACTTTGTGGTGACGTACTTGTATCAATAAATGAAAACTGTATTCTCTGATCTCTAATGTTATGTTTTCAGACAAAACATGTTTATATACCAGTAGAAATACATGCCCTCCAGGACGGGACATTCCTAACCTACCCCCCTACCACCCCCCTCCTAAATCTTCGGTGTCGACCTTCCTAGTTTGGTTATTGGGGACATGGCCCAGGTTGGTTAGGGGGCATGGCTTAATTGGGTCAGGGGTGTGGCCTAATTGGGTCAGCGTGACATTCCTTAATTCCCCTCCCCCCTTCCCTCTTTTATTGTTTAAAGCTTGGGGGGGGGGGGGCATGGCATGGCCAGGGGGCATAACTTATGGGCACAAAACTGAGTCCAAAACCTAGCACAGATCAAGTGTGACATGTCAGGTCTGTGTCCGGATGCTTATATTTGGAGCCACACTCAAGAAGCGAGAGCCATAAGTAAAGCAATGAAACAGAAAAATGAACACCACAAGACGTTAAAATGAAAGGAAAATCTTATGGTTTGCGAGTTTTTAGAGCAATGCGATGAGCAATGTCCAGATGTATTTGAGATTGACATATCTGGTGATCATTCTGAATGTGCTTCATCACACAGACAAGGCTCTTCTATAGCTAGCATTTTCATGGGAAAGTGCCATTATACTTGGAGCAGTATGACTCAGTTCAGGTAGCCATCCTTCGTCAGTATTGTCGTAGATTACTACTGCAGATATTATTCACATCCTGATCATGCCAGCATCTTAATTACTTAATAACTTTATCAGCAGGGAATCAAGTTTCTAGATCGTCCAAGTTTGGAAAGTGGAAGTCACGATTCCTTGTGTCAATAAAAGCAAAACAACATTGTACTTTGTTTCTGGATGGTGGGATTCAAACTTTGGAGCTAGGCCACATCAATTGGATCTGTTTGAAACGCATAGTTACAAGTTGTTCATTTGTCATAACACTGTTGACTTGACACTGAGCATAACAGTTGACTGAAGTTTGATCATGAAGTGTAACATTCTCTACAGACACATACACACACATGTTTACTTTGATCACTGGCAGGAAGATCCACATTGATTATCGCTGGAGAAGCGATCTTTTCTACAACTTTCACGGCTTGTAAATGTCCACATTTGGAGTTGTGCTTGTGCAGAACGTATTTGTGGTTTACTTAATCTTGATCCCAAAATGTGGCCCATTCAGTGAGCTCAATGATATCTGCTGCAATAAACTACAGGCAATAGCACCAAGGTCATTAATCTTAACCTAACCATCTGTCATCAACGCTTGCAATTTACAGTGCTACACACAAAGAACCCACACAACTTATGAATGTTAAAAAAAAAAATCTCTCCCCCCCCTCCCCCCAATTTTCATTATTGCAAGTGAGGTGAACATACAGACTGGATAAGGGCTGAATTGAAAGAGTAATCCTTCAAGAGCTTTCAGATGTAAACTATACACTAATACTAAAAGAGAGCACACAGAAAGATCTATCATTTGAGCTATATATCAAGTTCATACAGTGAAGTGTGCAGAATATATGGAGCTCCAAATTCCTAACCACAAGCATATTTTCCAGACATTACCTGCCTTGGTCCCTCCACCTTGTAGTATACACTGTATATCGTCGAGAAAAGGAAGGGCAGCAACTTGGCCATTGATGCATTGAAAAGTTTTAGGGAAGCATGATGTTCCAGCACTGCACCACCACAATACCTGATTTATGTTGGAAACTGTAACACCATTAGCAGACTTAACATTAGCCTCACCATTACTAATACTACCATCATTAGCATACTTAACATTAGCATCACCATTACTAATACTAACCAACATTAGCAGACTTAACATTAGCCTCACCACTACTAATACTAACCACCATTAGCAGACTTATCATTAGCATCACCATTACTAATACTACCAACATTAGCAGACTTATCATTAGCATCACCATTACTAATACTACCACCATTAGCAGACTTATCATTAGCATCACCATTACTAATACTACCAACATTAGCAGACTTATCATTAGCATCACCATTACTAATACTACCACCATTAGCAGACTTATCATTAGCATCACCATTACTAATACTACCAACATTAGCATACTTAATATTAGCATCACCATTACTAATACTAACCAACATTAGCAGGCTTATCATTAGCATCACCATAACTAATACTACTACCACCATTAGCATACTTAACATTAGCATCACCATTACTAATACTACCACCATTAGCAGGCTTAACATTAGCATCACCATTACTAATACTACCACCATTAGCAGGCTTATCATTAGCATCACCATTACTAATACTACCACCATTAGCAGACTTATCATTAGCATCACCATTACTAATACTACCATCATAGCAGACTTAACATTAGCCTCACCACTACTAATACTAACCACCATTAGCAGACTTATCATTAGCATCACCATTACTAATACTACCAACATTAGCAGACTTATCATTAGCATCACCATTACTAATACTACCACCATTAGCAGACTTATCATTAGCATCACCATTACTAATACTACCAACATTAGCAGACTTATCATTAGCATCACCATTACTAATACTACCACCATTAGCAGACTTATCATTAGCATCACCATTACTAATACTAACCAACATTAGCAGGCTTATCATTAGCATCACCATAACTAATACTACTACCACCATTAGCATACTTAACATTAGCATCACCATTACTAATACTACCACCATTAGCAGGCTTAACATTAGCATCACCATTACTAATACTACCACCATTAGCAGGCTTATCATTAGCATCACCATTACTAATACTACCACCATTAGCAGGCTTAACATTAGCATCACCATAACTAATACTACCACCATTAGCAGACTTAACTTTAGCCTCACCACTACTAATACTAACCACCATTAGCAGACTTATCATTAGCATCACCATTACTAATACTACCAACATTAGCAGACTTATCATTAGCATCACCATTACTAATACTACCACCATTAGCAGACTTATCATTAGCATCACCATTACTAATACTACCAACATTAGCAGACTTATCATTAGCATCACCATTACTAATACTACCACCATTAGCAGACTTATCATTAGGATCACCATTACTAATACTACCAACATTAGCATACTTAACATTAGCATCACCATTACTAATACTAACCAACATTAGCAGGCTTATCATTAGCATCACCATAACTAATACTACTACCACCATTAGCATACTTAACATTAGCATCACCATTACTAATACTACCACCATTAGCAGGCTTAACATTAGCATCACCATTACTAATACTACCACCATTAGCAGGCTTATCATTAGCATCACCATTACTAATACTACCACCATTAGCAGGCTTAACATTAGCATCACCATTACTAATACTACCACCATTAGCAGACTTATCATTAGCATTCACCATTACTAATACTACCACCATTAGCAGACTTATCATTAGCATCACCATTACTAATACTACCACCATTAGCAGACTTATCATTAGCATCACCATTACTAATACTAACCACCATTAGCAGACTTATCATTAGCATCACCATTACTAATACTACCACCATTAGCAGACTTATCATTAGCCTCACCATTATACTAATACTACCACCATTAGCAGACTTAACATTAGCATCACCATTACTAATACTACCACCATTAGCAGACTTATCATTAGCATCACCATTACTAATACTACCACCATTAGCAGACTTATCATTAGCATCACCATTACTAATACTACCACCATTAGCAGACTTAGCATTAGCATCACCATTACTAATACTAACCACCATTAGCAGACTTATCATTAGCATCACCATTACTAATACTACCACATTAGCAGACTTATCATTAGCATCACCATTACTAATACTACCACCATTAGCAGACTTAACATTAGCCTCAGCATTACTAATACTAACCACCATTAGCAGACTTAACATTAGCATCACTATTACTAATACTACCACCATTAGCAGACTTAACATTAGCATCACCATTACTAATACTACCACCATTAGCACTTAACATTAGCATCACCATTACTAATACTACCACCATTAGCAGACTTATCATTAGCATCACCATTACTAATACTACCACCATTAGCAGACTTATCATTAGCATCACCATTACTAATACTACCACCATTAGCAGACTTATCATTAGCCTCAGCATTACTAATACTATGAACATTAGCAGACTTATCATTAGCATCACCATTACTAATACTACCACCATTAGCAGACTTATCATTAGCATCACCACTAACCACCATTAGCAGACTTATCATTAGCATCACCATTACTAATACTACCACATTAGCAGACTTATCATTAGCATCACCATTACTAATACTACCACCATTAGCAGGCTTATCATTAGCATCACCATTACTAATACTATCACCATTAGCAGACTTATCATTAGCATCACCATTACTAATACTACCACCATTAGCAGACTTATCATTAGCATCACCATTACTAATAATACCACCATTAGCAGACTTAACATTAGCATCACCATTACTAATACTACCACCATTAGCATACTTATCATTAGCATCACCATTAATAATACTACCACCATTAGCAGGCTTAACATTAGCATCACCATTACTAATACTACCACCATTAGCAGACTTATCATTAGCATCACCATTACTAATACTACCACCATTAGCAGACTTATCATTAGCATCACCATTACTAATACTACCACCATTAGCAGGCTTATCATTAGCATCACCATTACTAATACTAACACCATTAGCAGACTTAACATTAGCCTCAGCATTACTAATACTAACCACCATTAGCAGACTTAACATTAGCATCACCATTACTAATACTACTACCATTAGCAGACTTATCATTAGCATCACCATTACTAATACTACCACCATTAGCAGACTTATCATTAGCATCACCATTACTAATACTACCACCATTAGCAGCCTTAACATTAGCATCACCACTACTAATACTAACCACCATTAGCAGACTTATCATTAGCATCACCATTACTAATACTACCAACATTAGCAGACTTATCGTTAGCATCACCATTACTAATACTAACCACCATTAGCAGACTTAACATTAGCATCACCATTACTAATACTACCACCATTAGCAGACTTATCATTAGCATCACCATTACTAATACTACCACATTAGCAGACTTAACATTAGCATCACCATTACTAATACTACCACCATTAGCAGACTTATCATTAGCATCACCATTACTAATACTACCACCATTAGCAGACTTAGCATTAGCATCACCATTACTAATACTAACCACCATTAGCAGACTTATCATTAGCATCACCATTACTAATACTACCACATTAGCAGACTTATCATTAGCATCACCATTACTAATACTACCACCATTAGCAGACTTAACATTAGCCTCAGCATTACTAATACTAACCACCATTAGCAGACTTAACATTAGCATCACCATTACTAATACTACCACCATTAGCAGACTTAACATTAGCATCACCATTACTAATAGTACCACCATTAGCAGGCTTATCATTAGCATCACCATTACTAATACTACCACCATTAGCAGACTTAACATTAGCATCAACATTACTAATACTACTACCATTAGCAGACTTATCATTAGCATCACCATTACTAATACTACCACCATTAGCAGACTTATCATTAGCATCACCATTACTAATACTACCACCATTAGCAGCCTTAACATTAGCATCACCACTACTAATACTAACCACCATTAGCAGACTTATCATTAGCATCACCATTACTAATACTACCAACATTAGCAGACTTATCATTAGCATCACCATTACTAATACTAACCACCATTAGCAGACTTAACATTAGCATCACCATTACTAATACTACCACCATTAGCAGACTTATCATTAGCATCACCATTACTAATACTACCACATTAGCAGACTTAACATTAGCATCACCATTACTAATACTACCACCATTAGCAGACTTATCATTAGCATCACCATTACTAATACTACCACCATTAGCAGACTCAGCATTAGCATCACCATTACTAATACTAACCACCATTAGCAGACTTATCATTAGCATCACCATTACTAATACTACCACATTAGCAGACTTATCATTAGCATCACCATTACTAATACTACCACCATTAGCAGACTTAACATTAGCCTCAGCATTACTAATACTAACCACCATTAGCAGACTTAACATTAGCATCACCATTACTAATACTACCACCATTAGCAGACTTAACATTAGCATCACCATTACTAATACTACCAACATTAGCAGGCTTAACATTAGCATCACCATTACTAATACTAACCACCATTAGCAGACTTAACATTAGCATCACCATTACTAATATTACCAACATTAGCATACTTAACATTAGCATCACCATTACTAATACTAACCAACATTAGCAGGCTTATCATTAGCATCACCATAACTAATACTACTACCACCATTAGCATACTTAACATTAGCATCACCATTACTAATACTACCACCATTAGCAGGCTTAACATTAGCATCACCATTACTAATACTACCACCATTAGCAGGCTTATCATTAGCATCACCATTACTAATACTACCACCATTAGCAGACTTATCATTAGCATCACCATTACTAATACTACCATCATAGCAGACTTAACATTAGCCTCACCACTACTAATACTAACCACCATTAGCAGACTTATCATTAGCATCACCATTACTAATACTACCAACATTAGCAGACTTATCATTAGCATCACCATTACAAATACTACCACCATTAGCAGACTTATCATTAGCATCACCATTACTAATACTACCAACATTAGCAGACTTATCATTAGCATCACCATTACTAATACTACCACCATTAGCAGACTTATCATTAGCATCACCATTACTAATACTACCAACATTAGCATACTTAACATTAGCATCACCATTACTAATACTAACCAACATTAGCAGGCTTATCATTAGCATCACCATAACTAATACTACTACCACCATTAGCATACTTAACATTAGCATCACCATTACTAATACTACCACCATTAGCAGGCTTAACATTAGCATCACCATTACTAATACTACCACCATTAGCAGGCTTATCATTAGCATCACCATTACTAATACTACCACCATTAGCAGGCTTAACATTAGCATCACCATAACTAATACTACCACCATTAGCAGACTTAACTTTAGCCTCACCACTACTAATACTAACCACCATTAGCAGACTTATCATTAGCATCACCATTACTAATACTACCAACATTAGCAGACTTATCATTAGCATCACCATTACTAATACTACCACCATTAGCAGACTTATCATTAGCATCACCATTACTAATACTACCAACATTAGCAGACTTATCATTAGCATCACCATTACTAATACTACCACCATTAGCAGACTTATCATTAGCATCACCATTACTAATACTACCAACATTAGCATACTTAACATTAGCATCACCATTACTAATACTAACCAACATTAGCAGGCTTATCATTAGCATCACCATAACTAATACTACTACCACCATTAGCATACTTAACATTAGCATCACCATTACTAATACTACCACCATTAGCAGGCTTAACATTAGCATCACCATTACTAATACTACCACCATTAGCAGGCTTATCATTAGCATCACCATTACTAATACTACCACCATTAGCAGGCTTAACATTAGCATCACCATTACTAATACTACCACCATTAGCAGACTTATCATTAGTATTCACCATTACTAATACTACCACCATTAGCAGACTTATCATTAGCATCACCATTACTAATACTACCACCATTAGCAGACTTATCATTAGCATCACCATTACTAATACTAACCACCATTAGCAGACTTATCATTAGCATCACCATTACTAATACTACCACCATTAGCAGACTTATCATTAGCCTCACCATTATACTAATACTACCACCATTAGCAGACTTAACATTAGCATCACCATTACTAATACTACCACCATTAGCAGACTTATCATTAGCATCACCATTACTAATACTACCACCATTAGCAGACTTATCATTAGCATCACCATTACTAATACTACCACCATTAGCAGACTTAGCATTAGCATCACCATTACTAATACTAACCACCATTAGCAGACTTATCATTAGCATCACCATTACTAATACTACCACATTAGCAGACTTATCATTAGCATCACCATTACTAATACTACCACCATTAGCAGACTTAACATTAGCCTCAGCATTACTAATACTAACCACCATTAGCAGACTTAACATTAGCATAACTATTACTAATACTACCACCATTAGCAGACTTAACATTAGCATCACCATTACTAATACTACCACCATTAGCAGGCTTATCATTAGCATCACCATTACTAATACTACCAACACTAGCAGACTTAATATTAGCATCACCATTATACTAATACTACCACCATTAGCATACTTAACATTAGCATCACCATTACTAATACTACCACCATTAGCATACTTAACATTAGCATCACCATTACTAATACTACCACCATTAGCACTTAACATTAGCATCACCATTACTAATACTACCACCATTAGCAGACTTATCATTAGCATCACCATTACTAATACTACCACCATTAGCAGACTTATCATTAGCATCACCATTACTAATACTACCACCATTAGCAGACTTATCATTAGCCTCAGCATTACTAATACTATGAACATTAGCAGACTTATCATTAGCATCACCATTACTAATACTACCACCATTAGCAGACTTATCATTAGCATCACCACTAACCACCATTAGCAGACTTATCATTAGCATCACCATTACTAATACTACCACATTAGCAGACTTATCATTAGCATCACCATTACTAATACTACCACCATTAGCAGGCTTATCATTAGCATCACCATTACTAATACTATCACCATTAGCAGACTTATCATTAGCATCACCATTACTAATACTACCACCATTAGCAGACTTATCATTAGCATCACCATTACTAATAATACCACCATTAGCAGACTTAACATTAGCATCACCATTACTAATACTACCACCATTAGCATACTTATCATTAGCATCACCATTAATAATACTACCACCATTAGCAGGCAAAACATTAGCATCACCATTACTAATACTACCACCATTAGCAGACTTATCATTAGCATCACCATTACTAATACTACCACCATTAGCAGACTTATCATTAGCATCACCATTACTAATACTACCACCATTAGCAGGCTTATCATTAGCATCACCATTACTAATACTAACACCATTAGCAGACTTAACATTAGCCTCAGCATTACTAATACTAACCACCATTAGCAGACTTAACATTAGCATCACCATTACTAATACTACTACCATTAGCAGACTTATCATTAGCATCACCATTACTAATACTACCACCATTAGCAGACTTATCATTAGCATCACCATTACTAATACTACCACCATTAGCAGCCTTAACATTAGCATCACCACTACTAATACTAACCACCATTAGCAGACTTATCATTAGCATCACCATTACTAATACTACCAACATTAGCAGACTTATCGTTAGCATCACCATTACTAATACTAACCACCATTAGCAGACTTAACATTAGCATCACCATTACTAATACTACCACCATTAGCAGACTTATCATTAGCATCACCATTACTAATACTACCACATTAGCAGACTTAACATTAGCATCACCATTACTAATACTACCACCATTAGCAGACTTATCATTAGCATCACCATTACTAATACTACCACCATTAGCAGACTTAGCATTAGCATCACCATTACTAATACTAACCACCATTAGCAGACTTATCATTAGCATCACCATTACTAATACTACCACATTAGCAGACTTATCATTAGCATCACCATTACTAATACTACCACCATTAGCAGACTTAACATTAGCCTTAAGCATTACTAATACTAACCACCATTAGCAGACTTAACATTAGCATCACCATTACTAATACTACCACCATTAGCAGACTTAACATTAGCATCACCATTACTAATAGTACCACCATTAGCAGGCTTATCATTAGCATCACCATTACTAATACTACCACCATTAGCAGACTTAACATTAGCATCAACATTACTAATACTACTACCATTAGCAGACTTATCATTAGCATCACCATTACTAATACTACCACCATTAGCAGACTTATCATTAGCATCACCATTACTAATACTACCACCATTAGCAGCCTTAACATTAGCATCACCACTACTAATACTAACCACCATTAGCAGACTTATCATTAGCATCACCATTACTAATACTACCAACATTAGCAGACTTATCATTAGCATCACCATTACTAATACTAACCACCATTAGCAGACTTAACATTAGCATCACCATTACTAATACTACCACCATTAGCAGACTTATCATTAGCATCACCATTACTAATACTACCACATTAGCAGACTTAACATTAGCATCACCATTACTAATACTACCACCATTAGCAGACTTATCATTAGCATCACCATTACTAATACTACCACCATTAGCAGACTCAGCATTAGCATCACCATTACTAATACTAACCACCATTAGCAGACTTATCATTAGCAGCACCATTACTAATACTACCACATTAGCAGACTTATCATTAGCATCACCATTACTAATACTACCACCATTAGCAGACTTAACATTAGCCTCAGCATTACTAATACTAACCACCATTAGCAGACTTAACATTAGCATCACCATTACTAATACTACCACCATTAGCAGACTTAACATTAGCATCACCATTACTAATACTACCAACATTAGCAGGCTTAACATTAGCATCACCATTACTAATACTAACCACCATTAGCAGACTTAACATTAGCATCACCATTACTAATACTACCAACATTAGCATACTTAACATTAGCATCACCATTACTAATACTAACCAACATTAGCAGGCTTATCATTAGCATCACCATAACTAATACTACTACCACCATTAGCATACTTAACATTAGCATCACCATTACTAATACTACCACCATTAGCAGGCTTAACATTAGCATCACCATTACTAATACTACCACCATTAGCAGGCTTATCATTAGCATCACCATTACTAATACTACCACCATTAGCAGACTTATCATTAGCATCACCATTACTAATACTACCATCATAGCAGACTTAACATTAGCCTCACCACTACTAATACTAACCACCATTAGCAGACTTATCATTAGCATCACCATTACTAATACTACCAACATTAGCAGACTTATCATTAGCATCACCATTACAAATACTACCACCATTAGCAGACTTATCATTAGCATCACCATTACTAATACTACCAACATTAGCAGACTTATCATTAGCATCACCATTACTAATACTACCACCATTAGCAGACTTATCATTAGCATCACCATTACTAATACTACCAACATTAGCATACTTAACATTAGCATCACCATTACTAATACTAACCAACATTAGCAGGCTTATCATTAGCATCACCATAACTAATACTACTACCACCATTAGCATACTTAACATTAGCATCACCATTACTAATACTACCACCATTAGCAGGCTTAACATTAGCATCACCATTACTAATACTACCACCATTAGCAGGCTTATCATTAGCATCACCATTACTAATACTACCACCATTAGCAGGCTTAACATTAGCATCACCATAACTAATACTACCACCATTAGCAGACTTAACTTTAGCCTCACCACTACTAATACTAACCACCATTAGCAGACTTATCATTAGCATCACCATTACTAATACTACCAACATTAGCAGACTTATCATTAGCATCACCATTACTAATACTACCACCATTAGCAGACTTATCATTAGCATCACCATTACTAATACTACCAACATTAGCAGACTTATCATTAGCATCACCATTACTAATACTACCACCATTAGCAGACTTATCATTAGCATCACCATTACTAATACTACCAACATTAGCATACTTAACATTAGCATCACCATTACTAATACTAACCAACATTAGCAGGCTTATCATTAGCATCACCATAACTAATACTACTACCACCATTAGCATACTTAACATTAGCATCACCATTACTAATACTACCACCATTAGCAGGCTTAACATTAGCATCACCATTACTAATACTACCACCATTAGCAGGCTTATCATTAGCATCACCATTACTAATACTACCACCATTAGCAGGCTTAACATTAGCATCACCATTACTAATACTACCACCATTAGCAGACTTATCATTAGTATTCACCATTACTAATACTACCACCATTAGCAGACTTATCATTAGCATCACCATTACTAATACTACCACCATTAGCAGAATTATCATTAGCATCACCATTACTAATACTACCAACACTAGCAGACTTAATATTAGCATCACCATTATACTAATACTACCACCATTAGCATACTTAACATTAGCATCACCATTACTAATACTACCACCATTAGCATACTTAACATTAGCATCACCATTACTAATACTACCACCATTAGCACTTAACATTAGCATCACCATTACTAATACTACCACCATTAGCAGACTTATCATTAGCATCACCATTACTAATACTACCACCATTAGCAGACTTATCATTAGCATCACCATTACTAATACTACCACCATTAGCAGACTTATCATTAGCATCACCATTACTAATACTACCACCATTAGCAGGCTTAACATTAGCATCACCATTACTAATACTACCACCATTAGCAGGCTTATCATTAGCATCACCATTACTAATACTACCACCATTAGCAGGCTTAACATTAGCATCACCATTACTAATACTACCACCATTAGCAGACTTATCATTAGCATTCACCATTACTAATACTACCACCATTAGCAGACTTATCATTAGCATCACCATTACTAATACTACCACCATTAGCAGACTTATCATTAGCATCACCATTACTAATACTAACCACCATTAGCAGACTTATCATTAGCATCACCATTACTAATACTACCACCATTAGCAGACTTATCATTAGCCTCACCATTATACTAATACTACCACCATTAGCAGACTTAACATTAGCATCACCATTACTAATACTACCACCATTAGCAGACTTATCATTAGCATCACCATTACTAATACTACCACCATTAGCAGACTTATCATTAGCATCACCATTACTAATACTACCACCATTAGCAGACTTAGCATTAGCATCACCATTACTAATACTAACCACCATTAGCAGACTTATCATTAGCATCACCATTACTAATACTACCACATTAGCAGACTTATCATTAGCATCACCATTACTAATACTACCACCATTAGCAGACTTAACATTAGCCTCAGCATTACTAATACTAACCACCATTAGCAGACTTAACATTAGCATCACTATTACTAATACTACCACCATTAGCAGACTTAACATTAGCATCACCATTACTAATACTACCACCATTAGCAGGCTTATCATTAGCATCACCATTACTATTACTACCAACACTAGCAGACTTAATATTAGCATCACCATTATACTAATACTACCACCATTAGCATACTTAACATTAGCATCACCATTACTAATACTACCACCATTAGCATACTTAACATTAGCATCACCATTACTAATACTACCACCATTAGCACTTAACATTAGCATCACCATTACTAATACTACCACCATTAGCAGACTTATCATTAGCATCACCATTACTAATACTACCACCATTAGCAGACTTATCATTAGCATCACCATTACTAATACTACCACCATTAGCAGACTTATCATTAGCATCACCAATACTAATACTACCACCATTAGCAGACTTATCATTAGCCTCAGCATTACTAATACTATGAACATTAGCAGACTTATCATTAGCATCACCATTACTAATACTACCACCATTAGCAGACTTATCATTAGCATCACCACTAACCACCATTAGCAGACTTATCATTAGCATCACCATTACTAATACTACCACATTAGCAGACTTATCATTAGCATCACCATTACTAATACTACCACCATTAGCAGGCTTATCATTAGCATCACCATTACTAATACTATCACCATTAGCAGACTTATCATTAGCATCACCATTACTAATACTACCACCATTAGCAGACTTATCATTAGCATCACCATTACTAATACTACTACCACCATTAGCAGGCTTATCATTAGCATCACCATTACTAATACTACCAACACTAGCAGACTTAATATTAGCATCACCATTATACTAATACTACCACCATTAGCATACTTAACATTAGCATCACCATTACTAATACTACCACCATTAGCATACTTAACATTAGCATCACCATTACTAATACTACCACCATTAGCACTTAACATTAGCATCACCATTACTAATACTACCACCATTAGCAGACTTATCATTAGCATCACCATTACTAATACTACCACCATTAGCAGACTTATCATTAGCATCACCATTACTAATACTACCACCATTAGCAGACTTATCATTAGCATCACCATTACTAATACTACCACCATTAGCAGACTTATCATTAGCCTCAGCATTACTAATACTATGAACATTAGCAGACTTATCATTAGCATCACCATTACTAATACTACCACCATTAGCAGACTTATCATTAGCATCACCACTAACCACCATTAGCAGACTTATCATTAGCATCACCATTACTAATACTACCACATTAGCAGACTTATCATTAGCATCACCATTACTAATACTACCACCATTAGCAGGCTTATCATTAGCATCACCATTACTAATACTATCACCATTAGCAGACTTATCATTAGCATCACCATTACTAATACTACCACCATTAGCAGACTTATCATTAGCATCACCATTACTAATACTACCACCATTAGCAGACTTAACATTAGCATCACCATTACTAATACTACCACCATTAGCAGACTTATCATTAGCATCACCATTACTAATAATACCACCATTAGCAGACTTATCATTAGCATCACCATTACTAATACTACCACCATTAGCAGACTTAACATTAGCATCACCATTACTAATACTACCACCATTAGCATACTTATCATTAGCATCACCATTAATAATACTACCACCATTAGCAGGCTTAACATTAGCATCACCATTACTAATACTACCACCATTAGCAGACTTATCATTAGCATCACCATTACTAATACTACCACCATTAGCAGACTTATCATTAGCATCACCATTACTAATACTACCACCATTAGCAGGCTTATCATTAGCATCACCATAACTAATACTACCACCATTAGCAGACTTAACTTTAGCCTCACCACTACTAATACTAACCACCATTAGCAGACTTATCATTAGCATCACCATTACTAATACTACCAACATTAGCAGACTCATCATTAGCATCACCATTACTAATACTACCACCATTAGCAGACTTATCATTAGCATCACCATTACTAATACTACCAACATAAGCAGACTTATCATTAGCATCACCATTACTAATACTACCACCATTAGCAGACTTATCATTAGCATCACCATTACTAATACTACCAACATTAGCATACTTAACATTAGCATCACCATTACTAATACTAACCAACATTAGCAGGCTTATCATTAGCATCACCATAACTAATACTACTACCACCATTAGCATACTTAACATTAGCATCACCATTACTAATACTACCACCATTAGCAGGCTTAACATTAGCATCACCATTACTAATACTACCACCATTAGCAGGCTTATCATTAGCATCACCATTACTAATACTACCACCATTAGCAGGCTTAACATTAGCATCACCATTACTAATACTACCACCATTAGCAGACTTATCATTAGCATTCACCATTACTAATACTACCACCATTAGCAGACTTATCATTAGCATCACCATTACTAATACTACCACCATTAGCAGACTTATCATTAGCATCACCATTACTAATACTAACCACCATTAGCAGACTTATCATTAGCATCACCATTACTAATACTACCACCATTAGCAGACTTATCATTAGCCTCACCATTATACTAATACTACCACCATTAGCAGACTTAACATTAGCATCACCATTACTAATACTACCACCATTAGCAGACTTATCATTAGCATCACCATTACTAATACTACCACCATTAGCAGACTTATCATTAGCATCACCATTACTAATACTACCACCATTAGCAGACTTAGCATTAGCATCACCATTACTAATACTAACCACCATTAGCAGACTTATCATTAGCATCACCATTACTAATACTACCACATTAGCAGACTTATCATTAGCATCACCATTACTAATACTACCACCATTAGCAGACTTAACATTAGCCTCAGCATTACTAATACTAACCACCATTAGCAGACTTAACATTAGCATCACTATTACTAATACTACCACCATTAGCAGACTTAACATTAGCATCACCATTACTAATACTACCACCATTAGCAGGCTTATCATTAGCATCACCATTACTATTACTACCAACACTAGCAGTCTTAATATTAGCATCACCATTATACTAATACTACCACCATTAGCATACTTAACATTAGCATCACCATTACTAATACTACCACCATTAGCATACTTAACATTAGCATCACCATTACTAATACTACCACCATTAGCACTTAACATTAGCATCACCATTACTAATACTACCACCATTAGCAGACTTATCATTAGCATCACCATTACTAATACTACCACCATTAGCAGACTTATCATTAGCATCACCATTACTAATACTACCACCATTAGCAGACTTATCATTAGCATCACCAATACTAATACTACCACCATTAGCAGACTTATCATTAGCCTCAGCATTACTAATACTATGAACATTAGCAGACTTATCATTAGCATCACCATTACTAATACTACCACCATTAGCAGACTTATCATTAGCATCACCACTAACCACCATTAGCAGACTTATCATTAGCATCACCATTACTAATACTACCACATTAGCAGACTTATCATTAGCATCACCATTACTAATACTACCACCATTAGCAGGCTTATCATTAGCATCACCATTACTAATACTATCACCATTAGCAGACTTATCATTAGCATCACCATTACTAATACTACCACCATTAGCAGACTTATCATTAGCATCACCATTACTAATACTACCACCATTAGCAGACTTAACATTAGCATCACCATTACTAATACTACCACCACTAGCAGACTTATCATTAGCATCACCATTACTAATACTACCACCATTAGCAGACTTATCATTAGCATCACCATTACTAATACTACCACCATTAGCAGACTTAACATTAGCATCACCATTACTAATACTACCACCATTAGCATACTTATCATTAGCATCACCATTAATAATACTACCACCATTAGCAGGCTTAACATTAGCATCACCATTACTAATACTACCACCATTAGCAGACTTATCATTAGCATCACCATTACTAATACTACCACCATTAGCAGACTTATCATTAGCATCACCATTACTAATACTACCACCATTAGCAGGCTTATCATTAGCATCACCATTACTAATACTAACACCATTAGCAGACTTAACATTAGCCTCAGCATTACTAATACTAACCACCATTAGCAGACTTAACATTAGCATCACCATTACTAATACTACCACCATTAGCAGGCTTATCATTAGCATCACCATTACTAATACTACCACCATTAGCAGACTTAACATTAGCATCAACATTACTAATACTACTACCATTAGCAGACTTATCATTAGCATCACCATTACTAATACTACCACCATTAGCAGACTTATCATTAGCATCACCATTACTAATACTACCACCATTAGCAGCCTTAACATTAGCATCACCACTACTAATACTAACCACCATTAGCAGACTTATCATTAGCATCACCATTACTAATACTACCAACATTAGCAGACTTATCATTAGCATCACCATTACTAATACTAACCACCATTAGCAGACTTAACATTAGCATCACCATTACTAATACTACCACCATTAGCAGACTTATCATTAGCATCACCATTACTAATACTACCACATTAGCAGACTTAACATTAGCATCACCATTACTAATACTACCACCATTAGCAGACTTATCATTAGCATCACCATTACTAATACTACCACCATTAGCAGACTTAGCATTAGCATCACCATTACTAATACTAACCACCATTAGCAGACTTATCATTAGCATCACCATTACTAATACTACCACATTAGCAGACTTATCATTAGCATCACCATTACTAATACTACCACCATTAGCAGACTTAACATTAGCCTCAGCATTACTAATACTAACCACCATTAGCAGACTTAACATTAGCATCACCATTACTAATACTACCACCATTAGCAGACTTAACATTAGCATCACCATTACTAATACTACCAACATTAGCAGGCTTAACATTAGCATCACCATTACTTATACTAACCACCATTAGCAGACTTAACATTAGCATCACCATTACTAATACTACCAACATTAGCAGACTTAACATTAGCATCACCATTACTAATACTACCACCATTAGCAGACTTATCATTAGCATCACTATAACTAATACTACCACCATTAGCAGGCTTATCATTAGCATCACCATTACTAATACTACCACATTAGCAGACTTATCATTAGCATCACCATTATACTACCACCATTAGCAGACTTATCATTAGCATTACCATTACTAATACTACCACATTAGCAGGCTTATCATTAGCATCACCATTACTAATACTAACCACCATTAGCAGACTTAACATTAGCATCACCATTACTAATACTAACCACCATTAGCAGACTTATCATTAGCATCACCATTACTAATATACTACCACCATTAGCAGACTTAACATTAGCATCACCATTACTAATAATAACCACCATTAGCAGACTTAACATTAGCATCACCATTACTAATACTACCACCATTAGCAGACTTAACATTAGCATCACCATTACTAATACTAACCACCATTAGCAGACTTAACATTAGCATCACCATTACTAATACTAACCACCATTAGCAGACTTAACATTAGCATCACCATTACTAATACTACCACCATTAGCAGACTTATCATTAGCATCACCATTACTAATACTACCACCATTAGCATACTTAACATTAGCATCACCATTACTAATACTACCACCATTAGCAGACTTATCATTAGCATCACCATTACTAATACTTACCACCATTAGCAGCCTTATCATTAGCATCACCATTACTAATACTACCACCATTAGCATACTTAACATTAGCATCACCATTACTAATACTTACCACCATTAGCAGCTTTATCATTAGCATCACCATTACTAATACTACCACCATTAGCAGAATTATCACTAGCCTCAGCATTACTAATACTACCACCATTAGCAGACTTAACATTAGCATCACCATTACTAATACTTACCACCATTAGCAGCCTTATCATTAGCATCACCATTACTAATACTACCACCATTAGCAGAATTATCATTAGCCTCAGCATTACTAATACTACCAACATTAGCAGACTTATCATTAGCATCACCATTACTAATAATTATACTACCACCATTAGCAGGCTTATCATTAGCATCACCATTACTAATACTACCACCATTAGCAGACTTAACATTAGCATCACCATTACTAATACTACCACATTAGCAGACTTATCATTAGCATCACCATTACTAATACTAACCACCATTACTAATACTAACCACCATTAGCATTCTTAACATTAGCATCACCATTACTAATACTACCAACATTAGCAGACTTAACATTAGCATCACCATTACTAATACTAACCACCATTAGCAGACTTAACATTAGCATTACCATTACTAATACTACCAACATTAGCAGACTTAACATTAGCATCACCATTACTAATACTAACCACCATTAGCAGACTTAACATTAGCATCACCATTACTAATACTACCAACATTAGCAGACTTAACATTAGCATCACCATTACTAATACTACCAACATTAGCAGGCTTAACATTAGCATCACCATTACTAATACTAACCACCATTAGCAGACTTAACATTAGCATCACCATTACTAATACTACCAACATTAGCAGACTTAACATTAGCATCACCTTTACTAATACTACCACCATTAGCATACTTATCATTAGCATCACTATAACTAATACTACCACCATTAGCAGGCTTATCATTAGCATCACCATTACTAATACTACCACATTAGCAGACTTATCATTAGCATCACCATTATACTACCACCATTAGCAGACTTATCATTAGCATCACCATTACTAATACTAACCAACATTAGCAGACTTAACATTAGCATCACCATAACTAATACTACCAACATTAGCAGGCTTATCATTAGCATCACCATTACTAATACTACCACATTAGCAGACTTAACATTAGCATCACCATTACTAATACTACCACATTAGCAGACTTATCATTAGCATCACTATAACTAATACTACCAACATTAGCAGACTTATCATTAGCATCACCATTACTAATACTACCACCATTAGCATACTTAACATTAGCATCACCATTACTAATACTACCACCATGATTAGCAGACTTAACATTAGCATCACCATTACTAATACTACCAACATTAGCATACTTATCATTAGCCTCAGCATTACTAATACTACCAACATTAGCCGACTTATCATTAGCATCACCATTACTGATTACCACCATTAACACCCCAAGCATCGTCATTGTCACTATCCAGTATAGGAAGCTGCCTCTTGTGTTTGCCAAATTTATAATTGCTGGGGCCAGATTTATCAGAGAAGCATTCATTAATTTCCTTCATCTAGAGAGGGCTACTGGAAAATATGTGGCCAGTGCTTTCCTGGAGCTTCTGGTCAAACATGGATTGGATGTGCAGCACATGCGAGGGCAGTCGTGTTATGGTGCATCAGGGAGGGGGGGAACCCCTTCTACATACTATCATTCCTATGTGCTATTGGAAAATCATGTTCTGTTCAAGTTCTCAGAAAATTAATCAGCCTAATCAGTGAGGTGTACTGTAGTTACTCTTTCATCTGTCTCCCAAGGGACAATACTGCATGTATATGCTCTGGAAAGATGGGTTTTCAAATTAAAAGGACCAGGTAGACTGAACAGCATGATTTCCCAGAAACATTCTATGGTCTATATGAGTAGATCTTTACTATACTGCATGCTATGCTTGAGTCCTATGAGTATCCACGGATCGAGGAGGCAGGAAAAACAAAGAGAATTGACCCTGGGTCACATCCACTCGCACCAAAGCACAGGGTTTGAAAATTCACTGAGAACTGGCTCCAATATTGTTGCACTTGTTACTCTCCTAAATGGCCTGGATTCGCTGAAAGTCCTCAGACACAAACTTCAGAAGTGTGATATTCATGTGATAGTTGCATGCAAGTACATTGACACGACCATTAATGAAGTCCATAAGCAGCGAGACAACTTAGAATCTGGAATGATTGATTCCAAGATGCTGAGACCATTGCTACCAATATCGGATCAGATCCACAATCCCAAGATGATGCAACCATCAGAGCCATTGAGCAAGAATTCCTGCTTACACACCATGGTATAACTATTCCAGGGGTCAATCCTAGCAATATTTAATTGAGGGTTGTTACCAATATTTAATTGAGGGTTGCTCCAATAAGAAGAACGCAACATAAGGGGGGATAACTAATTTTTCACTTTTTTAACAAATTTTTCAAACTATTTTAAATGGTGTATTTGCTCATATTGAAGTCATATTCTAAGTTTCGAAGATTCTATGATGCAGTTACGACAGCTTTTGCACTCACTATTTTCAACAGAAACCCAGCAAGGATGAAGAAGAATTGCGTCGCGTTAGATTAGAAGAATTTCAACATATTTCCACAAATTTCTCCCTAATTTCCACCCAAACTCCATAATTTAGAATGCTTATTGTGTAACCTAAAGTAATCTATTTTCACGGTTATGAGAATGTGTTGGGCATATCTGCATGTGGTTTGTATGGGATTTCCCCCCCTATCCTGTGGTGCATTATCACACCAATTCAAATAGTTTAGGTGAAACTACTACATGTACTCTTACCATAAACCACCTAACAGCCACTTATGGATTTTTAATTCAAGGACAGGGCAAAAGTTGGATTGCCTGGCTGACACTTTGACATAAAAATATCTATGACAAAAGTTAAATACATCATTAATTAACTTATTTTCTAAGGTACATTTTGGTACAAAAATTATGTTGATAGAGGGTAGTGGGTGAAAGTTATGATTGGTATTGTCGAGGTGTATTTTTTTAAACATTATTCCACCCCTTAGTGTGCAGAAGTATACAGACACTTTCATGGATTTCAGTTAAAAATTAGCCAATTTTACAAGGGCCTACACCAGGGATTCTCAACCGTTCCTCCATCATTTACCCCCTCAGCCTGATGTATTTCGACATTTACCCCCTTACTCCCATACAAAAAATGCATAGCCATCATAAAGGCACAAAAAAGTAAGAAGATCTATATAGGTTTTGCATAAAATATAGTAATATACTTTGGAAAATTATATAGTCCATTACATAGTAGTAAAACAATGAAAACAATCACAGACCGAAGGCAATAGTGTGAATAATAATAATGAGAAATAGTAACCTTAGGTAAACCAACCTGCTTAGAGGTCTATAAGCCTTTTCCTTGTTCAATTATCAGGTTCAATTATCAGGTACGCAATTATTTACCCCATGCCATGTCATTTTTTACCCCCAGGGGGTAAATTTACCCCTGGTTGAGAATTCCTGGGCCCTACACAGTGGAGACTTAAATTAATTTCTAAAAGACCAACCTCCATAGAGTAAAAGGAAAATGTCAAATTTGCCTTCAAGCATATGAATAGTTATTTGAGCACGCCGAGTATAATGTGGCTGGTCATTATTTCCATTGACTACTACAGACGGACAGTTGTGATACTCTTTGTTGACATTCTGCTGCAACAATTGGATACCATGTTTTCAGAGGACGGTCAGAGGGTGAAGTCCATTGTGTTTCTGCCACTAGTGGTCATTAAATTGTCTATATAATTATACACTAGCTGCACTAACTGGAAGATGACTACACTTTTATTTGGATAAAGACTTACCATCACCACATGCATTCAAAGTCAGTCTTCTGTACGTGACTTAATGATAATTATAATTCCTGGATCCTATGTAAAAATGTATGTGTGACTAGCTATTATGTCTATGTGAAATGTACTTTCTCTTCAGAGAGCTCTGCTACTTCTGGCAGGAAAAATCATAAAACATTGATATGGACAACTTTTCCAACATCTTAGCTTGCTCTGACACTCCTATAGGTTCCGGTGAATAGAAAGATTTCTCTCTGCTCTCTGATGGTTGTGAAGAGCCATCTGTAAACAACCGTGTCTGAGGAGAGGTTATCAGGATTGACAATGATGGCTGTGCTTACACAGACACACTGCAACTTAACTTTGCGGAGGAAGCTGTCAAAAGTTATATACAGCCTAATCACAGGCACCTCTTCTGCAACTTGATATTATTTGTGGATGATATATAAGCCTTTATTGTTGTCCCCATCATCAAGTGTAAGTTTAAACTAATGGTCAAACAGAAAAATGGTGTCGGGTATCTGCTGGTTTTAGCTGTCAGTTGTTTTCCACACAGTGCTGGAGTTTTTGCTTATCAATGTCTTAAAATTAATGTCATTTGATGTAAAAAATAAAGTTGCTACCATAAAAATATCTCTCAAAATTAAAAAAATTAAAGAACGACACGATCAATAATAACTTTTATCTTGATCTATAGCTCTGTCCACCAGTGAGATAGTGGTAACCCCCCCCCCCCTTTCTAGACCAGACAGCTAGTATACTGGCTGATGTAACATTTGCTATCACTAATACACAGATTATCTAAATAGCCTCAATGAGTGCAGACACAATAAAACGATGCAAGCACCAGATTGAGTCAGTCATCTTGTGTCCAGTCAACAAGCAAAAGCTTCTCCTCTTCCTCCCCCTCCTCATTACTGTCTGTCAGAAGTTGGGGCATCTGGTGCTTTGGTACATTCGTGATTGTGAGCATGCTCATATTATAGAGCATTCATTAGTGTTGTTTAGACATCTTGACAGAGCAAATTGATTTTTAATACACATGATGTTCGGAAAATGTCTGATGTCCGACTAAATCCCCACACTGTACTTACTACTTTCTAGTTTCCACTTCAGCCCTTCTCTATTTGTGAGTGCAAAGTGTACATAGAGAAAGATGATTATATTTTAAGAACAGACATTTAGCTCACGAGTCTCAAAGGACACACCTGACAAGACATAAAGAATGTGGCACATTTATACATGCATGTATGCACATTTATGCATGCATGTATGCACATGCATGTATACGTATAATTATTATACCATGCAAATTCATGGTAACAAAGTTGAAATAATTGTCTCGCCTCCCCACTGACCCGAATGTCCACTCTGGTCTAGAACATTCCTCTTGATGTTCTGGAGATCCCCTAAATAATTCGCCATATCCGGTTGTTCAAAATATCCTGCTCTCTTTAGCTCCAAACAAATCATTTTTCTTTTCAAACTGAGATCTTTGCAATTCTTGGTGGTCCAGGTTCTAAACAAGCCTGGATCAGGTGCTTGCATGATGTCCAGATAACCTCCAGCTACTATCCTTTCAAATAGATGGTCAGAAGAATTCCTTTTGTGATAACTTTTGGTCGTGTTGTAGTCTTTCTTATAGATGCACATCAGCTGTAAATAGTGCGCTCCCCACTTCCCGACCCACGGTAAGATGGGAGGCACTTGCCCATTGGAGTACCTTGTGTAGTTCATCTCATACAGCCAGAATGCAGTTGGGAAGTATACACGTTTCCCGAGCTCTGAATTCGAACGACATCTCCGGAAAAATCCAGGGCCGAATCGCAAACTTACATCAGCAAGAAATGCAAGACTGTTTTCATCTCCGAGTGATTCCATTCCGATATCAAGTGCCTTGACGTGATCAAATGTCCCTTTGGCTGTGACAATGCTTGCGGAGGATATAAAATTGTCATCCGTAAAATGTCGCAGATCTCTCTCGACCTGAATAGCTTGATTGTCTGAAAAAACGACGACAACAAGATGAACCCTGTTGTTTCTGTGCTGCAACCCGATATGACTGAAGCTCAATAGAAAATCTGAAAAAGTATCACCCACTCTCTCCAGAGGTAAGATGATATTAATGGTGATGCTAGAAGGAGCATAATGTT
Organism: Cladorhizidae sp. MBARI D1340-BT2; assembly: GCA_028752905.1. Classification (NCBI taxonomy): domain Eukaryota; kingdom Metazoa; phylum Porifera; class Demospongiae; order Poecilosclerida; family Cladorhizidae; species Cladorhizidae sp. MBARI D1340-BT2. The sequence continues at coordinate 46,864,860 of JAQNBH010000004.1, forward strand.
GATCGATAATGGACAGATGTGGTTCTAGGTTCCGGATCAGGTGATACTTGTGGTATGTCACTTTTTCCGTATTTTCTATAGTCAGTTTCACAGTGAGGATATATTCGCTGCCGAGATGAGGGTTGAATCGTGTGTAACCATCAATGATGTGATTAATTTTCACTCTGTCTGGGGCAAACTTGGCCTTGAAGTAGAGTCTAAGTTTGTCCAAAATATGAGACATTTCTGCCTTGAGGCTTGAATGATGGTTGTGCTCAGGGAAAATTCCGTATGACTCCTGTATTTTGGAGTTGTTAAATCTCTTCCAGGGATGAAGATCGAATTTGTCACTTGGTCGCAAGTAAAATGGAACTTTGTCCTCATGTATTAAAACTTCTCCAGAAAAGAGCCCCTGATAATTAGGCTCAAGAGAGGGGGAAGCCTTATTAGGGTGGAACTTCAGGTTACAACCTGCACTGATTGTAATGGGAGGGGCCACATAAGCCGGTAATCTGGTGCACAAATGGTTCAGATAAGTGATCATTTCATGAACGTGTTTGTAATTGTTTTGCAGTTGTAACGATTGGTAAAAGTAGTGTATAGAGAGCATATTGTTGGGATCCTTCACTGGGTGAATGGAGATGGCATTCCGAAGAATGGGTGTTGTCCACAGGGTAACAGGGTTCAGGGACAGCCCATTGTAATCATGGATGAACTGGGCCATGGACTGCAGAGAATAAACATAAAAAGTGGACATTTCATGATCCTTTTGATTAGGCAAATACCATAAATCTGGAATTCTTTGCTGTTGATAAATAAAAATTTCGTAGTACTACATTTAATTAAATGTTTAAATAAGATAGTGGTTATGTCATTAGCTACTACTGATGCATACCCAAGCAGGTGTTGCAGAGAAAGTTAGTAAGCCGTCTTTCAAAATCCAGTAATTCTCTAACTTCAGCTTCACATATAGCTCTGTAAATGCGGCAAACACTTACACAGTTTGGCCTAGAAATCTTATCCATAGCTTTCTAGCTGGTTTCTCTTCAGAATTTGACTACGTCTTGACTCATCTGTCACATTTGAAAGTAAGAAAAAATTCATAGATCTCTCACACAATATTTTCATATGGTTTCTTTATTAAGCATGAAGTATTGGTATAGTAATGGCTAGCACAATTACTTGACCTGGTTGTGCATGTGTGAAGCAGGTGATGATGTATTAGTGTGTGTTTGTTGTCACTGATACACACCGATAACCTGTCTCCGTGTTACTCTCCAGTGAATGCACTCACTGACTGAAAAGTTTCTTAAGGAGAGAACTTGAATGCCTGCTTTATGTATCATGATGCAACAAGGCATCAGAAAACCATGGAGAAATGTGAGAACCCATTTAAGTAACCAGATCCTTCTTGACTGTTCAGGACAGGGGCCACAGAAATATGCTCTTTTCAATATTATAATTGAATCAAGTTTTCTATTATATATCTCCTATTGTCCTTAAAACCAACTATCTAGTGGCACTGTGTTATCCTGAGTAACTTCTGTGTTATCCTGAGTAACTTCTTCTAAGTGCTTGCTGACTATAAAAACACAAGGAAATAAGTTTTACAAAATATATATATATAATTTTGGGATGACTCGTCAAAAAAGAATTTACCACAATGTAGACCACAAATATTCACAGGACCCTTTACCAATTAATACTGAAGACCAATTATTATATTGAATATTATATTTAGAGTTATTCATAAAGGGTCCTGTAAGTCTACATTTGGTAAATCCCCTTTGGTAAATCCCCTTAAATAAAACATAGTTTGTTTTTGTTAGTAAGCCCTAAAGAGTATTACATCATGCCATCATAGATGCTCTTCTTTACCATGTGTATTACTAGAGTATACACACATGCCTATGTATTCATATATACACATAGACACAGTAGTATTACTAGAGTCCTATGTATTCATATATACACATAGACACAGGCATCATAAGTAGTATTACTAGAGTATACACACGTGCCTATGTATTCATATATACACATAGACACATGCATCATAAGTAGTATTACTAGAGTATACACACGTGCCTATGTATTCATATACACACATAGACACATGCATCATAAGTAGTATTACTAGAGTATACACACGTGCCTATGTATTCATATATACACATAGACACATGCATCATAAGTAGTATTACTAGAGTATGCACACGTGCCTATGTATTCATATACACACATAGACACATGCATCATAAGTAGTATTACTAGAGTATACACACGTGCCTATGTATTCATATACACACATAGACACATGCATCATAAGTAGTATTACTAGAGTATATACATGTGCCTATCTATTCATATACACACATAGACACATGCATCGTAAGTAGTATTACTAGAGTATACACACGTGCCTATGTATTCATATACACACATAGACACATGCATCATAAGTAGTATTACTAGAGTATACACACGTGCCTATGTATTCATATATACACAGGTATCATAAGTAGTATTACTAGAGTATACACACGTGCCTATGTATTCATATATACACAGGCATCATAAGTAGTATTACTAGAGTATACACACGTGCCTATGTATTCATATATACACATAGACACATGCATCATAAGTAGTATTACTAGAGTATATACACGTGCCTATGTATTCATATACACACATAGACACATGCATCATAAGTTATTACTAGAGTATACACACGTGCCTATGTATTCATATACACACATAGACACATGCGTCATAAGTAGTATTACTAGAGTATACACATGTGCCTATGTATTCATATATACACATAGACACATGCATCATAAGTAGTATTACTAGAGTATACACATGTGCCTATGTATTCATATATACACATAGACACATGCATCATAAGTAGTATTACTAGAGTATACACACGTGCCTATGTATTCATATATACACATAGACACATGCATCATAAGTAGTATTACTAGAGTATATACACGTGCCTATGTATTCATATACACACATAGACACATGCATCATAAGTAGTATTACTAGAGTATACACACATGCCTATGTATTCATATACACACATGCATCATAAGTAGTATTACTAGAGTATACACACGTGCCTATGTATTCATTTACACACATAGACACATGCATCATAAGTAGTATTACTAGAGTATACACACGTGCCTATGTATTCATATACACACATAGACACATGCATCATAAGTAGTATTACTAGAGTATACACACATGCCTATGTATTCATATACACATAGACACATGCATCATAAGTAGTATTATTAGAGTATACACACGTGCCTATGTATTCATATATACACATAGACACATGCATCATAAGTAGTATTACTAGAGTATACACACATGCCTATGTATTCATATATACACATAGACACATGCATCATAAGTAGTATTACTAGAGTATACACACGTGCCTATGTATTCATATATACACATAGACACATGCATCATAAGTAGTATTACTAGAGTATACACACGTGCCTATGTATTCATATATACACATAGACACATGCATCATAAGTAGTATTACTAGAGTATACATACGTGCCTATGTATTCATATATACACATAGACACATGCATCATAAGTAGTATTACTAGAGTATACACACGTGCCTATGTATTCATATACACACAGGCATCATAAGTAGTATTACTAGAGTATACACACGTGCCTATGTATTCATATACACACATAGACACATGCATCATAAGTAGTATTGGCATGTGCATCACAAGTACCGTATTTCCGTTATTTCCTCTATTAGTGCCCGCCCCTCCAATGGTAACCATGGAGGCAAATAGCAATAAGACACGCCCAAATAATTACTCACTAGCTTATAAACTAAAGACGAGGGGACGAGGAGGGGGGAGGAGGGGGGGAGTTCTGAGCATAAGCAAGAATTGTTTGCTTGATTTTTGCTTTCCTGGCACGTGCTCAACCGTTGAGCCGGGCAACCAAACAAATAGAAGTGCTCCAAACAGGCACTTGACAACTGCAATCAATTATAACCTCCCTTTAATCGTAACCTACCTAACCACCTTACAATATTAATCGCAGTAGCTAGTATCGGGTTTTGTTGGTCTCCTATGTTAATAAGCGGGTTTATGATATTGAAGACCTTTACCCAATTTTCACAGCTGTTGGGAAGTTTGGAATCTTCTGCTAGTAAAGTTACGATTGAATGACATGTTGTACACAAGTTATGTGTGTGTGTGTGTGTGTGGGTGGGAGGGGGGGGGGGGGAGGGGGGAGGTACATTGAAAATGAAATTAACATTTTGGGGGAGGGGGGATGATGGTTAACTACCTTTAAAATCAATCTAGCTATGACCCCTTACCATTTAGATGTTCCTTTACGATTTAAAATTAGTTATATAACCTTTACAATCATGTGCAATTGGGTGGTTGGGAGCTTATGATTTTAAATGGTAAAGGGTCATTGCTATTTTGACAAGTCAGGTTGTTTGTTTATCATTATAGCCTGCACACTAATACATGTGGCACTACCAGTATGCACATCATTATAGCCTTCACACTAATACATGTGGCACTACCAGTATGCATATCATTATAGCCTGCACACTAATACATGTGGCACTACCAGTGTGCATATCATTATAGCCTGCACACTAATACATGTGGCACTACCAGTATGCACATCATTATAGCCTGCACACTAATACATGTGGCACTCCCAGTGTGCATATCATTATAGCCTGCACCCTAATACATGTGTGGAACTACCAGTATGCATATCATTATAGCCTACACACTAATACATGTGGCACTTACCAGTGTGCATATCATTATAGCCTGCACACTAATAATGTGGCACTACCAGTATGCATATCATTATAGCCTACACACTAATACATGTGGCACTACCAGTGTGCATATCATTATAGCCTGCACACTAATACATGTGGCACTACCAGTATGCACATCATTATAGCCTGGACACTAATACATGTGGCACTCCCAGTGTGCATATCATTATAGCCTGCACCCTAATACATGTGGCACTACCAGTATGCATATCATTATAGCCTACACACTAATACATGTGGCACTTACCAGTGTGCATATCATTATAGCCTGCACACTAATACATGTGGCACTACCAGTATGCATATCATTATAGCCTACACACTAATACATGTGGCACTACCAGTGTGCATATCATTATAGCCTGCACACTAATACATGTGGCACTCCCAGTGTGCATATCATTATAGCCTGCACACTAATACATGTGGCACTCCCAGTGTGCATATCATTATAGCCTGCACCCTAATACATGTGGCACTACCAGTATGCATATCATTATAGCCTACACACTAATACATGTGGCACTCCCAGTGTGCATATCATTATAGCCTGCACACTAATACATGTGGCACTACCAGTATGTGGCACTACCAGTGTGCATATCATTACAGCCTGCACACTAATACATGTGGAACCACCAGTATGCATATCATTATAGCCTGCACACTAATACATGTGGCACTACCAGTGTGCATATCATTATAGCCTGCACAATAATACATGTGGCACTACCAGTATGCATATCATTATAGCCTGCACACTAATACATGTGGCACTACCAGTATGCATATTATTATAGCCTGCACACTAATACATGTGGCACTCCCAGTGTGCATATCATTATAGCCTGCACACTAATACATGTGGCACTACCAGTATGTGGCACTACCAGTGTGCATATCATTACAGCCTGCACACTAATACATGTGGAACCACCAGTATGCATATCATTATAGCCTGCACACTAATACATGTGGCACTACCAGTGTGCATATCATTATAGCCTGCACAATAATACATGTGGCACTACCAGTATGCATATCATTATAGCCTGCACACTAATACATGTGGCACTACCAGTATGCATATTATTATAGCCTGCACACTAATACATGTGGCACTCCCAGTGTGCATATCATTATAGCCTGCACCCTAATACATGTGGCACTACCAGTATGCATATCATTATAGCCTACACACTAATACATGTGGCACTACCAGTGTGCATATCATTATAGCCTGCACACTAATACATGTGGCACTACCAGTATGCATATCATTATAGCCTACACACTAATACATATGGCACTACCAGTGTGCATATCATTATAGCCTGCACACTAATACATGTGGAACCACCAGTATGCATATCATTATAGCCTGCACACTAATACATGTGGCACTACCAGTGTGCATATCATTATAGCCTGCACACTAATACATGTGGCACTACCAGTATGCATATCATTATAGCCTGCACACTAATACATGTGGCACTACCAGTATGCATATTATTATAGCCTGCTCACTAATACATGTGGCACTACCAGTATGCATATCATTATAGCCTGCACACTAATACATGTGGCACTACCAGTATGCATATCATTATAGTCTGCACACTAATACATGTGGCACTACCAGTATGCACATCATTATAGCCTGCACACTAATACATGTGGCACTACCAGTATGCATATCATTATAGCCTGCACACTAATACATGTGGCACTACCAGTATGCACATCATTATAGCCTGCACACTAATACATGTGGCACTACCAGTATGCATATCATTATAGCCTGCACATTAATACATGTGGCACTACCAGTATGCATATCATTATAGCCTTCACACTAATACATGTGGCACTACCAGTATGCATATTATTATAGCCTGCACACTAATACATGTGGCACTACCAGTATGCATATCATTATAGCCTGCACACTAATACTTGTGGCACTACCAGTATGTATATCATTATAGCCTGCACACTAATACATGTGGCACTACCAGTGTGCATATCATTATAGCCTGCACACTAATACATGTGGCACTACCAGTAGCAGCAAACCACTCACCTTGAGGACATCAGTGCTGATCGAGGGCGTGCTGGTTTATCATTATAGCCTGCACACTAATACATGTGGCACTACCAGTATGCACATCATTATAGCCTGCACACTTGTACATGTGGCACTACCAGTATGCACGTCATTATAGCCTGCACACTAATACATGTGGCACTACCAGTGTGCATATCATTATAGCCTGCACCCTAATACATGTGGTACTACCAGTATGCATATCATTATAGCCTACACACTAATACATGTGGCACTACCAGTGTGCATATCATTATAGCCTGCACACTAATACATGTGGCACTACCAGTATGCACATCATTATAGCCTGCACACTAATACATGTGGCACTACCAGTGTGCATATCATTATAGCCTGCACACTAATACATGTGGCACTACCAGTATGCATATCATTATAGCCTGCACACTAATACATGTGGCACTACCAGTGTGCATATCATTATAGCCTGCACACTAATACATGTGGCACTACCAGTATGCACATCATTATAGCCTGCACACTAATACATGTGGCACTACCAGTGTGCATATCATTATAACCTGCACCCTAATACATGTGGCACTACCAGTATGCATATCATTATAGCCTGCACACTAATACATGTGGCACTACCAGTGTGCATATCTGCACACTAATACATGTGGCTGTGCATATCATTATAGCCTACACACTAATACATGTGGCTGTGCATATCATTATAGCCTGCACACTAATACATGTGGCACTGCCAGTATGCATATCATTATAGCCTGCACACTAATACATGTGGCACTACCAGTATGCACATCATTATAACCTTCACACTAATACATGTGGCACTACCAGTATGCACATCATTATAGCCCGCGCACTAATACATGTGGCACTAATGAATATAGCCCACTCACTAAGTGCTTACCTGTTCGGAGGTAGAGCATTGGGTCTTGATCTTTCTGCTGATGCAGCGGCCAACTTCAACATCATCATCATTATAGTTAGTCTTGCTATAGGAGAGCACTGTAAGATCATTATTATAACCGTCATATCATTACCAAACACATCACCATCACCACCATCACCATCATTGCCACCATCACCATCATTGCCACCATCACCATCATTGCCATCACCACCATCACCATCACAACCATCACCATCACCACCACCACTATTTCCATCACGAGTAAAGTCTACACTTTCCCTTATAATTTACCCACAATCAACATATGGTAAAGGGTGGCTCATAATGGCAGTGACCCAGCGTCCTTCTGCATTACATTCTCTTTCATTTGCGTGGCAAAATTGACCTTTGGCCTTACCACTAGCCTACTAGAATGGATGCTGGAGATATATAGCTAGCAACTATTACCAGTTAACAACTAGTTATAGCAGTGTAGTTATAGCTAGGGCATTATCACCTGACCTGCAACTAGCTCTAGCTAACACTAGTTATAGTAGTGTAGTTATGGCTAGGGCATTATCACCTGACCTGCAACTAGCTCTAGCTAACACTAGTTATAGTAGTGTAGTTATGGCTAGGGCATTATCACCTGACCTGCAACTAGCTCTAGCTAACACTAGTTATAGTAGTGTAGTTATGGCTAGGGCATTATCACCTGACCTGCAACTAGCTCTAGCTAACACTAGTTATAGTAGTGTAGTTATGGCTAGGGCATTATCACCTGACCTGCAACTAGCTCTAGCTAACACTAGTTATAGTAGTGTAGTTATGGCCAGGGCATTATCACCTGACCTGCAACTAGCTCTAGCTAACACTAGTTATAGTAGTATAGTTGTAGCTAGGGCATTATCACCTGACCTGCAACTAGCTCTAGCTAACACTAGTTATAGTAGTGTAGTTATTGCTAGGGCATTTATCACCTGACCTGAAACTAGCTCTAACTAACACTAGTTATAGTAGTGTAGTCATGGCTAGCAGACCTCCCAACTGTCCAGCTGGACTGTTCAGGGATTTAGCCTTTTCAAGATTCTGTCCAGGGGTCCAGGAATTTGCTACATTTGTCCAGGGATTCTCACCCCATAATGATCAAGGTCCAATATACACATTTCCTTTGTGTGGTAAAAATGAGCCCCATATTAATGATCAAGGTCTTCTTTCTGCCGGACTGCAACTTGCAGAAGTTTAAGAAAAACTACCACGCAGTCTCAGTCAGAATAATTTGAGTCTGGCAGTGACTAACCTTGCATTTTTCATTAGCTAGTAGCTAGTAAGTATATAGTAGCTAGCTAGTATTGTTGGTTTCAAATTTTATGTAAATCTTTTGCTCAGTAGCTATAATATACAGTACACTGTTTGTGCGAGGGGGGTGTCCAGGGAAATGACTCGTTGTCCAGGGAAAATTTGTCATATGTCCAGGGATTTAATTTGCCAAGGTTGGGAGGTCTGGGCTAGGGCATTATCACCTGCCATGACCTGACATGAACCAGCTTGCAGGTGTTTTCCTTTGCTCTTACATTCCTATACATTTTGAAGAGCCTTGTCTCAAATAGACAAGCTTCTCACCGATTCGATCAGCTTCTCTCCATCAATTGCCACTTCCTAGCTAAACTGCTGATGTTGCAGTTCAACATGTGCTAGATTCTAGCATTCTGATTGGCTGACACTGCATTGCTAATGCTGGAATATTCTAAATCAAGCACATCACTGCTTTCGATTATGTTACTCCACTAGGCCACCATCACATGCAGTGCTCCACTAGGCCACCATCACATGCAGTGCTCCACTAGGCCACCATCACATGCAGTGCTCCACTAGGCCACCATCACATGCAGTGCTCCACTAGGACACCATCACATGCAGTGCTCCACTAGGACACCATCACATGCAGTGCTCCGCTAGGTCACCATCACATGCAGTGCTCCACTAGGCCACCATCACATGCAGTGCTCCGCTAGGCCACCATCACATGCAGTGCTCCGCTAGGCCACCATCACATGCAGTGCTCCACCAGGCCACCATCACATGCAGTGCTCCACCAGGCCACCATCACATGCAGTGCTCCACTAGGTCACCATCACATGCAGTGCTCCACTAGGCCACCATCACATGCAGTGCTCTGCTAGGCCACCATCACATGCAGTGCTCCACTAGGCCACCATCACATGCAGTGCTCCACTAGGCCACCATCACATGCAATGATCAGAGAGACAGAGTTGATCATTCTTGGCTGTAATTAGCAGCAATCAATCACATTTCCACTGCTAATAACTGCCATAGGCTACACTGGCTCTAGCAAGGGTGGTATCCTACACTGGCTCCAGCAAACCTATCACAGGTGGTATTGTACACTGGTGCCAGAAAACCTATCACAGGGTGGTATTGTACACTGGCTCCAGCAAACCTATCACAGGGTGGTATCCTAAACTGGCTCCAGTAAACCTATCACATGGTGGTATCCTAAACTGGCTCCAGCAAACCTATCACAGGGTGGTATCCTACACTGGCTCTAGCAAACCTATCACAGGGTGGTATCCTAAACTGGCTCCAGCAAACCTATCACAGGGTGGTATCCTACACTGGCTCTGGACAGCAAACCTATCACAGGGTGGTATTCTACACTGGCTCCAGCAAACCTATCACAGGGTGGTATCCTAAACTGGCTCCAGCAAACCTATCACAGGGTGGTATCCTACACTGGCTCTAGCAAACCTATCACAGGGTGGTATCCTACACTGGCTCCAGCAAACCTATCACAGGGTGGTATTCTACACTGGCTCCAGCAAACCTATCACAGGGTGGTATCCTAAACTGGCTCCAGTAAACCTATCACAGGGTGGTATCCTACACTGGCTCTGGACAGCAAACCTATCACAGGGTGGTATTCTACACTGGCTCCAGCAAACCTATCACAGGGTGGTATTCTACACTGGCTCCAGCAAACCTATCACAGGGTGGTATCCTAAACTGGCTCCAGTAAACCTATCACAGGGTGGTATCCTACACTGGCTCTGGACAGCAAACCTATCACAGGGTGGTATTGTACACTGGTGCCAGAAAACCTATCACAGGGTGGTATTCTACACTGGCTCCAGCAAACCTACCATAGACACTGGTGCCAGAAAACCTATCATAGTAGTGGTTAAATTTTTGCAATCTGGTATTTGATATCCCATTTCTGCAGGTGTCTGTCGTAATACTCATTATTAAGTCTGTGGTGATAGTTAAATACTTAACAGATTCATCCTCAACCTCAATCAAGGTTGGCAGTGGTCTAAAATTAAAATTGAATTTCCCTTCCTCAGCATTAATGACCTCTGGAAAAGGTGATGACCTCTAGAAAAGGTGACGACCTCTAGAAAAGGTGATGACCTCTAGAAAAGGTAACAACCTCTAGAAAAGGTCACGACCTCTGGAAAAGGTGAGAGTCACTTCTCATCTGCTATTGACATGTGCTCATGAATATTATTAATATCTTGTTAGTTATTTCTTTTAAATTATATTTAATATACCAATACTATTGGCAGTGGAATGTCAAGTATATGTAGCTACCAGGACAGTCAGAGATAGTTACAGGTCATGGATATAGCCAAGAAGGTGGCTACCAGGACAGTCAAAGCTAGTTGCAGGACGACAGGGAAACGAGACGCTGCCAGCACAGTCACTGCTAGTTACAGTTCGAATATGACACATGATAGAGGACCATTCAAGAACAGCTTGGTCCATACAGAGCATACATTACATCAACAAAACCACTGGTAGCTTGGCCTATACAGAGCTTACATTACATCAACAAAACCACTGGCAGCTTGGTCTATACAGAGCTTACATTACATCAACAAAACCACTGGTAGCTTGGCCTATACAGAGCTTACATTACATCAACAAAACCACTGGCAGCTTGGTCTATACAGAGCCTACATTACATCAACAAAACCACTGGTAGATTGGTCTATACAGAGCCTACATTACATCAACAAAACCGCTGGTAGCTTGGTCTATACAGAGCCTACATTACATCAACAAAACCACTGGTAGCTTGGTCTATACAGAGCCTACATTACATCAAAAAACCCACTGGTAGCTTGGTCTATACAGAGCCTACATTACATCAACAAAACCACTGGTAACTTGCTCTATACAGAGCCTACATTACATCAACAAAACCACTGGTAGATTGGTCTATACAGAGCCTACATTACATCAACAAAACCACTGGTAGCTTGGTCTATACAGAGCCTACATTACATCAACAAAACCACTGGCAGCTTGGTCTATACAGAGCCTACATTACATCAACAAAACCACTGGCAGCTTGGTCTATACAGAGCCTACATTACATCAACAAAACCACTGGTAGCTTGGTCTATACAGAGCCTACATTACATCAACAAAACCACTGGCAGCTTGGCCTATACAGAGCCTACATTACATCAACAAAACCACTGGCAGCTTGGTCTATACAGAGCCTACATTACATCAACAAAACCACTGGCAGCTTGGTCTATACAGAGCCTACATTACATCAACAAAACCACTGGTAGCTTGGTCTATACAGAGCCTACATTACATCAACAAAACCACTGGTATCTTGGTCTATACAGAGCCTACATTACATCAACAAAACCACTGGCAGCTTGGTCTATACAGAGCCTACATTACATCAACAAAACCACTGGCAGCTTGGTCTATACAGAGCCTACATTACATCAACAAAACCACTGGTAGGTTGGCCTATACAGAGCATACATTACATCAACAAAACCACTGGTAGCTTGGTCTATACAGAGCCTACATTACATCAACAAAACCACTGGCAGCTTGGTCTATACAGAGCCTACATTACATCAACAAAAGCTTGGCCTATACAGAGCCTACATTACATCAACAAAACCACTGGCAGCTTGGTCTATACAGAGCCTACATTACATCAACAAAACCGCTGGTAGCTTGGTCTATACAGAGCCTACATTACATCAACAAAACCACTGGTAGCTTGGTCTATACAGAGCCTACATTACATCAACAAAACCACTGGCAGCTTGTCTATACAGAGCCTACATTACATCAACAAAACCACTGGTAGCTTGATCTATACAGAGTATACATTACATCAACAAAACCACTGGTAGCTTGGTCTATACAGAGCCTACATTACATCAACAAAACCACTGGTATCTTGGTCTATACAGAGCCTACATTACATCAACAAAACCACTGGCAGCTTGGTCTATACAGAGCCTACATTACATCAACAAAACCACTGGTAGCTTGGTCTATACAGAGCCTACATTACATCAACAAAACCACTGGCAGCTTGGTCTATACAGAGCCTACATTACATCAACAAAACCACTGGTAGCTTGGTCTATACAGAGCCTACATTACATCAACAAAACCACTGGCAGCTTGGCCTATACAGAGCCTACATTACATCAACAAAACCACTGGTAGCTTGGTCTATACAGAGCCTACATTACATCAACAAAACCACTGGCAGCTTGGTCTATACAGAGCCTACATTACATCAACAAAACCACTGGTAGCTTGGTCTATACAGAGCCTACATTACATCAACAAAACCGCTGGTAGCTTGGTCTATACAGAGCCTACATTACATCAACAAAACCACTGGCAGCTTGGCCTATACAGAGCCTACATTACATCAACAAAACCACTGGTAGCTTGGTCTATACAGAGCCTACATTACATCAACAAAACCACTGGTAGCTTGGTCTATACAGAGCCTACATTACATCAACAAAACCACTGGCAGCTTGGTCTATACAGAGCCTACATTACATCAACAAAACCACTGGCAGCTTGGTCTATACAGAGCCTACATTACATCAACAAAACCACTGGTAGCTTGGTCTATACAGAGCCTACATTACATCAACAAAACCACTGGCAGCTTGGTCTATACAGAGCCTACATTACATCAACAAAACCACTGGTAGCTTGATCTATACAGAGCATACATTACATCAACAAAACCACTGGTAGCTTGGTCTATACAGAGCCTACATTACATCAACAAAACCACTGGTAGCTTGGTCTATACAGAGCATACATTACATCAACAAAACCACTGGCAGCTTGGCCTATACAGAGCCTACATTACATCAACAAAACCACTGTTAGCTTAGTCTATACAGAGCCTACATTACATCAACAAAACCACTGGCAGCTTGGTCTATACAGAGCCTACATTACATCAACAAAACCACTGGCAGCTTAGTCTATACAGAGCCTACATTACATCAACAAAACCACTGGCAGCTTGGTCTATACAGAGCCTACATTACATCAACAAAACCACTGGTAGCTTGGTCTATACAGAGCCTACATTACATCAACAAAACCACTGGTAGCTTGGTCTATACAGAGCCTACATTACATCAACAAAACCACTGGCAGCTTGGCCTATACAGAGCCTACATTACATCAACAAAACCACTGGTAGCTTGGTCTATACAGAGCCTACATTACATCAACAAAACCACTGGTAGCTTGGTCTATACAGAGCCTACATTACATCAACAAAACCACTGGCAGCTTGGCCTATACAGAGCCTACATTACATCAACAAAACCACTGGTAGCTTGGTCTATACAGAGCCTACATTACATCAACAAAACCACTGGTAGCTTGGTCTATACAGAGCCTACATTACATCAACAAAACCACTGGCAGCTTGGCCTATACAGAGCCTACATTACATCAACAAAACCACTGGTAGCTTGGTCTATACAGAGCCTACATTACATCAACAAAACCACTGGTAGCTTGGTCTATACAGAGCCTACATTACATCAACAAAACCACTGGTAGCTTGCTCTATACAGAGCCTACATTACATCAACAAAACCACTGGCAGCTTGGTCTATACAGAGCCTACATTACATCAACAAAACCACTGGTAGCTTGGTCTATACAGAGCCTACATTACATCAACAAAACCACTGGTAGCTTGGTCTATACAGAGCCTACATTACATCAACAAAACCACTGGTAGCTTAGTCTATACAGAGCCTACATTACATCAACAAAACCACTGGTAGCTTGGTCTATACAGAGCTTTACATCAACAAAACCTGACAGCTTGAAAAGCACCGCATACTATCCATGCATTGTATCTTTACCTGTAGAAATAAATGAATGGGTCACCCCTTAAAATAAAGCAGTCTAATGTAAACTGGGAATGGTTGTCATGGTGAAGAGAAAGATTGAGAGAATGGCAGCATATTTGAACTATCAATGAACTCTCAGTTGACGTAATAGCATTAAAATCACCTTCTCAATAATCAACTTCAAATTGTATTCACTCGACATTTCGACTAGATGCTCTATTCCTGATGATGTAGAGAATCTAGTCGAAATGTCGAGTGAATACAATTTGAAGTTGATTATTGAGAATGTGTTTTAAAGCAAATTTGAAGTTAGAGGAATGAAAAGTGGCTGCACAGACAAGTGAGAACATTCTGCGTGGTTAATTGCCGCTAGGAAAGGATGATGGAGTTTCATTCCCATTGCTACTCAATTCATGAACATGCTCTAGCTATGGAGGATACCATGAGATGCAGAAACTGTTATTGGTCTTGGTAAGGTAGACACCCTGCCTCTCTCTATAGACAGAGAGAACTGGCTACAAAGTTGGCTTATATAGGAATATATCTGATGCATATATTCAATGGAGGAATGATGTTGCTAATGCATACTGAACACAGTAAACAGAGTCACAAGTGAAAAATATCACTTTAACTAGTTCTTGTCAGCTTTTGGCTGGTCTTCTCTTTAGTACTCTGAGAATTCCTGCAGAGAGCAGAGCCTGATGAGCTCACTCTTAGTGGGTGTGCTTCCCATCTCAAAGAAAACTGCTTCCAACTAATTTCAAATTTCATAGCCAGGGTTTCATACAGGGGGGGAAGCCCTGGGATATCCACCCCCCTGTTTTAACCCCTGATAGCCATACTTCCACATGCATATTTCCGTTTCAGAATATGTCATCCATTAGACATCAGCTACACTAGTACAGAATCTGTGAGGAATACATAAATGCATATCATTCTTTGCTACTTCTCCATCTCACAATCCAAGCATTACAAAATCATGATGACTTCAATAATGTCCAGATGAAGGGAGAGAGGTCCGAGATTTGTACTGAATTGCACTTCCCCTTTTATGGGATGCTCTGCTTTTATAGACTCTTCTATAGACTCTTCAAGACTCTTCAGAATATCACAAAGCTTGTGTTTTGATCACACAACTCTCTCATATTGTTACAATGACCATCTCAATAATCAACTTGAAATTTACTCTCTAAACGTTTCGACTAGATGCTCTAGCCTTCATCAGGAATAATGACTAGATGCTCTAGCCTCCGTCAGGAATAATGACTAGATGCTCTAGCCTTCATCAGGAATAATGACTAGATGCTCTAGCCTCCGTCAGGAATAATGACTAGTTGCTCTAGCCTTTATCAGGAATAATGACTAGATGCTCCAGCCTTCATCAGGAATAATGACTAGATGCTCTAGCCTTTATCAGGAATGATGACTAGTTGCTCTAGCCTCCGTCAGGAATAATGACTAGTTGCTCTAGTAATGACTAGATGCTCTAGCCTTCATCGCGAATAATAACTAGATGCTCTAGCCTTCATCAGGAATAATGACTAGATGCTCTAGCCTTCATCAGGATAAATGACTAGAGGCTCTAGCCTTCAACAGGAGCCTTCATCAGGAATAATGACTAGATGCTCTAGCCTTCATCAGGAATAATGACTAGATGCTCTAGCCTCCGTCACGAATAATGACTAGTTGCTCTAGCCTTTATCAGGAATAATGACTAGATGCTCCAGCCTTCATCAGGAATAATGACTAGATGCTCTAGCCTTTATCAGGAATGATGACTAGTTGCTCTAGCCTCCGTCATGAATAATGACTAGTTGCTCTAGTCTTCATCAGGAATAATGACTAGATGCTCTAGCCTTTATCAGGAATGATGACTAGATGCTCTAGCCATCAGGAATAATGACTAGATGCTCTAGCCTTCATCAGGAATAATGACTAGATACTCTAGCCTTCATCAGGAATAATGACTAGATGCTCTAGCCTTCATCAGGAATAATGACTAGATGCCCTAGCCTTCATCAGGAATAATGACTAGATGCTCTAGCCTTCATCAGGAATAATGACTAGATACTCTAGCCTTCATCAGGAATAATGACCCATTGCTCTGGCCTTCATCAGGAATAATGACTAGATGCTCCAGCCTTCATCAGGAATAATGACTAGATGCTCTAGCCTTTATCAGGAATGATGACTAGTTGCTCTAGCCTCCGTCATGAATAATGACTAGTTGCTCTATTCTTCATCAGGAATAATGACTAGATGCTCTAGCCTTCATCGCGAATAATAACTAGATGCTCTAGCCTTCATCAGGAATAATGACTAGTTGCTCTAGCCTTCATCAGGAATAATGGCTAGATGCTCTAGCCTTCATCAGGAATAATGACTAGATGCTCTAGCCTTCATCAGGAATAATGACTAGGGGCTCTAGCCTTCACCAGGACTAATGACTAGCTACTCTAGCCTTCATCAGGAATAATGACTAGATGCTCTAGCCTTCATCAGGAATAATGACTAGTTGCTCTAGCCTTCATCAGGAATAATGACTAGATACTCTAGCCTTCATCAGGAATAATGACTAGATGCTCTAGCCTTCATCAGGAATAATGACTAGATGCTCTAGCCTTCATCAGGAATAATGACTAGATTCTCTAGCCTTCATCAGGAATAATGACTAGATGCTCTAGCCTTCATCAGGAATAATGACTAGATGCTCTGGCCTTCATCAGGAATAATGACTAGATGCTCTAGCCTTCATCAGGAATAATGACTAGATACTCTAGCCTTCATCAGGAATAATGACTAGATACTCTAGCCTTCATCAGGAATAATGACTAGATGCTCTAGCCTTCATCAGGAATAATGACTAGATACTCTAGCCTTCATCAGGAATAATGACTAGATGCTCTAGCCTTCATCAGGAATAATGACTAGATGCTCTAGCCTTCATCAGGAATAATGACTAGTTGCTCTAGCCTTCATCAGGAATAATGACTAGATACTCTAGCCTTCATCAGGAATAATGACTAGATGCTCTAGCCTTCATCAGGAATAATGACTAGATGCTCTAGCCTTCATCAGGAATAATGACTAGATTCTCTAGCCTTCATCAGGAATAATGACTAGATGCTCTAGCCTTCATCGCGAATAATAACTAGATGCTCTAGCCTTCATCAGGAATAATGACTAGTTGCTCTAGCCTTCATCAGGAATAATGGCTAGATGCTCTAGCCTTCATCAGGAATAATGACTAGATGCTCTAGCCTTCATCAGGAATAATGACTAGGGGCTCTAGCCTTCACCAGGACTAATGACTAGCTACTCTAGCCTTCATCAGGAATAATGACTAGATGCTCTAGCCTTCATCAGGAATAATGACTAGTTGCTCTAGCCTTCATCAGGAATAATGACTAGATACTCTAGCCTTCATCAGGAATAATGACTAGATGCTCTAGCCTTCATCAGGAATAATGACTAGATGCTCTAGCCTTCATCAGGAATAATGACTAGATTCTCTAGCCTTCATCAGGAATAATGACTAGATGCTCTAGCCTTCATCAGGAATAATGACTAGATGCTCTGGCCTTCATCAGGAATAATGACTAGATGCTCTAGCCTTCATCAGGAATAATGACTAGATACTCTAGCCTTCATCAGGAATAATGACTAGATACTCTAGCCTTCATCAGGAATAATGACTAGATGCTCTAGCCTTCATCAGGAATAATGACTAGATACTCTAGCCTTCATCAGGAATAATGACTAGATGCTCTAGCCTTCATCAGGAATAATGACTAGATGCTCTAGCCTTCATCAGGAATAATGACTAGTTGCTCTAGCCTTCATCAGGAATAATGACTAGATACTCTAGCCTTCATCAGGAATAATGACTAGATGCTCTAGCCTTCATCAGGAATAATGACTAGATGCTCTAGCCTTCATCAGGAATAATTACTAGATGCTCTAGCCTTCATGACTAGATGCTCTGGCCTTCATCAGGAATAATGACTAGATGCTCTGGCCTTCATCAGGAATAATGACTAGATGCTCTAGCCTTCATCAGGAATAATGACTAGATACTCTAGCCTTCATCAGGAATAATGACTAGATACTCTAGCCTTCATCAGGAATAATGACTAGATGCTCTAGCCTTCATCAGGAATAATGACTAGATACTCTAGCCTTCATCAGGAATAATGACTAGATGCTCTAGCCTTCATCAGGAATAATGACTAGATACTCTAGCCTTCATCAGGAATAATGACTAGATGCTCTAGCCTTCATCAGGAATAATGACTAGTTGCTCGAGTCTTCATCAGGAATAATGACTAGATGCTCTAGCCTTCATCAGGAATAATGACTAGATGCTCTAGCCTTCATCAGGAATAATGACTAGATGCTCTAGCCTTCATCAGGAATAATGACTAGATGGTCTAGCCTTCATCAGGAATAATGACTAGATGCTCTAGCCTTCATCAGGAATAATGACTAGATGCTCTGGTTCACCAGGAATAATGACTAGATGCTCTAGCCTTCATCAGGAATAATGACTAGATGCTCTAGCCTTCATCAGGAATAATGACTAGGTGCTCTGGCCTTCATCGGGACTAGTATTGTTGTTCTCATTTCTTTCATTCATGTGGTTATATATTTTCTTACTGTTGTTCTCACTATAAATGATGTCTTTGATGAGCAGAAATGAGATGATGCTGTATTAGCTGGTGTGTGGATGATTGGACCAAGCATGGCTGATAGTTGACGAATATTAGGCATGATAGATGAACTGATGCTGTAGTTTGTTAACGAATGTTATTATTAAAGTTAATCAAAGTCAGGCATTCAAGAAGCTTCCACATGATTCTTCTATTCCTCATGGCAGCCTAACAATCAATGGGGGAAATCAGATGGACTAGGCCCTCCAGTTGCTATCATCAAGAGGTGATTGAGAGTTCTGTTGGCTAACTGGTTTCTAAGGTCAGTCTTGACTCGAGGTAGAGTGGAGAAGCCTCTTTCACAGGCCACAGAAGACATAGAGAGTAGGAGGCCAATGGCTGCCAACTTTGCCAGATTGGGAAACATTCAACTCAATTCCAATGTTTTGATGAGATGACTCATGAGCTGGTGAGTTCTCATTTGCTTCAACTCACTATTAGCAGCAACTACACTATTGAAGACTTTGAGCTCACCTCTGATTGATTCTGATGCACTACGCCTTGAGAACCATAGTGGGTGACAAGCTTATCCAGCATGCCAGCTCTGTGGAACGGTTGAAGGGAGAGCTCTTGTGGAATACTGCTAGAAAACCCTAAAAAAGACTGAGGTCAGGAAACCTAGCAGTGATACCCTCAGTAAGAGTATGTAAGTACTTATCATATATACCTTGCTTAAAACTATTTTTCATGCAATCATTCAACTGCTGCACACCATTCTCTTCCAGGTCTGATAATTTATTGGAAATGCTCTGAAAGAATTCACCAGGACTCAGGAGTAGTGCACTGTATGTTTGTGCCTGCTACTAATGGTTCACCAGGAGCAGCATCTACTGCAGCCTGTGTGCCTGCTACTAATGGTTCACCAGGAGCCAGGAAGGAGTGGAGCATCTACTGCAGCCTGTGTGCCTGCTACTAATGGTTCACCAGGAGCCAGGAGTGTGGAGCATCTACTGCAGCGTGTGTGCCTACTACTAATGGTTCACCAGGAGTGTGGAGCATCTACTGCAGCCTGTGTGCCTGCTACTAATGGTTCACCAGGAGCCAGGAGTGTGGAGCATCTACTGCAGCGTGTGTGCCTACTACTAATGGTTCACCAGGAGTGTGGAGCATCTACTGCAGCATGTGTGCCTGCTAATGGTTCACCAGGAGCAGCATCTACTGCAGCGTGTGTGCCTGCTACTAATGGTTCACCAGGAGCCAGGAGTAGAGCATCTACTGCAGCATGTGTGCCTGCTACTAATGGTTCACCAGGAGCCAGGAGTGAGTGGAGCATCTACTGCAGCGTGTGTGCCTGCTACTAATGGTTCACCAGGAGCAGCATCTACTGCAGCATGTGTGCCTGCTACTAATGGTTCACCAGGAGCCAGGAGTGTGGAGCATATACTGCAGCATGTGTGCCTGCTACTAATGGTTCACCAGGAGCAGCATCTACTGCAGCCTTTGTGCCTGCTACTAATGGTTCACCAGGAGCCAGGAGGGTGGAGCATCTACTGCAGCCTGTGTGCCTGCTACTAATGGTTCACCAGGAGCCAGGAAGGAGTGGAGCATCTACTGCAGCCTGTGTGCCTGCTACTAATGGTTCACCAGGAGCCAGGAAGGAGTGGAGCATCTACTGCAGCCTGTGTGCCTGCTACTAATGGTTCACCAGGAGCCAGGAAGGAGTGGAGCATCTACTGCAGCCTGTGTGCCTGCTACTAATGGTTCACCAGGAGCCAGGAAGGAGTGGAGCATCTACTGCAGCCTGTGTGCCTGCTACATGTACTAATGGTTCACCAGGTGGAGCTTGTGTGTCTAGGTTTTACACAGTAAAGTCGATGTCTTGCATTTAGAAAGCACGAGGCAAAGACTAGCCCTAGCCCTAGCCCTAGAGGTGGAAGGACATCGGAAAACATATACAAGGCAGCTACAAACTTGTACTTCTTGACAAAGGACGCCCAGAAGTTAGAGCTTATTTCTCTCCTGCGCTTCCCTCTCCAAACTAAACTAACAATCATTAACTGAAAGTACTCATGGAGGTGACTAACAGTTCTATCATGTGAGAGCCAATGGACATCTTTAGCCAGAGTAAGAGTAAGTTAAGGGTCATTAAGTGTATCCTGAAGCTCAGCAGTTTGAACTGCTGAATACTTGTAAAGCTGGTCAAGAATATCCACGAACTTTAAAGACAGAGAATTTCATTCGCAGTCTGGCCACAAACTAATGCAAGCCGATGAGCAATGCAGTGCTTGGAATCAAAGCAAAAGGAACTTTATCCTTAAGGAGCCTAGACACTCCACCTTTCATTCCAACATTACTGATGCTCCATCACTTCCTAGACCAAAACAATCGATGGGACAAATCTAGCTGCATGTCACAAAAGCTTCATTATGGTGTCATAGAGAACCCATCATGCCACTCTGCCACACAAAGAAAACTGGTTTTTATTCCCACAGCATAATGAGAGGCTCCTTTGTTACAGCTACATCAGTGGTTTGCAGAGTGCAAAAAAGGAGCTTATGAGTAAGTATGAGATTATAAGATAGGCACTAAACTAACTCTTGCACGCAACTCTCCGGTGTGTAGTGTGCATTACCACCAAGTTGTAGATCTCACTAGTAAGAAGCTCCAAGAGACTTGGAAACTTTAAGAAGTGGTGAAAAGTTGTGAAAAGTTGGCAGTGCGTACAGACTCTCCCTTATTAAGGAAGTGCATGCACTTGAGAACATCTAGAAATGCCTCACCCCAGAGTTGAGACAACCTGCTGGAATGCCATTGCTATCCCATCATCTCTCTTGGAGGAGCAAAGATCAGCTTTCATCTTTACTGCAGTAATGTGTGACTCACTCTGACTGTATTTCACCAAGCTTCTGCTTGATCCGGCTCTTGCAGGCCAAGTCTGCCAAAATAGCTCTTCCATATGCAGCTTTCTTAGGACACTGGCTGAGCTTACGGCACAAAGAGTGCATCATTCCTTGGCCATCATCCACAGAAACTCAGCTCTCCATCTTGAGTAGGGTCTATTTCAGTCTTCCTTTGCTTAGCAGATGAGACACTCCCAGATCCTGCCCCATAGTGAATGCACTTAGCCATGGCCGACAAAAGACGGTCAGTAAAGAGCAGCAACTGAACCAACAACTAGCTACATAGCAACTGCTATATTCTAGCTAGAATTGTATTTCAATATTATTATAGAAATACTTCATATAATTAGAAACAAAATGAACTTTAAACCCTGATGATACAAAGTAAATAAACGTGAAGGTTTGAACATAATTACCGTCATCATTGAACAGCCTGGGGAGAACCCTGTATGGGGCTAGGAGTATAGAGCTAAGGCTGTACAGTGAGGGATATAAGACTAGACTACGGCATAGAGCTGAATCGGTATCGTTAGGGATTAGGACCAGGACATGGACTAGGTCTAGGTGTCAAACATCTTTGAACTTACATTGATATCCTGGGACTGTAAAATAAATATATACTTCTGACTTTGCCCCAACAAATAAATATCCAAGCTTCACATTGCCGAAGACGTCAAGAACGAAATATACTCGATTACTTATGGAAGTTCATAAGTCATCCTACCCTTGTTCATTAAACCCTGAACCCAACAGCAAGTGGTGTGAGTTTTACATCATGGAAACTGCAACTCACAAAACCAGATGCTGTCGACTTGAAATTCTTCATTGTTGATACATTTTCATAGTCATACTAACTAAAAAGCTGAAAAAAGTTGATTTGAATACAAAATAGGGAAGGTGTTATCGGATGCACAGTTTGTACACACTGCAGGCAAGGCAGAGAAGAAAGCTATTTTCTAGGGTGCTTGGAGTAGGTGTCTCCTAAGATATTTGAAGTTCAGAGAAGTGAACACAGCTTGATACTTTCCTAGGGACAGGTCCCACGGTGATTCCTCTCACGGTTACTGTGTATCCACTTCTTAGGTTAGTAAGCTATCAGCAATTCCCCAACTGCTACTTTCCAACTAGCCCTATAAACATGTTAGCCTCTTAGAGCCTAACAATGTCATCCATAACCTTCCAGCCAGTTTCTGTTTGGAAGTTGATTGTGTCTCAGAAGTCATTCGCATCAATAAAAAATATTCCGTGTTCTATGAAAATATAACACGAAATATTTTCATACGATTCCAGATTTCCATGTTACACACACAAGCACACACACGTCACCGGTATGGCACATAGTACACCACCTAAGCATTGCAGATCATGTGAAATGATAAGAAAAAATATACTTTCAATGAACTCTCAGCTGATATAACGAAATTACAATGACCTTCTCGATAATCAACTTGAAATTTACTCTCTCAATGTTTCGATGCTCTAGCCTTCATCAGGAATAATGACTAGATGCTCTAGCCTTCATCAGGAATAATGACTAGATGCTCTGGCCTTCATCAGGAATAATGACTAGATGCTCTAGCCTTCATCAGGAATAATTACTAGATGCTCTAGCCTTCATCAGGAATAATGACTAGATGCTCCAGCCTTCATCAGGAATAATGACTAGATGCTCTAGCCTTCATCAGGAATAATGACTAGATGCTCTAGCCTTCATCAGGAATAATGACTAGATGCTCTAGCCTTCATCAGCAATAATGACTAGATGCTCTAGCCTTCATCAGGAATAATGACTAGATGCTCTAGCCTTCATCAGGAATAATGACTAGATGCTCTTGCCTTCATCAGGAATAATGACTAGATGCTCTAGCCTTCACCAGGGATAATGACTAGATGCTCTAGCCTTCATCAGGGATAATGACTAGATGCTCTAGCCTTCATCAGGAATAATGACTAGATGCTCCTGCCTTCATCAGGAATAACGACTAGATGCTCTAGCCTTCATCAGGAATAATTACTAGATGCTCTAGCCTTCATCAGGAATAATGACTAGATGCTCCAGCCTTCATCAGGAATAATGACTAGATGCTCCAGCCTTCATCAGGAATAATGACTAGATGCTCTAGCCTTCATCAGGAATAATGACTAGATGCTCTAGCCTTCATCAGCAATAATGACTAGATGCTCTAGCCTTCATCAGCAATAATGACTAGATGCTCCTGCCTTCATCAGGAATAATGACTAGATGCACTAGCCTTCATCAGGAATAATGACTAGATGCACTAGCCTTCATCAGGAATAATGACTAGATGCTCCTGCCTTCATCAGGAATAATGACTAGATGCCCTAGCCTTCATCAGGAATAATGACTAGATGCTCTAGTCTTCATCAGGAATAATGACTAGATACTCTAGCCTTCATCAGGAATAATGACTAGATGCTCTAGCCTTCATCAGGAATAATGACTAGATGCTCTAGCCTTCATCAGGAATAATTACTAGATGCTCTAGCCTTCATCAGGAATAATGACTAGATGCTCTAGCCTTCATCAGGAATAATGACTAGATGCTCTAGCCTTCATCAGGAATAATGACTAGATGCTCTAGCCTTCATCAGGAATAATGACTAGATGCTCCTGCCTTCATCAGGAATAATGACTAGATACTCTAGCCTTCATCAGGAATAATTACTAGATGCTCTAGCCTTCATCAGGAATAATGACTAGATGCTCTAGCCTTCATCAGGAATAATTACTAGATGCTCTAGCCTTCATCAGGAATAATGGCTAGATGCTCTAGCCTTCATCAGGAATAATGACTAGATGCTCTAGTCTTCATCAGGAATAATGACTAGATGCTCTAGCCTTCATCAGGAATAATGACTAGATGCTCTAGCCTTCATCAGGAATAATGGCTAGATGTTCTAGCCTTCATCAGGAATAATGACTAGATGCTCTAGCCTTCATCAGGAATAATGACTAGATGCTCTAGCCGTCATCATCAGGAATAATGACTAGCCTTCATCAGGAATAATGACTAGATGCTCTAGCCTTCATCAGGAATAATGACTAGATGCTCTAGCCTTCATCAGGAATAACGACTAGATGCTCTAGCCTTCATCAGGAATAATGACTAGATGCTCTAGCCTTCATCAGGAATAATGACTAGATGCTCTAGCCTTCATCAGGAATAATGACTAGATGCTCTAGCCTTCATCAGGAATAATGAGATGTTAATTAATTAATTAATTAATTAATTAAGGGGTCACTTGCATTGTTTACTTTTTCTTGTGGTTACAACTTTAGAGCTCCGTAGATTATGTGGTATGGACTTGATATATAGCTCTAAAGATAGGTCTCTCTGTGTGCTCTCTTTTGATACTAAAATATGTTTCATAGGTAAACTATAGGCAAGTTACTAGACCCTAAAGTGGAGGGACCTCAAAAACCTGAATCCCTGCAACCTCCGCCAAAATAACTCCTAAGTGCAAAAAAAATATGAAATTGGTACGAGTGGCCAGAGGAAGCCCTAGAGCATGCAATCACCTTTTTCATTATGCGTTAACATTTTTACGTGGTCAAGCGCGTGGGTGGAAAATTGATTACGTTGAGCATGAGCTCGTTATGTAATGTCGATACAATAAATTTAAATTTGATTATTGAGAAGGTCTTTGTAAACATTTTCTTGTCAAATAAAGAGTAATCAAGAATTACACATGTAGATAACAAATATTTAGAAGACCTTAATCATTTAGAAATCATTTACACCAATTAGGTCTGAAAAGGCAGTAGGTAAGTATTGCTGTGCATGAATTTAAGAGCCCAAATGGTCCTCTAAATATTTGTGATCTACGTGGGTAACTTCTTGTCTTATCTCTAGAGAGTAAATTCAAAATGGCTACTTTCTATTTGTTTTGTTTTGTTGTCGTTCGTTTGCTCTCTATAATAACTCGAGCAACCTCGTTCAATAACTTAGTAACAGTTGTTCGGGAAACTCCAGAGCTAACCAATCACAACAAGTGTTATTCTAAATCACACGCACACACATACATGGATCACAGGCAGTCGACCTGTTTGTGTTGAAGGTCTGTGCTGTTAAAACCTTTGTCACCATGCTAGAAATGAATGCAAGGCAACACCTTGTCAAAGCCTTGTGCTGTGTGTCTTATACCAACTGCTAGCATTGTTAGATTGCATTGCTCTAGTCTTTGTCCTAGCCACACAAATGTCCAGACCTAATCATTCTCTTCTCTACATGATGTCATCATGTGGTGAAATATGATTGTGATATGAAGTTAGTAAGAGTTACATGTGTTTAGTACAGACTCAGGGTTGTATACAGAAATTTTGCCAAGGGGGGGCGAACTTCAGATATGGAAAAATAAGGGGGGGCGAGAATGATACAATGATGGTGTATGTAATGTATAAGGGTGGTGTCTAATTTCAAGGGGGGGGGGCGAGAATGATACAAGGGGGGGCGAATGCCCCCCCCCGCCCCCCCCTAAATACACCCCTGCAGACTCCTAATTGGTGCGAGGTTGTTGCACCTGCTGCCTGAACATAAAGATGGCTTCACAATATGACGAAAGGTGAAATCCTCTTCATTCCGTGCTTTGTGTGTGAATTGCATCGCAAATCCACTCCATTGTTCCCATTGTTCACAGATATATGTGCACCTCTCCGGTTGAAACTGCTCTCCTTTAATGACGGAATTGAGGTGAAAGGCTGTACACAATATATGCAGCGGATTTGCGATGGATTGAAGTGCAACGCACACTACATGCAGAGGGTGGGAGAACTTGGAAAGCCTGCTATCTCAGAGCATGCATGGAAACACCACCATCCAATCTTGGGGGAAGAGACTTCAGTGATCGATAATGGCAGCAAGTGGTGGACATTTCTTTTGGAAGGAGCTGAAATCCATCGTAGAACTGAAGGTCGCTGGATCTCGATTATTCTTGTCAAACCACACGCCAAATACGCTCGATGCTGTTTGTGTTCAGGATGCTCTCCATCATCAGCATATTTCTCCATCATTAGAAAATATACCTCAGATGTCTTTCTTCTATATACCAACTATGTAGCCCATCCTCTATATACCAACTATGTAGCCCATCCTCTATATACCAACTATGTAGCCCAACCAACTGTGTAGCCCGTCCTCTATATACCAACTATGTAGCCCGTCCTCTATATACCAACTATGTAGCCCAACCAACTATGTAGTCTATCCTCTATATACCAACTATGTAGCCCGTCCTCTATATACCAACTATGTAGCCTGTCCTCTATATACCAACTATGTAGCCCGTCCTCTATATACCAACTATGTAGCCCAACCAACTAAGTAGTCTATCCTCTATATACCAACTATGTAGTCTATCCTCTATATACCAACTATGTAGCCCGTCCTCTATATACCAACTATGTAGCCTGTCCTCTATATACCAACTATGTAGCCCAACCAACTATGTAGCTTGTCCTCTATATCCCAACTATGTAGCCCGTCCTCTATATACCAACTATGTAGCCCGTCCTCTATATACCAACTATGTAGCCCAACCAACTATGTAGCTTGTCCTCTATATCCCAACTATGTAGCCCGTCCTCTATATACCAACTATGTAGCCCGTCCTCTATATACCAACTATGTAGCTTGTCCTCTATATACCAACTATGTAGCCCGTCCTCTATATACCAACTATGTAGCTTGTCCTCTATATCCCAACTATGTAGCCCGTCCTCTATATACCAACTATGTAGCCCATCCTCTATATACCAACTATGTAGCCTATCCTCTATATACCAACTATGTAATCCATCCTCTATATACCAACTATGTAGCCCATCCTCTATATACCAACTATGTAGCCTGTCCTCTATATACCAACTATGTAGCCCGTCCTCTATATCATGTATGTAGCCCATCCTCTATATACCAACTATGTAGCCTGTCCTCTATATACCAACTATGTAGCCCATCCTCTATATACCAACTGTGTAGCCTGTCCTCTATATACCAACTATGTAGCCCATCCTCTATATACCAACTATGTAGCCCGTCCTCTATATACCAACTATGTAGCCCATCCTCTATATACCAACTATGTAGCCCGTCCTCTATATACCAACTATGTAGCCCGTCCTCTATATACCAACTATATAGCCTGTCCTCTATATACCAACTATATAGCCCATCTTCTATATCCCAACTATGTAGCCTGTCCTCTATATACCAACTATGTAGCCCATCCTCTATATACCAACTATGTATCCCATCTTCTATATCCCAACTATGTAGCCTGTCCTCTATATACCAACTATGTAGCCCATCCTCTATATACCAACTATGTAGCCCATCTTCTATATCCCAACTATGTAGCCTGTCCTCTATATACCAACTATGTAGCCCGGCCTCTATATACCAACTATGTAGCCCATCCTCTATATACCAACTATGTAGCCTGTCCTCTATATACCAACTATGTAGCCCGTCCTCTATATACCAACTATGTAGCCCATCCTCTATATACCAACTATGTAGCCTGTCCTCTATATCCCAACTATGTAGCCCGTCCTCTATATACCAACTGTGTAGCCTGTCCTCTATATACCAACTATGTAGCCCATCCTCTATATACCAACTATGTAGCCCGTCCTCTATATACCAACTATGTAGCCTGTCCTCTATATCCCAACTATGTAGCCCATCCTCTATATACCAACTATGTAGCCCGTCCTCTATATACCAACTATGTAGCCCGTCCTCTATATACCAACTATATAGCCTGTCCTCTATATACCAACTATATAGCCCATCTTCTATATCCCAACTATGTAGCCTGTCCTCTATATACCAACTATGTAGCCCATCCTCTATATACCAACTATGTAGCCCATCTTCTATATCCCAACTATGTAGCCTGTCCTCTATATACCAACTATGTAGCCCATCCTCTATATACCAACTATGTAGCCCATCTTCTATATCCCAACTATGTAGCCTGTCCTCTATATACCAACTATGTAGCCCGGCCTCTATATACCAACTATGTAGCCCATCCTCTATATACCAACTATGTAGCCCGGCCCCTCTTGTGCTGGCTGTGCGAGGGAAGAGGAGCAACAAGTGGATGCAATGCAAGGAATGGTGTGTTATTAATCTTGTCAAGCTTGTGCTTTCTATATCTCCACATGTGCTCGTTAAGGAATTGCTGTGTCATAATCAAAACCCAGCAGCTCTTTTATTTAATTAAATCAAAGCATTCATTAAATTTTGGTAGAAGTGAATGGTATTTATTAGGGATTCTCCCCATGTTTGTTTAGAAGCACGGGTTGTAAGAAACTGTTTTAACAGAACATTAGTGTGGTGGTTTTGTCCAGATGATTGATCCAGATGACATAGGCTTGTGCGATTCAAGGCAGGTGCATATGGTGCATAGACTCTACAGAGCCAATACATTGAGAGACATACTCAATATTGAACTCCACACTGAGGGCTTGCTTCGTCTGCCAATATTCTTATTATTCGTTGTCAGGGATTCTCCACCTGAAGGTCACCCCTGACAAGATTCCAAGATGCAGGCACAAGAGTACCCTGAACCCTAAACCCCATGCACACACATTAGCTAGTAGAACATCAAACAATTTAGCTGGCCAGATCTAATTGGCCAAAACATCGTGTGGAGTGCATGCATGTTACCATGTATGGTCAAACCAAGTTCACAGCTGGTAGCTAATTAATTTTAAAAGGAGGGACGAAACCATTTTTGTTGTAAAGTGTTACAAAAACTTGTGGTTACCACTTTATAGCTCCAAAACTT
This sequence comes from Cladorhizidae sp. MBARI D1340-BT2, assembly GCA_028752905.1. Classification (NCBI taxonomy): domain Eukaryota; kingdom Metazoa; phylum Porifera; class Demospongiae; order Poecilosclerida; family Cladorhizidae; species Cladorhizidae sp. MBARI D1340-BT2. Next base: position 46,895,271 of record JAQNBH010000004.1, read on the forward strand.
CATGGTATGGACTTTATATATAGCTCAAAAGATAGCTCTCTCTGTGTGCTCTCTTTTGATGCTAAAACATTTTTCATAGGTATAACTAGAGCCAAGTTTACTGGAGCTAAAGTGGGGGTACCTCAAAGCCTGATTGCCCGCATAAATATCCCAAGTGCTGTGGCTAGAGGAAGCCCTACTATACAATGAGTGTTTTCATAAGGCGTTAAATCTTAAGTACGTGGTCAAGTGCCCGGTTGGGAAATGAGGAATTTAACAAAGCATAACTGCAGACCTCCCGACTTTGATGACGACATCTTCCAGGACATACAGTGCAAAGAGGAAGAATGCCAAGAGTGAGAAGAGACTAGCATGTAAGCACACCAACTATCTGAGGACAGCAGCTGCCTCTGGATGGAGGGCCCTCCCAGCTCAGGCAGGCTCAGGCAGAAGACCCTTCCCACAGAGAAAGTGCAGCAAGACCTGGCGCATGCCATTCTTCAAGTCGGATGGACTCATCTACAGAAGGTGGAAGCCCACCTGGCAGGAGGAGGAGGTCCACTAAGTACCACTGTGACCCTACCGGGAGACAGTGCTGAGGATGGCACACCAGATCCCTTGGGTGGGCCACTTTGGACGGGAAAAAACTACAGAGAGATTCATGCTTCGCTTCTTCTGGCCGAGGATAAGAGCTGATGTTGCAGACGTCTGTGCCAGTTGTCAGGTCATCCAGAAGGTGTCACAGGGCACAATACGGAAGGTACCACTAGTTCCTTTACCTATTCCTTTTCTCTGCATAGCTATGGACATTGTAGGACCCCGACCAAAGACAGCAGAAGGACACAGATTGATCCTCACCATGTGCGACTATGGCACCCGATTTCCAGAAGCATTCCCCCTCAAAACGACCACAGGCACAGGTGGCAGAAGCCCTGGAAGAACTCTTCTTCAGAGTGAGTTTCCCGGAAGAAATCCTGACGGACAGAGGCTCCAACTTTACAAGCACCCTGCTGCAAGAGTTCCACCGCCTCTTCGGAATCAAGTCTATCTGCACCTCGGCCTACCACCCCCAAACAGAGGGTACGGTTGAGCATTTTAATAGCACGCTTAAGCAGATGCTCTCACAGGGCAATTTGACCAGCAATGGCAAGATCTTGCCTTGTGCCTTGTTTGCCTATCGCCAAGATTCCACAGGGTATTCCCCATTTGAACTCCTCTACGGACAAAACCCGAGAGGACCTCTGGACCTTGTCAAGGAGGAATGGAAAAACCCAAAGAAAGCCTCCGAAAGCACACTCTCCTTTCTGCAGGAAACATGGCGAAGACTAGAGGCGGCATGAGACCTGGTGGCCAGCTCACAGGTGACTGCTAAAGCAACCATGAAGAAATACTAGGACAGAACCACCAGAGATAGAACCCTCCAGGTCGAAGATCTAGTACTGGTCCTGCTCCCTTCATCCAAACAAACTCTTGGCCAAGTGGCAGGGACTCTTCCTGGTAGCTTATTTAATTAGGGGGACAAAACCACAAAGTAGTAAAAGTGTTTAAAAACTTGTGGTTTCCTCTTTATAGCTCCACAGATTCTGCAAACTTCATGGTATGAACTTGATATATAGCTCAAAAGATAGGTCTCTCTGTGTGCTCTCTTTTGATACTAAAACATTTTTCATATGTATAACTATAGCCAAGTTACTGGAGCTAAAGTGGGGTGTGAAACCTGAGTGCCTGATTTTGGAACACATTTTTCTCCAGATTGCTAAGTGCTAGAGAGCTGAAATTAGCACCAGTGGCTAAAGGAAGCCCTATGCAACGACTTGTTTTGTTTCATTAGGCACTAAAATTAAGTACATAGTCATGCACGGGGTTGGAATTCATTTTCCAACCCCATGCTTGACCACGTACTTGTCTGGGCTTTTGATATGCCAAATGGCTAAACTATCAAAAGCCCAGACACGGAGAACCAGAACCAAAAAGAGAGGACATATCTGGTAAGGGGATACCCTCTGGAGGGATACCCTCTGGAGGGATACCCTCTGGAGGGATACCCTCTGGAGGGATACCCTCTGGAGGGATACCCTCTGGAGGGATACCCTCTGGAGGGATACCCTCTGGAGGGATACCCTCTGGAGGGATACCCTCTGGAGGGATACCCTCTGGAGGGATACCCTCTGGAGGGATACCCTCTGGAGGGATACCCTCTGGAGGGATACCCTCTGGAGGGATACCCTCTGGAGGGATACCCTCTGGAGGGATACCCTCTGGAGGGATACCCTCTGGAGGGATACCCTCTGGAGGGATACCCTCTGGAGGGATACCCTCTGGAGGGATACCCTCTGGAGGGATACCCTCTGGAGGGATACCCTCTGGAGGGATACCCTCTGGAGGGATACCCTCTGGAGGGATACCCTCTGGAGGGATACCCTCTGGAGGGATACCCTCTGGAGGGATACCCTCTGGAGGGATACCCTCTGGAGGGATACCCTCTGGAGGGATACCCTCTGGAGGGATACCCTCTGGAGGGATACCCTCTGGAGGGATACCCTCTGGAGGGATACCCTCTGGAGGGATACCCTCTGGAGGGATACCCTCTGGAGGGATACCCTCTGGAGGGATACCCTCTGGAGGGATACCCTCTGGAGGGATACCCTCTGGAGGGATACCCTCTGGAGGGATACCCTCTGGAGGGATACCCTCTGGAGGGATAGCAGCCTTATTAGCTAATGGCAGGTGGTCCAGCGTTAATCACTTTCTATCAGTACACAACCACACATTAATCCACAGATTATAATTACATGTACACACTAACCACCACCACCACCACACACACACACACACACACACAATAGTGGTAACACCAATACCAAATTTAGTACACTGGATAGTCCCCACAGGATGCTGTAAAATTCTCCCTCCCACCCCCACAGAGGAGAGCACAAATAATAATGGTGTGTAATCATGAAGAACCCCCATATTAATTAGCAATTATAAAACATAATCACTTACCCGCCTCCAGGCAATTAGAGAGGTGTGGTCCCAACTGTCTCAGGGTCCCTGTGCTTAATATTATCCCAGGACCTCCCATGCAATATCTCTCGTGGGAGAGCAATAACAATCTATCCAAGTCTCTCTTTCTCCCTGTTCCAGCTCTTCCCAAGTAGACATTATCATATGGGTGGATCTGAGCGAGCAATGCCGTCAGTTTATCAACTCTCAAATACAAGTCATCATCGGCTCGGACAAACCAGTTAAACTGGTGCATGTGATGTTCGTACATGTATTTCATCACTGCAAATGTCTTCTTCAGTGGTGGATATACGTGATCGCGTATCCCCACAAGCTTCACAATAGGAAGATAGGAAAGCTCAGCAGAAATGTTGCAATCTTCCCCAACAAAGAAGACAAGTTTGTCCACTTCTTTGCCCCATGTTTCGTAGAGAAATTTTGCTCGCGTTGGGAGATATTCCTGTTGAGTCAGCACTGCCACAAAGAGCTGCTGCTTGAAGACGTATTCGTCCTTCAGAGTTTTTGGTTCGTAGCTGTGCATCCTCTCAGCTTCCTTGAAGTTCTGAATAGGTCGATTCGGTTGATACAGGAATGCCTGCAACTCTTTCGCATCTTCAGGCCTAGCAGTTGGTGGTGTACGACCACAGTTATCGCTTTGGTTCAAACTGCTCACATACAGAGCTAGCTTGGCTAATCTCTTTAGTCTCTCTGCTATAACACCACACACACAACCTTGATTAGAAGACGAAGATTTATTTTCTTCGCTGTCATTGAACCAACGAGTTTTAATATATGAGTTCAGCCTCATGCTCTGTACTGGACCTTGCTGCTCGTTGAGACATAAGTTTCCTTGTTCTGAGAATAGGAAATTGGATGCAGCTAGCCCCAGAAAGAATCCAGTACACAGGCAAAGCAGGAACTTAACGTGGATAGGGTACCGCATTGCAATGACTTTTCCTCGAGCGTTATATTTTTTTCTTACTTCTTTCTTTCTTTGTCAGAAGGACCTGTCAGCTCTTCAGTTCCAAGAATACTCCTTAGGGTGAGAAGAACATGAAGGGTAGAAGTGCTTCACAACTGAACATCGCAGAGACCGATCCAGTGTCGCCGCAAATGTCACACCCAATCTCAACGTTGGAGAATACGACGTAGTCAAATGACGATCCACTTGCTGATGGAATTATTATTTTTGTTGTAGCAAATTCATAGTTTTCTTCAGTAGTTATTATCACTTGATTTAGTAAGCACACTTAGTGATGGCCTATCGCAACAGAACAACAGAACAACAACATTTACTGCTCTACAGTATCACAATGTAAACAGGCTAGTGATGAGTTGATACTATTATAAGTGGAAGAGTGGAAGTGATTTAAAGGACAGCTAAGAGAACTAGCAGACTGGACACATGCAATTAAAAAGTGGATGATGGGGAACACAAGTACGTTCAGAACATAAAGGAAGTGGTAAGTACAATGGATGAGAGAATCCAAGTTCTTTGATAAGTGGTTAAGAGAACAATTAAAGGGATTATTGTACTACCATCAGGCATCTTCCCATCCTCTCTGCTCAGGCCCTGGGGCTCCAAATGTGACGGAACCTTTGCAGTGGTTAAGGATGTGTGTATGATACTATTTACTTCATTATTTAGTTATTTATTTGTTTATTTATTTATTTATTATTACTGTTATTATTATAATTGCTATTTCTGTTATTATTATAATTGCTATTTATATATATATTGTTGTTTATTATTATTATTATTATTATTATTATTATTATTATTATTATTATTATTATTATTATTATTATTATTATTATTATTATTATTATTATTATTATTATTATTATTATTATTATTATTATTATTATTATTATTATTATTATTATTATTAAATTATTATTATTTTATTGTTAATTTTTTGGGGGGGTTTTGGGGGGGGGGGAAGTGAATTTTTCAGTTTTTTTGAAGAAAACCAAAAAAATGGTCTGGTCTGGTCCTCATTTAAAAACATTATTGTTGCTGTTGTGTTGCGTTGTTGTTATTACTACTACTACTATTAATATTATTATCATTATTATGTCCATGTCTATTATTATTATTATTATGTAAAGTATTGAAGAAGAAAGACAAGAATGTGAAGTCATTTAAAAACATGATTTCTTATAGCCATTATTTATATTATTACTATTATAGTTATTGAAGAAGCAAGGCAAGAAGGTGAAAGCAAGAAGAGTGGTAATAGTGCGAATTTTTTTTGGAAACATGCACACTCTTAAAGAGGTTGTAACAATAGATAAGTGTGTATATACAGTTGGCTCAAAGAAGTTTGCCCATCCACTGAAGAATACATATACGTATTATACATAGTTGTAATTTTATGCAAAAGGGAGATGCATAAGAAGATTTGCACAGCTTATCTGGCTCTTACATTAACATGTAAAATGCTGCCATCTTTTTGTGGTTTCATTGATTTGTTTATAATTTGGGAGAAGACATCAATGCATATTGTTATCAACTTAATAAAGGACATAGCATCTGCCACATAGAAAAATCAAAGTTCTTCCAAGGGAATCGCTAATTCATTAAGTAGTTTTGTACGTAAGAAGAATTTCGTCATCATACCTTGATTGTACTGACATTACATGATTACCTGGTTCTTTGTAACGCAAAAGACAAACTCCATCTTGTTGAAGTTTGACTATCACAGGCAGGGAAACCAAGTGTGGTACATAAAAGTGGCCTTATCTAACATGAAATGAAACACACACGATTATACAACATTAGTAGAGAGAAGACTGACAATTGCTTGAACAAACTGAGCATACCTGCACCACTGAATTCTATGCATGCTTAGGCAGACAGCTGGTGCATGTGCAGCAGAAGCTCAATTCCTAGCTTCAGAGCTAAGGACAATTGTCCAGAGCACCAAGGGGACTCTGGAAATGGCACTGTTAGATGCCAATGATGATGTCAGGAAGACATGATCTAACATGGTCCCCAAGCTGGGAGGGCAGATAATCGCTACTGATTGCGGAAGTGGTGGTGGATAGGAGGGGGCTCAAGGGAGGATAAAATAAACTAAGTGTATTTTATCCCCTAGAAAAATAATCTACGAGATAAATCAAACTCTGATACTATTTTTTCCATTCCAGTTCAGACACATCGCTAAGAAAAAGTCAGCAAATGGTGAACATAAAGCCTAAAAGAGGTTGCTTCTCCTTTATCATGGCAGCATAATGAAAAACAACCCCTGAACCTCATCATGGCAGCATAATGAAGCAACCTGCACCTCCTTCATCATGGCAGTATAATGAAGAACAACTCCTGCACCTCCTTCATCATGGCAGCATAATGAAGAACAACCCCTGCACCTCCTTCATCATAGCAGTATAATGAAGAACAAACCCTGCACCTCCTTCATCATGCCAGAATAATGAAGAACAACCGCTGGCAGATTATTCCTGCAACATCATTATCAAGATGAACATCGTTGGCATCAGTACTTGATTAGGGCTTCAGCTAGGGTTAGGGCCAGGGCAAGGGGCAGGGTTTAGGGCCATGGGAGTAGCGGTGATGAGGCAATAGGTAAAGCTATTGTAATTTAACAATACTCATATGGTTGATGTAATGCCAGGGGGTTTGTCCTATGCTATGGGCTAAGCTAAGGCCAGACATTGTCAATGATGAAAGTTTTGTGCTCTAACGGAGTGAAAAAAAGATATTTTCAAGGTGCTCAGATGACATGGTTGTAAGGTACTTACAAAATGCAGTACTAATTTTGTCAGTGATTCTCAAAATAGCTGAAGTAAATCTACTACTGTAGCAGGATTATTACTGACAAGGATATTAAATACTTTTAAAAAAGATACTGAACGAGACTTCCATAGAGGGCCTATATATATAATAGAGATCTGCTTGTGTAATCTGCTTGTGTAATGCCAAGATTGTGACAGGCATGTATGTCAACAGGAGAACTGAAGTCACCTCCCACTTTTTGGCTATATATACGATGGCAAATTCTTAAATATTACTATTACCATCCTCGACATTTATTAAGCATTTTAATTATTATTATTGCAAACTTAATAATGATGACTGTCATTACACAAAAAAGAGAGTTTTTAATGACAGTTTGCAAAATCAAGAACTGATCTAGCATTTAGCTGGTGAGTTTACCTGAAGATCATGGGTTCCTCTTCACCTCAAGCACCACATGCACATTAAGCAGTAACTATATAGTGTGTGGTTGTCCAATTCAATAATTAATGGGTCACTTGATCTATTCTTAATGACTTTAATGGGTCACTTGATCCATTCTTAATGACATTAATAGGTCACTTGATCTATTCTTTAATGGGTCACTTGATCCATTCTTAATGACATTAATGAGTCACTTGATCTATTCTTAATGACATTAATGGGTCACTTGATCTATTCTTAATGACTTTAATAGGTCACTTGATCCATTCTTAATGACATTATGGTGACTTGATTTATTCTTAATGACATTAATGGGTCACTTGATCTATTCTTAATGACATTAATGAGTCACTTGATCTATTCTTAATGACATTAATGGGTCACTTGATCCATTCTTAATGACATTATGGTCACTTGATTTATTCTTAATGACATTAATGGGTCACTTGATCTATTCTTAATGACATTAATGGGTTACTTGATCTATTCTTAATGCATTAATAGGTCACAAGACAGTGCCTACTCGTTTTCATAGCTTATGTGCCATTTCTCGTGAATCAGTCCTCACTATTGGAATCAAATAACGCGTGCATTTGGTGTCCTTCTCATGTGCTGGCCAAATGACTTGATTGTTTTCATTGTAGATCTCTTAGAGCTTATGGAACGCACACAACAATAAAGAACATTAATACATCATCGTTTGACATTTTCAGGACTATTGAAATTCTATGAGAACACGAAAACATGTCCAATGAGATCACAGACCATTATCCAGCATAGTGATTTGGTAAAGGGTCTGGCATGTGACCAGTGAAGTATGTGGAGTGAGCCATTGTTTATCGTGTGTATTTGAGAGTTATAGCCAATAATAATTATAGTTTTTAATGAATGGTTTCATGTGTGTGCAGTGACCCTTGACCTCATTATATGCATGCCTTATATGGAATTGTGCAAATCAGTCACAATGAATGTGGCTATACATTGAACAAGTAACATGTACAGCTATAGAGAGGGTAGGGATTTTTAGCTGGAAGTGATCGTGAATTCACGTTCCTGCTGGCATCAGATGGTCTATGGGGTGTATATGTTAGAAGTTAGAAAGTTCATTAGAAGAGCTCCATTTAGGTAAGTTTTATCTGGTTAGGAGTACAAATACGTCAAAATAGGCCCCCCCTAATTGTACCAGTACTGACTAGCACACCGCTTGTCTGGCATCCTATACGTGCCTTTTCAGCTTGAACAGGCTCTGCACTGAAGCTGCAATAGATTGTTTGTGGAGGAATTAGAACATGTTGGAAGGTAATCCAAGCATCCCTAAACTTCAACAAGAAGAGGCAACACCTCTGTGCTGTTAATGGCTACTAGCTCTTGCTTACTTTCCCTCCCATTTTCAAAACAGCACTATTGAACTTTACTAAACACTATTGAACTTTACTAAACACTATTGAATTTTACTAAACACTATTGAATTTTACTAAACATTATTGAACTTTACTAAACACTATTGAACTTTACTAAACACTATTGAATTTTACTAAACACTATTGAACTTCACTAAACACTATTGTACTTTACTAAATGCTATTGAACTTTACTAAACACTATTGAACTTTACTAAATACTATTGAACTTCACTAAACACTGTTGAACTTTACTAAACACTATTGAACTTTACTAAACACTATTGAACTTTACTAAACACTATTTAACTTTACTAAACACTATTGAACTTTACTAAACAAAACACTATTGAACTTTACTAAACACTATTGAACTTTACAAAACTCTATTGAAACACTATTGAATACAAAACACTATCAAAACACTATTGAATTTAAAAAAACTATCAAAACACTATTGAAACACTATTGAACACAAAACACTATTGGATTTCGTCAGTTTACATAGCGGTAGTTTTTGTTTGTTTGATTATTTAGCGCCCACGCACATATTTTCCCATGAGAATCTGCTGTGGCCTCTGGCAAATTATTCCGGGAATAATTTGAGAATAATAGGTGTCCTTTAGTTTTGGGAGCACAACTCCCAGGAATAATCATTGTGACACCTCCTTTGTTGGCAAAATACAATCTGGAGTGCTATCAAAGGGCACTACAAATGCTAAGAGCCGTAAGAGGACTAACCTCTAGTACACTGTGTTATCACTCATCAGTCATCAGGTAGCTAAAGCTGCATTAGCAAGTACAGTATACAGCCTACAGGTCTATAGAGACTAGGTACATTTTTGTTGTCTAAAGATGGTATTCCATCACTGACAGGCCAATATGATATAATTCAAACATACCCAGCTGACAAACTACATCTATTCAAGCCCAACCCATGACCACACCCCTAAACATGCCCACAATAATCATCGATAAAGGTATAAGAGGACCTTTAAAAAGCTTCACACAGGAAGAAAACCCTTATGATAACAAAATGTTTTGCATGATATAAGTAAAATAGATATGCTTGAACACCTGCAGAACAAGTTTGGGTTTTTAACTCCCATTAGTTTGTAAATTTCAGCTTAAAGCGTTCCCAACATATAATTGTGGCAAAATTTACCTCATTAATCGTCATTATCAAAAACTACAGGCATTAAAATTTAATGCTTATAACTTGGTAGGGAGGTAGGGAACATGTATCCCGATATTCTGCAATATTTGATCAGCAGCAGAGAGGGTATTTTCACTTCTCCAAAGTTCATTCGGAAAACAACAAGAACAGTCATTAGAATACTACATTCAACTATCTGTGATGATGCAGTACAATTATAGAAATGATCATTAGTGTTTATAATTATTACAACAAAGATGAGAATAATTTAGGAATAATGGGCTACCTTTAAAAGAATAATAGGCTCAATACCTGAGAATAAAAGAATGGTGACCTTTTGGGAATAATTTGCCAGAGCCTAGGCTCAAGTGTGAGATCTGTTAGATTTAAAATGGCTCGTGGGTCCTGTACATCGCAGACCAGGAGCCCAGCTAATGGGTGTAAAGGAGACGTGTTAAATAATTTTCTTTCTCTAGTGTAGTGAACGAGCTTTCAGCATTTAACATCACAGGACATGTAGTTTTCTCAAGTCGCTCCTCAAGATTAGGACATAAAATGGTCCATACCAGATCAACCAACAATAAATCAGGAAAATTTCTTTTTCAACGGGCTTCCTCGATTGTGGAATTCCCTATTACCCATTGACTTGACACTAAGTAGTTCAACACTAAATGAAATTGAAACTTTGGAACAATTTCATTGTGCATTTCAATCCACACAATCCATGCTCATTTCATTGTTGATGCCCATGTGACAGTTGCATGCTTGTTCCTCACACCACCAACAATACATTCTTCATGGCTACCAGTTAATTCCGACCAGCCTTCAGCTTGTGCTGTAAAACTCTAATAATAATAAAATAATAATAAAATAATAATAAATATAAATAAAACAGGCAGCAAATAACAACAACAACAACAACAACACAGCAACAAAACACATTAACAGGTTCCATCCAGCCGCTGGACTTCCAAGTAAAGCGACCGCTTCTTAGCTTCCTAAATGGAGGCACCGGCCGATATTAGCTCCAAAACAACACCCTGCATTCCTTGCTAATGTTAACTACCTTTGCTTTTGACTTCTGAACAAACTATTATTTTAACCTTCTCTAGAAGCTTTCTTTCTCTAACTAGTCCAGGTGCATTGTGTTTCTTCAGTGCTTAAGATGAAATTTAGAAAGTTTAGAACGGATCTGTGAACAAAATAATAACCGTAGCTATATAGAAGGAAAAGACACTTTTGAAATATATTTTCGATATCCATCATCAAGGAGTGCATGCGGGTTTTTTAATATTCTGTTATATAATAATTCCAAAAAATTGATTTTCCAGCGGGGGAATGCCATATCTGTTTTGGGTCGGGAGTTGAACTTGTTAGCTTTTTAGTTATTTATTTATGTATTTATTTGTTTGATAATTAGTATATATACTAACTTTAATAATTATTATCAAGAATGTAATGTTATCAAGAATGTTATGTATAAATAATATCAACAATCTATTGGTGTTCATTGTATTAATAAAATAGTACCAGCTAAAGCTGACTAGAGGGATAATCAGGGGCACACATTGGAACATCACATTTTGAGTAGGGTATATACTTATTAGGACTTCTATAGCCACTGTTAGGCCAATCCTTCCTTGACTAGCCTACCACCAGAGTTCTTTTCCACCCCAACTTCCCTTTCTCTCAGAGGTAAGCCTTATTTTAATTCAGAATAGAACAAGAACTGCTGCACTAGGGACTGGCTCCCTTAAATAGGCTACCAGCCCCCTGTTTAGCTTTGACCAATCAGAAGTGTCCAGCATGCATAAACAATACCTTCTAGAATGTTCTTGAGTTCAAACATAACAATACATAATTAACATGTAAACCTCAGTAGTGTCACAGTTAGGGAGGGCTCCCTAACACCTCCCCCTCCTTTTGGGGCCGAAGGCCATCGTCCCAGTCCTGCCGAGATAGCCCATCTGCATTACCTTGAACTTGAAGGGCTATTATTATTTTTTTTATTTTAGACATGCTTGTGAGATTCCTCCACTTTTGGTGGAGGTCATCTGTAGTGCAAATATTATTTGTTCATGGTAACTATATAACTATGTTTGGAGTGTATATAGCCCATGGTGAACTCACAGATTCTAAATACTGATTTTTGTCACGACGTTGGATGATTTTTAATCTTTTCTTTCCTTCCCTCCTCCCTTTATTATTAGTTGAAAGTATTTTGTCTTGAATAATAATAATAAACAAACAAATAAACCAAGAAAATTATTATGAATGCTACTACTATTATTATTATTACTACTATTATTATTATTTATATGATACTACTTTATTATGACTATTATACTACTACTACTATGAATACTATATACTACTACATGTACTATTATTATTATTATTTATGAATACTACTACTACTACTATTATTATTAATGAATACTATTACTTAATGAATACTACTACTACTACTACTATTTATGAATACTACTACTACTATTAATACTACTACTACTATTATTAAATACTACTATTACTATTATTTATGAATACTATATAGTATTATTATTATTTATGAATACTGTACTACTATTATTATTAATACTACTACTACTATGAATACTACTACTACTACTACTATTATTATTAATACTACTACTACTACTATTATGAATACCATTATTATTAAATACTACTACTATTATTATTTGTGAATACTACTATTATTATATTATTTATGAATACTACTACATGTACTACTATAATTATACTATTATTATTTATGAATACTACTACTACTACTATAATTATACTATTATTATTATGTTACTTGCAAAAACAGCAAACAAACAAATAATAATTTATTATTAATACTACTACTACTACAATTATTATTACTAAACTAACTAAACTAAATAAACAAATAATAATAAAATAAAAACTCAATAATAAAGATGATATTTTGACCCCCACCACAGACTTGCTCTTGGGACTATATTAGTCATGATGTGACTTTAATGACAAGACATAGAATGGTGATGTTGACAATGATGACACCTGAGAAACCTATCACATACACAGCTAGCTGCACTGCAACATCGATATTCAGCCATTGTAATATTGAAAACAGCGCAAAAGTGAATCATCAGTTCCAATTTTGTCGGGCTTGAAATGAGCAGGCAGTCTAGCACAGAGATTGCTTAGTTGCAATGCAGCATCGTCTAGCTGACTAGAGAGAGCTCGGTAGTCCAGTAGCTTGTAAAAATGATGGAGTCTGAACAGGTGGTCTTGGTTCTTTATTGGATGGACGGTGATTGCATTTACAAATGATGGCTTGCTCCAGAGAGTGTTGAAGTCCAGTGTTGAGGAGTTGTAGATGTGGAATAAGTAGGTTTTGGCCACCTGATACACAGCAACAACAATTAACAGGTATTAGTACATAAAAACATTTTACCACCACTACCAGCAGTAACGAGGCATTGCACAGGAGAAAAATTTCCTCAGAGAACTTAAAATAAGTCGTCAAACTAGTTACTTGTTAATGAATGATTAGCAGTCAGTGAGTAGATTGAGGGTGGACAATAGCTCTAGAGGAGCCACGCACTGGACCAACACCACACCGGGTTGAGGCTGATTGGAGTAGGTTGATAATAGGACACACACTGGACCAACACCACACTGAGTGGAGGCAGGTTGAAGTAGGTTGACAATAGCTCTATGGGGACACACACTGGACCAACATCACACTGGGTGGAGGCAGGTTGGAGTAGGTTGATAATAGCTCTATGGGGACACACACTGGACCAACATCACACTGGGTGGAGGCAGGTTGGAGTAGGTTGATAATAGCTGTATGGGGACACACACTGGACCAACATCACACTGAGTGGAGGCAGGTTGAAGTAGGTTGACAATAGCTCTATGGGGACACACACTGGACCAACACACACTGGGTTGAGGCAGGTTGGAGTAGGTTGATAATAGCTCTGATTTCTTTCCTAATAGCTTCCTACCTCGTTTGCCACAACCTCTATCTTTAGGGGGGGGGGGGGGGGGGGGGGGGGGGGGCACACACTGGACCAACACCATACTGGGTTGAGGCTGGCTGGAGTAGGTTAACAATAGCTCTATAAGAAGACACCGAATATTAGACTGGCATATTACACTTCTTTCACATAAACTTATTACATTCATACATTGTTCTTCTAGTCTCTAGTTCAACTTTCCTTGCTATTCATTGCCCACAACACTGCTATGATGTCCTCATCCTGAGTACACTACGCTGACAAGTGCTTCTATTCAGCAAGAAGATGAATAGCTACATCTTTATGGACGAATATAACAGACTACATTACTGCCATTCACCATCAATAGAGACCTCTGTAGTTCCACTATGTAACTTGTCACCACAGGAAACTGCACACAATGTGATGATATGTGCCTTGTCATTCTTACTAGGGAATATACTTGCACTCCTTATATTGATTTAAACAAGATGCCCCCCCCCCCCCCTCCCTACTCTTATCTCAGCTAAAACTCACACTGACAACTTCTTAGCTGCCCAAATGGTGGCTTCAGGTGCTATTACCTCCTAAAACACTTTGCCTCGAATCCTTTGCGAATGGAGCAGACATCAAAACTGTAAAAAGTGTGAAACTCCTTGAAATTCATCTTCAAAAACCTTCTGTGCATTACTCTCCCTCGATAACTCGTATACAATAGGTACCATCGTAACAATTCCAGCACCAGAAGACCCTACTCCAAATGCATTGCAATGGAGTCATCTGTTTCTCAAATGTGGCCTAAAGGTGCGGCAGCTCGAATACTTGGTGTTTGGTAAAGATCGTCGTTTCTAAAAACCCATAATGCTGATCTGAGCGTTTATTGATAATGATCTCCACACAAAAAGCAAAGCCATCTTCACTGCCCTTTCTTTCTATCTTCTCTTTTCCAAAACCTATCACTTCCATGCCAGAGGTCTCCTCTTGTACAAACTTTACTGAAGATTATGGTATAGTATTGTTAGGCTAATTTTGGAGTTCTCCCATCCAACTTTTGCCATGTATTTGAAGGAGGCTGTAGCTGCCCCTCGGCCAACTTGATTTTTTTTTAATTTTAAATTAAAAAACCCAAAATATATGGAATGATATATGCTGACCTGTGGAGGGTATATAAAGTTTGCCAATAATTATGTTGACTAGGAGCAGTCCATCTCTGCCTGTTGTAGCTGTGCACCACACAATCTTGAAGGGTTCCAAAAGCAAGAACGAAAACTACAAAAAAAAACTATACACAATAACAAGCAACAAGTCGGACGGACTTGTCAGGAAGTAAACAATAACAAACAACAATGCCTGGTCAGGAAGTAAACATAAACAATAACAACAACAATGACTTGTCAGGAAGTAAACAATAACAACAACAATGATGGGTCAGGAAGTAAACAATAACAACATTGACTTGTCAGGAAGTAAACAATAACAACATTGACTTGTCAGGAAGTAAACAATAACAGCATTGACTTGTCAGGAAGTAAACAATAACAACATTGACTTGTCAGGAAGTAAACAATAACAACATTGACTTGTCAGGAAGTAAACAATAACAACATTGACTTGTCAGGAAGTAAGCAATAACAACATTGACTTGTCAGGAAGTAAACAATAACAACATTGACTTGTCAGGAAGTAAACAATAACAACATTGACTTGTCAGGAAGTAAGCAATAACAACATTGACTTGTCAGGAAGTAAACAATAACAACATTGACTTGTCAGGAAGTAAACAATAACAACATTGACTTGTCAGGAAGTAAACAATAACAACATTGACTTGTCAGGAAGTAAACAATAACAACATTGACTTGTCAGGAAGTAAACAATAACAACATTGACTTGTCAGGAAGTAAACAATAACAACATTGACTTGTCAGGAAGTAAGCAATAACAACATTGACTTGTCAGGAAGTAAACAATAACAACATTGACTTGTCAGGAAGTAAACAATAACAACATTGACTTGTCAGGAAGTAAGCAATAACAACATTGACTTGTCAGGAAGTAAACAATAACAACATTGACTTGTCAGGGAGTAAACAATAACAACATTGACTTGTCAGGAAGTAAGCAATAACAACATTGACTTGTCGGGAAGTAAACAATAACAACAACATTGACTTGTCAGGAAGTAAACAATAACAACATTGACTTGTCAGGAAGTAAACAATAACAACATTGACTTGTCAGGAAGTAAACAATAACAACATTGACTTGTCGGGAAGTAAACAATAACAACATTGACTTGTCGGGAAGTAAACAATAACAACATTGACTTGTCGGGAAGTAAACAATAACAACATTGACTTGTCGGGAAGTAAACAATAACAACATTGACTTGTCAGGAAGTAAACAATAACAACATTGACTTGTCAGGAAGTAAACAATAACAACATTGACCTGTCAGGAAGTAAACAATAACAACATTGACTTGTCGGGAAGTAAACAATAACAACATTGACTTGTCGGGAAGTAAACAATAACAAACAACATTGACTTGTCAGGAAGTAAACAATAACAACATTGACTTGTCAGGAAGTAAACAATAACAACATTGACTTGTCAGGAAGTAAACAATGACAAACAACATTGACTTGTCAGGAAGTAAACAATAACAACATTGACTTGTCAGGAAGTAAACAATAACAACAACAATGACGGGTCAGGAAGTAAGCAATAACAAACAACAAGTTGTACTGACTGGAGGAAGAAAATCAAACAAGAAATATGACCACAACCCGTTGACGACCCTTTACCATTTAAAATCATCTATATACCAATATCTCTGCCTCTGACTACATATCTGCACTAAGTACTTCCTCCCTCACACAAAGAAACAAAACTCTGTAAAATGCTATTCATTTGCCCCAAAGTAGCCAACTCTCTGCCGTGTACACTAGTTATCCACTCTTCATCTCCAAGTGCACCAGAAAAGGAAATACTGAGAAGTGCCCTAGTTAGTAGGCCAGTCATAACTTTCAATATGGCAAGCTCTTAATGCTAGCAACTATTTCTAAAACATGCATGTTGTTATATAGTTGACCATTTGGTGAAACCAAAGCTATGGAGATCTACTCTTGAGAGTTCCCTTTGATACATCTAGCAATAGGTATCTAGCTCTGGAGGATTCCTGTACTAGAACAATGAACAAACAACTGGTTAGCCACCCTACAATTAGAGGGGTTCTTCAAGTGCTGTGCACAGCGTCATGTGCTGGTACGAAGCTGCCCTTCTGAGTGGCACGATAATTTGCCTCGGGCCAAGTTTGATGTGGCGTCCCTGTACCAGATGTGATGTCAAAAGGTTGTGGATTGAAGTTTTATCTCTTCCCTACAGATCCAGAACAGATCCAGAATGAAGCCTGAGACCGCGGCAGGTTTAGATTGCGCATCATAGCTGGACATGCAGCGCCCATTTCTAAGAGCAATGAAGGGTAATGATCCTTAAACAAACTCTCAATGAGCTCTCAGTTGACATAATCACATTAAAATCACCTTCTCAATAATCAAATTGTATTCACTCGACGTTTCGACTAGAAGACTAGAGTATCTAGTTGAAATGTCGAGTGAATACAATTTGAAGTTGATTATTGAGAAGGTGATTTTAATGTTCCTTCTTCCCCAGACTATATGTCCATGAAGGTAATGATCCTTCTTGCCCAGACTATATGTCCATGAAGGATATGATCCTTCTTACCCAGACTATATGTCCATGAAGGATATGATCCTTCTTGCCCAGACTATATGTCCGTGAAGGTAATGATCCTTCTTCCTCAGACTATATGTCCATGAAGGTAATGATCCTTCTTCCTCAGACTATATGTCCATGAAGGTAATGATCCTTCTTGCCAAGACTATATGCACATCAGTATTTCTCCACGAGGATGGCTGTGTGCGGTATGGTAGAGTATGATGGAAGAAGGTAGAGTATGATGTAAGGTAGAGTATGATGGAAGGTAGAGTATGATGGAAGGTAGAGTATGATGGAAGGTAGAGTATGATGGAAGGTAGAGTATGATTGAAGGTAGAGTATGATGGAAGGTAGAGTATGATGGAAGGTAGAGTATGATTGAAGGTAGAGTATGATGGAAGGTATGATAGAAGTTAGAGTATGATGTAAGGTGCGTATGATGGAAGGTAGAGTATGATGGAAGGTAGAGTATGATGGAGGGTAGAGTATGATGGAAGGTAGAGTATGATGGAAGGTAGAGTATGATGGAAGGTAGAGTATGATGGAGGGTAGAGTATGATGGAAGGTAGAGTATGATGGAAGGTAGGGTATGATGGAAGGTAGAGTATGATGGATGGTAGAGTATGATGGAAGGTAGAGTATGATGGAAGGTAGATAGAAGGTAGAGTATGATGGAAGGTAGAGTATGATGGAAGGAAAGCCACCAAGAAGAATCACATGGAGTCAGGGAGGAGGCAGAGGATGCTTCTGGACCTTCACTACTTCTGCAGACAACTGTGAGGAGTTGGTGAGGGTGGACCATGCAGAGGATGATCACTAGTGTAGTGGTGAGGGTGACCCATGCAGAGGATGAGCACTAGTGTAGTGGCGAGGGTGACCCATGCAGAGGATGATCACTAGTGTAGTGGTGAGGGTGACCCATGCAGAGGATGAGCACTAGTGTAGTGGTGAGGGTGACCCATGCAGAGGATGAGTACTAGTGTAGTGGTGAGGGTGACCCATGCAGAGGATGAGCACTAGTGTACTGGTGAGGGTGACCCATGCAGAGGATGAGCACTAGTGTAGTGGTGAGGGTGACCCATGCAGAGGATGAGCACTAGTGTAGTGGTGAGGGTGACCCATGCAGAGGATGAGCACTAGTGTAGTGGTGAGGGTGACCCATGCAGAGGATGAGCACTAGTGTACTGGTGAGGGTGACCCATGCAGAGGATGAGCACTAGTGTAGTGGTGAGGGTGACCCATGCAGAGGATGAGCACTAGTGTAGTGGTGAGGGTGACCCATGCAGAGGATGAGCACTAGTGTACTGGTGAGGGTGACCCATGCAGAGGATGAGCACTAGTGTACTGGTGAGGGTGACCCATGCAGAGGATGAGCACTAGTGTAGTGGTGAGGGTGACCCATGCAGAGGATGAGCACTAGTGTAGTGGTGAGGGTGACCCATGCAGAGGATGAGCACTAGTGTACTGGTGAGGGTGACCCATGCAGAGGATGAGCACTAGTGTAGTGGTGAGGGTGACCCATGCAGAGGATGAGCACTAGTGTAGTGGTGAGGGTGACCCATGCAGAGGATGAGCACTAGTGTAGTGGTGAGGGTGACCCATGCAGAGGATGAGCACTAGTGTAGTGGTGAGGGTGACCCATGCAGAGGATGAGCACTAGTGTAGTGGTGAGGGTGACCCATGCAGAGGATGAGCACTAGTGTAGTGGTGAGGGTGACCCATGCAGAGGATGAGCACTAGTGTAGTGGCGAGGGTGACCCATGCAGAGGATGAGCACTAGTGTAGTGGTGAGGGTGACCCATGCAGAGGATGAGCACTAGTGTAGTGGTGAGGGTGACCGATGCAGAGGATGAGCACTAGTGTAGTGGTGAGGGTGACCCATGCAGAGGATGAGCACTAGTGTAGTGGTGAGGGTGACCCATGCAGAGGATGAGCACTAGTGTAGTGGTGAGGGTGACCCATGCAGAGGATGAGCACTAGTGTAGTGGTGAGGGTGACCCATGCAGAGGATGAGCACTAGTGTAGTGGTGAGGGTGACCCATGCAGAGGATGAGCACTAGTGTAGTGGTGAGGGTGACCCATGCAGAGGATGAGCACTAGTGTAGTGGTGAGGGTGACCCATGCAGAGGATGAGCACTAGTGTAGTGGTGAGGGTGACCCATGCAGAGGATGAGCACTAGTGTAGTGGTGAGGGTGACCCATGCAGAGGATGAGCACTAGTGTAGTGGTGAGGGTGACCCATGGAGCAAGGATGAGCACTAGTGTAGTGGTGAGGGTGACCCATGCAGAGGATGAGCACTAGTGTAGTGGTGAGGGTGACCCATGCAGAGGATGAGCACTAGTGTAGTGGTGAGGGTGACCCATGGAGCAAGGATGAGCACCAGTGTACTGGTGAATAAGTGCCGTCCATATCGGTGATGACAGGAATGTCAATGATTTCACAGTTGGAGGGGAGGAAATTCAGAGACTTTGTGTGAGGAGAATCAAAGACTAAGATACTGTTGAATCAGAGAGATTGACAGCGCAAGGGTGTAGAAGCTTTCCTCCCAAGCCAATTAAGTATTTTACCATTAAGTATTTTACCTAATATTTTACTAGTATTTTACTAGTATTTTACTAGTATTTTACTAGTATTTTACTAGTATTTTAGCTAGTATTTTACTAGTATTTTACTAGTATTTTAGCTAGTATTTTACTAGTATTTTACTAGTATTTTACTAGTATTTATTTACTAGTACTTTACCTAATATTTTACTAGTATTTACTAGTATTTTACTAGTATTTTACCTAATATTTTACTAGTATTTTACCTAATATTTTAACCTAATATTTTACTAGTATTTTACTAATATTTTGCTCCCTCTCTCTGCTATACTGATAGCAACATTAGATGCCATTGCATCCTTTGTTTCTGACAGCTCCCAATCTACTCTGCCATAGATAGCAATGGCATTCATGAAACTGCACCCAATACCTTTTGCATATCCTTTTTATGTTCCCAACTCGACTATGTCACATTTTTTTTTTAATGGATCGACATGACATACCCACCGAGAAGCAAACCTCATCAAATGGCCAGAGGCAATGAACTGTTAAAAACAATCTGCCAATTCCATTTAGGAAACATCCTAAGACATGTGTCATCAGCAGCGACTGCTTTGAAACATTTATTGAACAACCTCGGGATAAAAACATCATTGTGTGAAGTTTCTCAGAGAAGTTGCCACTCACGGAATTATTTCTTTTAACGTAAAAGATGAGGTGGCCATGTTTCTGAAGTCAACTTCATAGAAAATGGTGGACTGTTAGACAACAGGTCAGGAGAGTCCAAGTGTGTGCACTGTGCTCGGGTTAAAATTTCCCTCTTTTACTGAAGGGGGGAAGTAGTTCAGTCAGTTGGAGGTACTACTCGTCAGCTTTCATCCATTCGAATACATGCCGGATGAATAAGTGGAGCTGTGAGGCTCCATTCTGGAGGGAAGTGCTAATCAACATGCTTATGAATAACCTCTGCTAATTGTCGCAACATTGACAATCTGTTGAGCACCTTGTCATTCTTGCAAACCAGCTGTTCCTTTTGAATGAAATTCATACCATACCTTAGTGTGTGCATGTAATGCTCACTAGTACTTGCACTTAGACATCTTGACCTGACAAAAACACCTTGAGCCTGCAGCTGAACTTGATGTGCTGACCACCACCGGGCGGGATCATGTGATG
Source organism: Cladorhizidae sp. MBARI D1340-BT2 (assembly GCA_028752905.1). NCBI lineage: Eukaryota > Metazoa > Porifera > Demospongiae > Poecilosclerida > Cladorhizidae > Cladorhizidae sp. MBARI D1340-BT2. The sequence goes on from JAQNBH010000004.1 coordinate 46,916,472, forward strand.
CCATCTTGACCACCACCGGGATCATGTGATGCCATCTTGACCACCACCGGGATCATGTGATGCCATCTTGCCCACCACCGGCATCATGTGATGCCATCTTGGTAATCACTGGGATCATGTGATGCCATCTTGACCACCACTTGGACATGTGATGCCATTTTGTCACTACCACTGGGATACTGGGATGCCATCTTGACCACCACTGGGATCATGTGATGCCATCTTGACCACAACCAGGATCATGTGATGCCATCTTGACAATCACTGGGATCATGTGATTCCATCTTGACCACCACCGGGATCATGTGATGCCATTTTGACACCACCACTGGAATCATATGATACCATCTTGACCACCACTGGGATCACGTGATGCCATTTTGTCACCACCACTGGGATCATGTGATGCCATCTTGACCACCACCGGGATCATGCAGAGCCGGAGCAAGCTATTTTGGGGTGGTACGGCTAATACTGCCGAGGGAATTGTACCTCCTTCCACCAAAGTGGGAATGCAAACAATTCAGATGAGTATTTGAAATGACAGAAAGTGTCATAAATAAAGTATGATAATAATGAGACAGTAAACACCTAGCTACTTAATTAAATATTTCCATATTATCTGACTCTATTTTCTCTACTGCTAACAAATTCTTTTGCCACAAAAGCTAAGTTTAACAAGTCAGTTTTTTCTTTGTGAATGTTCAGGACCATTAAATCATTTAACCTCTTCTGTGTCTGAGGTAGGTCTTTATTCTTCGCAACCCTGAGAAAGAACGCTATTAGTAGCTGGCATTACTAATAATATTTTCGTTAGAACTTAAACATTACTGAATGCAAGTCGTTGAGCAGAAGATAGCTGTGACAGTGACTTAATGATGTCATTAATTGAGAGCTCTGACTGGTTCTTCTCTTCAGCAAACAAAGCTTGCAAGAGAGGCAGTTGTGCCTGTAATTGCATTTTGGAGATGTCTTCCTTGTAGAAGTCACACACATTTGTTAGCTCTGTGTCATAAGGGCACCCACGGCATGCATTGAGAACAAGATCTTCAACATTGCGATAAACCTTATACCCTGGTTGATTGAATGTGCTGTTAATGGATTCAACAAGTGCCTCATAGTAAATCTGCCTGTAGTTATCCTCGGGTGTAGAATGAAAGTTACCATCAGTTAATCCAATCTGGAGCCGCCGAGGAGCACGTCTTTTGCGAGAAAGAGTTGGTGCATCAATATCAAATTCACTTTGGTGTAGCAAAACACGATCGTAGAAGCTCTTAAACTTGTCTTCTTTACGAATGGATTTGAGGACATCAACAGTTAGCTTTGCCAACAGTTGTCCTTCTGCTGCTGTAATAGTATCATGCTGCAAGCTTTTGCTAAGGTTAGCTAAGAAAATGCCAAAAAGGAAGTTGAAAGTGTGCATTTGGGTCTCAATACCAATAATTCTGGCCTTCATTTCACAATCCTTGGATTCCTCCCAAACACCGAGGAGAACTTCATAATTGTCTAGCACACTCTGTAGTGATGCTGCATGGACTGTCCACCAAGTAGGACAGAGAACACGAAAGCTTGATGTATCAGTTGCAAGGTCATGTTCAAGCTTTTGAAATATTGCATCTCGTTTAGGAGACTTCTTGATCAACTTTGTTATTTCAAACACAGCATCAAGGCAAGATCTCATAAGTTTATATTTTTAGACAGTATATATCTCCCACTGCAAGGTTTAGAGCATGACCATAGCAGTAGGGAAAATTGCTTGAGGTTCTTCATCAGTAAGCTGCTTGGCCCCATTCCTTACCCCAGTCATATTGCTGGCCCCATCATAACATTGTCCTCGACAATATTTCAGCTTCAGATTCATCCGAGTAAGACATCTTTAATAATACTAACAAGTGAAGAAGATTCAGTTCGATGAAATCTTCAGTAACAGTGAGATTGTCATTGATAACGAATAACGAATACCACTTCCTCGATATTAGCAAGATCCGTAGCTTCGTCAATCATCACGGTGAATTGTATTTGACTAGCAATTTCACGAATAACTTGTAGAGACATGATTGATTCTGAATCTCGTATTTCATCTCTTTTTTCTCAATAAAAACATTAATGCCTTGAAAGTCCTCTGCTCAAAAGCAATAACTGATAGAAGTTGGAATCCAAATCATTATGAGGCCCATCACCTCTCAAAGGAAGACCTTGACGTCCCAAGAAACGTATTGAAGAGATGACTTTCAACAAATATACACGGTTGTTTTTCTTTTCTGCGGCTACTGCTCTTGACAACATGTCAGCCACATCATTGGTTGCCTTCAGTGCTTCAGTTGCTGCTTTGTGGAAGTTACTGCTTTCATGTTTGACCAAAACTCGAGTAGCATCCTTCCAATTAGTGAAGCCTTTTACAAGAAAGCTTGCCTCAGATAATCTGGTGAGCTCCATCTTTTTCCCCTTTACAGCTTTGCAACAAAGAAAGCAGAAAGCAGAATCATCAGTTGCATCATAGTGAATCCATGAGAAACGATGAAACCAAGATGATTGGAAAAAACCTGTTTTTAGGTTGAGCCTTGCCAAAGGAACGACGAGGAAAGGAGTAATGTTGCGGTTGGAAAGGTTTATCAGGCAAATCCTTGATCTCTTCATGGCTGAAGGACATCTTGCAGAGTACTATATTTAGGACCATATGCTCATGAATCAGCATGTGTGGATTAAAACTTTAAGTTCAAACTACATTAATTAACAAGTGGTCCTCTAAGATTGAATATCTTGTGTAACCTTTGACAATCTTCTAAAATACCTGTGATTTTCTTCCCAGTTTTGGAACAAATCCTCGTGAACTTACGCGTGGATTTGTTCCAAAAAGTGACACAGCTATAAAGTGGTACGGCTATAGCCGTACCTGCTGTACCAGTTGCTCCACCTATGTCATGTGATGCCATCTTGACCACCACCAGGATCATGTGATGCCATCTTGACCACCACTGGGATCATGTGATGCCATCTTGACCACCACCGGGATCATGTGATGCCATCTTGACCACCACCGGGATCATGTGATGCCATCTTGACCACCACTGGGATCATGTGATGCCATTTTGTCACCACCACTGAGATCATGTGATGCCATCTTGACCACCACCGGGATCATGTGATGCCATCTTGACCACCACCAGGATCATGTGATGCCATCTTGACCACCACCGGGATCATGTGATGCCATCTTGACCACCACCGGGATCATGTGATGCCATTTTGACACCACCATATGATGCCATCTTGACCACCACTGGGATCATGTGATGCCATTTTGTCACCACCACTGGGATCATGTGATGCCATCTTGACCACCACCGGGATCATGTGATGCCATCTTGACCACCACCGGGATCATGTGATGCCATCTTGACCACCACCGGGATCATGTGATGCTATCTTGACCACCACCGGGATCATGTGATGCCATTTTGACACCACCATATGATGCCATCTTGACCACCACTGGGATCATGTGATGCCATTTTGTCACCACCACTGGGATCATGTGATGCCATCTTGACCACCACCTGGATCATGTGATGCCATCTTGACCACCACCGGGATCACGTGATGCCATCTTGACCACCACCTGGATCATGTGATGCCATCTTGACCACCACTTGGATGCCATTTTGACACCACCACCGGGATCATGTGATGCCATCTTGACCACCACTGGGATCATGTGATGCCATTTTGTCACCACCACGGAGATCATGTGATGCCATCTTGACCACCACCGTGATCATGTGATGCCATCTTGGCAATCACTGGAATCATGTGATGTCATCATGACCATCACCAGGATCATGTGATGTCAGTGTATAAAATTAAGTTCCCAAACTTTGCACCACACAGCCGGATGCTCACACTTGGTAATGGTAGGTGTGAGTGTATGCCTCTGCACCAGACTGCACTCCAAACAAGTAGCTTCCTCAGATGATTTCCTTATGACAGGAATGTCGACTTTCCAACTCCTACACAGCCCATCACTACAGCGAGAAATTGTGACAATTCATCTGGTGAAGCCCCTACATGTGGAGATGATGGATTGGCGACTAGGCCAGGGGGGCCTTTTCCCTTCAAGATGGGAGTGAGGCAATTAGCACATGTGGTGCACTCTACATTGCTAGGGAAGGTAATAATAATTATATGGAGTGAGGCAATTAGTGCATCTGGTGCACTCTACATTGCTAGGGAAGGTAATAATAATATATGGAGTGAGGCAATTAGTGCATCTGGTGCACTCTACATTGCTAGGGAAGGTAATAACATATGGAGTGAGGCAATCAGTGCATCTGGTGCACTCTGCATTGCTAGGGAAGGTAATAATATATGGAGTGAGGCAATTAGTGCATCTGGTGCACTCTGCTGGGGAAGGTAATAACATATGGAGTGAGACAATTAGTGCATCTGGTGCACTCTACATTGCTGGGAAGGTAATAACAGATGGAGTGAGGCAATTAGTGCATCTGGTGCACTCTGCTGGGGAAGGTAATAACATATGGAGTGAGACAATTAGTGCATCTGGTGCACTCTACATTGCTGGGAAGGTAATAACAGATGGAGTGAGGCTATTAGTGCATCTCTGCATTGCTGGTAACATATATGGGAGTGAGGTGCACGACATTCATCTTGTGTTGGTGACCATCAAAAAAAATATGGCTGCAATGTGTGAGAAGACCTCCCCAATCCCTGCCATGCAGGTGCAGTGGGAACAATCCCTGCCAAGCAGGTGCAGTGGGCAATGGATTCAGACTAGATGCACATAACTTCTGTGAATGTTCCACGTCAACCATTACCAAATAATCTGTCTTCCTCCCCTCGAGGGATGGGGTGAGCAATGACATTGCAGACCTAACCACTGACATGATACTTCTGTGCTTCAAGGCTCTAGTGTACAGACTTGACGTAGCAATGAGGTATTGTATATCAGGACACCGAGTGTACAGACTTGACGTAGCAATGAGGTATTGTATATCAGGACACCTGTACAGACTTGGCATACAGCTATGAGGTATTGCATATCAGGACACCTAATGTACAGACTTGACATAGCTACGAGGTATTGCATATCAGGACACCTGTACAGACTTGGCATACAGCTATGAGGTATTGCATATCAGGACACCTAATGTACAGACTTGGCATAGCTATGAGGTATTGCATATCAGGACCACTTCTGCTACTTGCCCGGGCTTTAATAGTCTCAGACTGAAACGCTGCGATATTTTCATCATCATATTTAGTGGTGACAGAGTGTTCCAAGTTTTCTCCACCCACCCGAGCCAGGGCATTTTCTCTGGAACTTTCATACTTTCTGCTGGTGCATCAACTATTCGAGGGTGTATATGATTCTAATGGCAAAGTGTCATCAAACTGTTTGTGGTCTGCATTAGTACCCTTGTTTCCTTGCATTTTTTTAATCAGTTATCCATATAATATATATATATAACATACTTAGAAGGTAGTTTGCTGAGAAGGCTACAAATAGTGCTCAATGCTGTATTAAGGCAGAGCTAGTACTTTTCTATATATAACATATATATATATAGTCAAATAAAAAGACTTGTTTTTGTAGATTCTAACCCAGTGTGGTGTTGGTCCAGTGTGTGTCTCCATAGAGCTATTGTCAACCTACTTCAACCTGCCTCAGCCCAGTGTGGTGTTGGTCCAGTGTGTGTCCCCATAGAGCTATTGTTAACCTACTTCAACCTGCCTCCACCGAGTGTGGTGTTTGGTCCAGTGTGTGTTCTCATAGAGCTATTGTCAACCTACTTCAACTTGCCTCAACCCAGTGTGATGTGCCAGTGTGTGTCCCCAAAGAGCTATTGTCAACCTGCTTCAACCTGCCTCAACCCAGTGTGATGTGCCAGCATGTGTCCTATTGTCAACCTACTCAACCTGCCTCAACCCAGTGTGATGTGCCAGTGTGTGTCCCCATAGAGCTATTGTCAACCTACTTCAACCCAGTGTGGTGTGCCAGTGTGTGTCCCCATAGAGCTATTGTCAACCTACTTTCTCTCCATATAGCTATTGTCAACTTACTCAGTGATATCGAGCCAGTGTGTGTTCCCACAGAGCCACTGTCAATAATTAATATTTAGTGTGGTACACATATTAATCAAGTCCTCTGGGCAATGTGGAACATCTCCTGACTTCAGGTATAAGAAACTTTGATTAAAGGTCATGGTATTATTTTCATTCTTGACATTGGAGCACAAGACATATTTAATTTCTAGTCCTATACACATTGAGAAACATGGTAGCATGAGTAGCACGAGTGTAGACACACACAAAAATAACAATAACAATCAAAATCTCATTCATCCATAATAGAGTGTTCACGCTCACAAAGAGAGGGGGAAAGATGCTGAGGGGCTAGGTAGCTGAGGGGCTAGGCACAGTGCTGTGGGGCTAGGTACAATAGTGCTGAGGGACTAGGTACAATAGTGCTGAGGGACTAGGTACAATAGTGCTGAGGGACTAGGTACAATAGTGCTGAGGGACTAGGCACAATAGTGCTGAGGGACTAGGTACAATAGTGCTAAGGGACTAGGTACAATAGTGCTGAGGGGCTAGGTACAATAGTGCTGAGGGACTAGGTACAATAGTGCTGAGGGACTAGGTACAATAGTGCTGAGGGGCTAGGCACAATAGTGCTGAGGGACTAGGTACAATAGTGCTGAGGGACTAGGTACAATAGTGCTGAGGGACTAGGTACAATAGTGCTGAGGGACTAGGTACAATAGTGCTGAGGGACTAGGTACAATAGTGCTGAGGGACTAGGCACAGTGCTGAGGGACTAGGTACAATAGTGCTGAGGGACTAGGCACAATAGTGCTGAAGGACTAGGCACAATAGTGCTGAGGGACTAGGTACAATAGTGCTGAGGGACTAGGCACAGTGCTGAGGGACTAGGTACAATAGTGCTGAGGGGCTAGGTACAATAGTGCTGAGGGACTAGGCACAGTGCTGAGGGACTAGGTACAATAGTGCTGAGGGACTAGGCACAGTGCTGAGGGACTAGGTACAATAGTGCTGAGGGACTAGGCACAATAGTGCTGAGGGACTAGGTACAATAGTGCTGAGGGACTAGGTACAATAGTGCTGAGGGACTAGGTACAATAGTGCTGAGGGACTAGGTACAATAGTGCTGAGGGACTAGGCACAATAGTGCTGAGGGACTAGGTACAATAGTGCTGAGGGACTAGGCACAGTGCTGAGGGGCTAGGCACAGTGCTGAGGGACTAGGTACAATAGTGCTGAGGGACTAGGTACAATAGTGCTGAGGGGCTAGGTACAATAGTGCTGAGGGACTAGGTACAATAGTGCTGAGGGACTAGGTACAATAGTGCTGAGGGACTAGGCACAATAGTGCTGAGGGACTAGGCACAGTGCTGAGGGACTAGGTACAATAGTGCTGAAGGACTAGGCACAATAGTGCTGAAGGACTAGGCACAATAGTGCTGAAGGACTAGGCACAATAGTGCTGAGGGACTAGGTACAATAGTGCTGAGGGACTAGGCACAATAGTGCTGAGGGGCTAGGTACAATAGTGCTGAGGGGCTAGGCACAGTGCTGAGGGACTAGGTGCAATAGTGCTGAGGGACTAGGTACAATAGTGCTGAGGGACTAGGTACAATAGTGCTGAGGGACTAGGCACAATAGTGCTGAGGGGCTAGGTACAATAGTGCTGAGGGGCTAGGCACAGTGCTGTGGGGCTAGGTACAATAGTGCTGAGGGGCTAGGTACAAAGTGGACACTTATTAATAAAAGTGCTTAATAAATTACAACCCCCCCCCAACCCTCCAAACCCCCAAAAGCTACTTCTACAATTTGAATCTTTAGTTTATGGGACTTACATTGCCTTCATCATCATGGTTGTAAGCGGGCAGTGTGCATGATACTCCCAATGTTCTGCTCACACATCTCCCCAACTCCACATCCTCGTTGTACCATCCTTCTTCGGGAGCATGTCGCTGATTATATAGTTCCAACCCCAACCGGCATTTTTCCAGGTATGGTACCAGAGATCGCAGCATGGCAGCACTGAATACCACTCCCGGTCCACCCATGCAATAATTCTCGTGCGAAAGAAGTTTAAGACGTTTCCGATCTTCTTCCTTCCCCCAGCCAGGGTGACCAAGGAAGAGCATTTTTGTCCAGTCTAAGCTGTGAAGCACTTCATCCAGGGACCTCATTCTAAAATAGACGTCATCATCGGCTCGAATGAACCACTTGAATTGGTCTCCAAAATGAGTGTGGATGTACCGTATCACTTCAAACACCTTCTTCTGAGGAGGATAGACGCTGTCTCTTATCCCTGCCATTTTGATAATAGGCATTCCCTCCAGAGCTGGATCACTGGTATCACAATCCTCACCGACAAAGAAACTGAGATTGTTGGAGACTTTCACATCTTTAGCCCATGTCTCAAAGATAGCCCTTGCTCTGGTTTTCAGATACTTTCCTGTAGTCACCACAGCAACGAAGATATTGTTTCTTCTTGCATTATTCTGTCTCTTAGGTAGAAAATAATGCAGTACAGATCCTACCAGCCCTTCCCCGCCGCCTGACTGCAAATCTGCAACTCGGTCACTTAGAGAACTGTACCGCTCTGAGAATTCTGCTGCAGATATGGAATCTGCGTTTATGGATGGCTTTTCTAGGAAGAGAATGCTGTGCTTTTGACTGTTGCTCCTCTCCAGGGCGAAGTGGACATTGAAAAATAAAGACGCCAAGGTAAAGCAGACTGAAAGAGAAACGGAAAGCACCAAGAAGCGAAAATTCATTCGAAGTACAGCCATTTCTGAGTCAGATTTGTCTGTGTGACCAATTCCCAGATTGACTAAGTTTGGAGTTGCGCATGCGCGTAATATCCAGCTTTGGGGGTATGACCAGGACTGTGGCTGAGATACTGGGGGGGGCAGGGGGGCTCCAGCCCCCCACATTTTGAAGTAGAGGGGCAGAGCCCCCCCCCCCCCCCACTTTCTAACTTTGAATTTGGGAATGCTGTGATTGACCAGCTGATTAGCAAACCTGTAATTGTGATTTGACATGACAATTGACACCTACATTTAATCATTACCATCTATTAGATTACTATATCATGTGATAGTGTTCCAGCTGCTCTCCATTTTAAAGATGGCAAAAAGACAGTCACAGCCTCAGGTATCCCTATTGAGCTTTTTGTCAGCACCCAAGAAAGCAAGAAGAATTGAATCAAATCACCAAGGAGATTTGGTGAGTTAGACCCTGTTCCAGTGATTGCATCTGAGCAAGATGACACCCCATTCGAATCCGATGCCATAAGTTTATCAGAAGGACAGAATACCACACCAGAAGATGTAGGCTGTTCATCACAGTGTTGTACTAGTGAAGAGAAAGCCTTTCAGCCTAATGGTAAGATTATACTAAAAACATTGAGCATGAAACAAAGAAACTTTCAATCGAGTTGGTATAAACAATTTCCATGGCTTAGTGTGTGTACATCTCGTAAGAAGGTATTTTGCTTTTACTGTCGATATGCTGCCAGGCACAAATTGCTTACATTCAGTAAGTCTGCAGATAATGTGTTCATTGAAAATGGTTTCCAAAATTGGAAAAAAGCCATAGAGAAGTTTAAATCTCACGAAAGATCCCTCTCCCATACGGAGGCCAAAATGAAATGGATAGCTCAAGGAAGACCTACAATTGGGAGCCAGTTAAGTGCACAATTGAAAGATCAGCAACAAATGCGAAGAGCAGGTCTTTTAAAGAAGGGAATACAATTTCTTACTCGGCAAGGAATGGCCCTTCTAGGCCATACTGAGTCTGAAGGAAATCTGAAGCAACTAATGCTAATGTGGAGCCATGAAGATGAAGTGGTTAATACCTGGGTCAAGGAAAATCGCTACACTTGTTATCAAACCGTAAATGAGCTTCTTTCAATTATGGGTCAAAATTTGCTACGCAACATATTGAAAAAAAATGAAGGAAGGAAGCCCTGCATGGTTTTCAGTTATTGCAGATGAAGCAACTGATGTTTGCCATACTGAACAGCTGAACTTATCAATACGCTGGGTGAATGATCTCAGTAATGTAGTTCTTGAAGATCCCATAGGCTTATTCCGAGTACCTGATATAAAAGCGGAGACCTTATTTACAGTGATCAAAGATCTCCTTATAAGGTGTGGCCTTTCATTCGATTTATGTCGGGGGCAAGCATATGATGGTGCAGCCAATATGCAAGGGAAATGAACAGGAGTAGTGGCACGATTTTTAAGGGAAAATCCGGCAGCCATACCTGTGCACTGTTTCGCCCATTCTTTGAATTTGTGTCTTCAGGGAACTGGAAGGCAGATAGTATGCATAAGAGATGCTTTGGACACAGTGAAAGAAATTGGCAAACTAATTTTATTTTCTCCCAAAAGATCTTATCTATTCTCTTCAAAGCTCCAGCAAGCATGTGATGACACAGTGAGCCTGTTTTGCCCGACAAGGTGGACTGCTCGAACCTCAGCAATTAATGCTATTCTCAAAAATTATGGTGTGCTTCTACAGACATTAGAAGAAATTCATGCAACCACCCATGATGAGTATGGCATGAAAGCAAATGGTTTGCTGCAGTCACTGGAAAAGTTCAATACACTATTTGGCCTCATGCTCAGCCACCGATTGTTCAGTCAGTCGAACAAGTATCACTTGTTCTACAAAAGAAAAACATAGCAATTCAAGATGCTCTAGCTGCTGTTCAAACAGCAAAGAAATTTTTCAAACGTATCCGATCTGAGGAAGAGTTCAATCGATTCTAGAGTGTATTCAATTTTCTGAGAAGGAGAGAATTGGACAACCAGTGCTATATACCTAGGAGTAGGAAACAACCTGCACATTATGACAGTGGAAGTGAACCCTATCAGTTCAATTCAGTGAAGGTCTACTACAGAAAATTCTACTTTGAAGCCTGTGATCGACTCTCTGGTGAACTTCAAAATCGCTTTGAAACCAAACAGATTCCATCAGTGGTTTCAATGGAGCTTATGAAGGCAGCAAACTAGAAAGATTTCAAGAATGAAGTAACAAAAATCGGGAAGTCTTGCTTCAAAAATGATTAGACCTTGAAGAGTTAAAGGTGCAGTTAGCACTTCTTCCTGACGTCATCAAGAAAGGTACACCAGAAATAAAGACCGTCACTTCAATACACACTATGTGTGAAGCCATGAGAACAGCAATGAACTATTCAAAGAAATGTTACCTGCTGTACACAAATTGCTTCGACTCTATCTGACAATACCCATCACATCTGCTACAGCTGAAAAAACATTTTCAGCCCTCAAGTGTCTCTTCACCTACTTACGTTCAACCATGACTGAAAAACGGTTGAATAACTGTTTGATGCTTCATGTGCACAAAGAATTTACAGACTCATTAGATTTGATTTCTGTAGCCAAATATTTGTGTCAGCATATGATGAGCGTAAAAAGTATTTTGGTAATTACGTTTAAAACTATTTTTCACTGTTCATTTCAACAAAATACAGCTCCCCTAGGTCGTTACCTCCCACATCCACTCCCTGCAGCTGCATCAGGTTCATACCCCCCTAAATTGTCAGCCCCCCCACTTTGAAAGTGGTGTCTCAGCCCCTGCCAGATATCTACTCACCAGAGACGGACCCTAGGGTTGGCCATCACCCAGGGTCATGCTCTCTCTGTGGGCCACGAGAGGAAAATGACCGCCCACGCTGAGGCTTGTCATTCAGTTGGAGTGTCTGTCAAATAGCTCTTGCCTCTCACAACACCTCCAATCTTATGAAAAAGTATTTGAAGCAATTGAAGAGAAAAGAATTTGTGATGTAATCTTTTTAGATTTCAGCAAAGCTTTTGACACCATACCTCATCAGGAACTGCTCTATAAGTTATGGGGCTATGGGGCTATGGAATTACAGGATCCTTGTGGAAATGGTTCAAATCGTATTTGTCAAACAGAACTCATTATGTCTCCATCAACAATACCTCATCGAGTTACTTGGAAGTTGCCTCAGGTGTGCCACAGGGGAGTATACTGGGTCCTCTCCTGTTCATTCTCTATGTAAATGATATCCAACATTTGCTTCATCATACCTATTTGCTGATGACACCAAACTAGTTGCTTCATTGGAGTCTGATGAAGACTGTCTCAACTACTTCAAGTTGATGTAAATTCCTTGGACGATTGGTGTGCAGAGTGGAAGCTGTGATAGTTTAAATAATAAACAACAACAAAAAATGTGTACAGTATATATAATAAATAAATATATATATAATTATAAATAAATAATAATATTACAATAACCTCAATAATTGACTTGAAATTGTGTTTCGACTATATAGATGCTCTAATGAGACACTGAGCCTGCTATAATGTTGATAGCTATCCACCACATGCTATATAATATATATACCGGCACATGCACCCAACATGTGAACCGGCACACGTGTCTAGCATGTCAACCGGATGTAAAAAATATATTAAAAAATAAACTAATATAATAATAATAATAATAATAATAATAATAATAATAATAATAATAATAATAATAATAATAATAATAATAATAATAATAATAATAATAGTAGTAGTAGTAGTAGTAGTAGTAGTAGTAGTAGTAGTAGTAGTAGTAATAATAATAATAATATAATAATAAAATAATAATAATAATAATAATAATAATAATAATAATAATAATAATAATAATAATAATAATAATAATAATAATAATAATAACAAACAAACAAATAAAATAAATAAACATAATAATATTAATTAAAATAAAATAAAATTGGCATCTCATTATTCCTGATGAAGGCTAGAGCTTGAAGCATTGAGAGAATGAAATTTCAAGTTGATTATTGAGAGGTTATTGTAATGTATATGTCTACTGAGAGTTTAAGAGTTTATAATAATAATAATACTGTAATAATAATAATAATAATAATAATAGGTTGATGGACTTTTGTAGACTGGACCATAATAATAATAATAATAATGATATAATAATAATAATAATAATAATAATAATAATAATAATAATAATAATAATAATAATAATAATAATAATAATAATAATAATAATAATAATAATAATAATAATAATAATAATAATAATAATAATAATAATAATAATAATAATTAATAATAATAATAATAATAATAATAATAATAATAATAATAATAATAATAATAATAATAATAATAATAATAATAATAATAATAATAATAATAATAATAATAATAATAATAATAATAATAATAATAATAATAATAATAATAATAATAATAATAATAATAATAATTTTATTTTATTTTATTTTATAATATATATATATTATACATATATATAGATATCGTCCTATATATATCTACCAATAAAGAACTAGCTAGCTAATTTAAGTAGTAAGAATAGTCATCACTAGTATACCGACTAGTGCCTAACACCGCTGCAGTGTTCCCACGCTGGAATAATAATAATAATAGTAGTAGTAGTAGTAGTAGTAGTAGTAGTAGTAGTAGTAGTAGTAGTAGTAGTAGTAGTAATAATAATAATAATAATATAATAATAAAATAATAATAATAATAAAATAATAATAATATGATTATTAATAATAATAATAATAATAATAATAATAATAATAATAATAATAATAATAATAATAATAATAATAATAATAAATAGTAATAATAATAATAATAATAATAATAATAATAATAATAATAATAATAATAATAATAATAATAATAATAATAATAATAATAATAAATATCAATAATAATAATAATAATAATAATAATAATAATGATAATAATAATAATAATAATAATAAATAGCAATAGCAATAATAATAATAATAATAATAATAATTACAATAATAATAATAATAAAATATAAAATAATAAAATAATAATAATAATAATAATAATAATAATAATAATAATAATAATAATAATAATAATAATAATAATAATAATAATAATAATAATAATAATAATAATAATAATAATAATAATAATAATAATAATAATAATAATTCAAGACCACGTGTGTATTTGATGATGAGGCCATGTCCTTTATTAAGGAGTTGGGCAGGAAAATTAAGGAGGAGACAAGGGAGGCTAAGGCCCATTTCTACTTGCTCCAACGATTGTCAGTAGCGTGGAAATGCTGCTGCTTTGCTGGGAACATCTCGGGTGCAGGAAATGTCAGACTACTTTTAACTTATTATTATAATTACTATTATCATTATTTATAATAATTTGCATGACTTAATTAGGTGTGAATGGACTCTGATATTGCCGGTTTATCATAATTATGTATAATTTAAATAAATAAAATAATAAAATAATAAAATAATAAAATGAATAATAAAATAAGAATAATTATGGTGGTCATGGCTTCAAGTCAGGCTCTTGGGAGTGGCTCCACAGTATATAGCCAGGCAAGTCCATTCCACTTTGATTGATCAATGCCTCCTTCGCCAGCAGTTCCTTCTGTCTTCTGGCCTGGTCCAAGATGGTGGCTTCCTCCCACAAAATAGGATGCCCATTATTCCATGCATGTTCAGAATTGCAGACTTCTCTTTAGCATATTTTCTACAGGCATCTTGATGTTTTTTCACTCTGGTCTCCAGTCTTCTGATGGTCTCCCCTATCTAGTATTTCCCACAGCTGCAAGGGATGCAGTACACAACGTATGGTAAAACATCGTTCACTCTACTCAGTTGTGTCCTCATAGTATATATCTGCAGACGAAAGGTCTTGTGGATAACCATTCTCTATAAAGACAATATTCAATTGATGTTCTTCCTTCTAAAGGTTGTTTTCTGTAAATGGTTGCAGTTAGCCTTCCATCTTCCTTCCTGTGTATGTGGCAGTCCAGAAAGGGCAACGATCCAGCCACTTGAATCTCCATGGTAAACTTTATGGATGGCCTGATGTTGTTCAGATGGTCCAACAACTCCTGCTCACTTCACTTCTTCACTGTGCAGAAGGTATCATCCACATATCTCTTCCAAAACATTGGCTTCAATGGGGCAGTTGTGAGTGCCAATTCCTCAAAGAATTCCATATGCTACCACTGCAGATACTGGAGAGCCCATTGCTGCACCCTCTTTCTGCTATAATATTTTTCTTACCTGAAGTAGATGGATTTCAGGCACAACTCCAACAGTTCAGAAATCCTGTCAGCACCATGTGTAGTCCTCTCATGCAAGCTCTCATCTTTTGTCAACATTCCAAAAATTACTTCCACGGCCTCATCAATGGGAACATTGGTAAATAGAGAGGAAACATCAAAACTGATAAGACGCTCATCCTGTGCCAAACATTCACCTTGAATACGTTTGATGGAATCCTTGACATATGTACTTGTGTTTCCAGCTAGAGGTGATATCAAATGTGCTATGAACTTGGAAAGATTGTACGACGGTCCACGTATACAAGACACAATTGGCCTAAGGTGAATCTCAGGTAATGTATCGTAGAGAGCCAATAAATCAGTGGTAGTCTATTTCCAGTGGGCCTAATTCTATTGTATAATGCAGTTGTTATTTCTCCAGTCTTCTCCATATTCTTTAACACATGATTCACCTTGCTTTCTTGTGCCTTGGTAGGATCCTTCTTCAGTATTCCATATGTTTTGGTTTCCAGCATTCCCATCAGTTTTAAAATGTACCTTTCCTTTGTCATCAGAACTGTTGTCTTCTCCTTGTCTGCTGGTAAGATTATGCTTCCATCTTCCTCAGTTCTCCCAGGGCCTTTCTCTGTTCCTTCATCAGGTTGTCCTTTGGTTTCCTTGCTCTTCTCCTCGAAGCTTATTTCCCCTTGTTATCCTCCAATTTTCTGGCCATCTCTTCCACTACAGCTATGGTGTCCATCAAAGGTAGACTCTTTGGGAGCAGGGACAAAGTTATTGATAGCAACCGTATATAGCAGGATACATGAGTCTTAGCATCTTATTATTCCTGATGAAAGCTAGAGCATCTAGTTGAAACGTCAAGAGAATACAATTTCAAGTTCATTATTGAGAAGGTTATTGTTATGTCAACTGAGAGTTCATTGAGAGTATATTATTATTATGTGTGTGTTGTGGTGGCCTTCACAGGTTCAAGAAGAACATTACCATTCTACACTACATTTAGTTACAGTTTTATTTCAGTAACTTCTGGGGAATTCTTCACAGGAACGGTGGAACCACCCCGAACATCCATCATACTCCACCATGAACCCTGAACACCTATCACACTCCACCATGAACCCTGAACACCCATCGCACTCCACCATGGACCCTGAACATGCATCACACTACACCATGAATCCTGAACATCCATCACACTCCACCAAGAACCCTGAACACCCATCACACTCCACCATGGACCCTGAACACATATCACACTCCACTATGAACCCTGAACACCCATTACACTCCACCATGGACCCTGAACACCCATTACACTCCACCATGGACCCTGAACACTCATCACACTCCACCATGAACCCTGAACACCCATCACACTCCACCATGAACCTCCTGGAATCATAGGGTTGCTTGCAGAGGCAATAAACAGGCGTGTCCTTTATGTAGACCACACCTTTACTGTGAAGTTGCCCCTGCTGAGGTAAAGGTGTCATTTGTTCAGAACATACAATGTGTTTCCTCATTACGTCCATGCCCAGAGACACTGCTGAGGAGATAGGCCTGCACACAGGGAAGTGGCCAACACCAGAGACACTGCTGAGGAGAGAGGCCTGCACACAGGGAAGTGGCCAGCACCAGGGACACTGCTGAGGAGAGAGGCCTGCACACAGGGAAGTGGCCAGCACCAGGGACACTGCTGAGGAGAGAGGCCTGCACACAGGGAAGTGGCCAGCACCAGAGACACTGCTGAGGAGAGAGGCCTGCACACAGGGAAGTGGCCAACACCAGAGACACTGCTGAGGAGAGAGGCCTGCACACAGGGAAGTGGCCAGCACCAGAAGCACTGCTGAGGAGAGAGGCCTGCACACAGGGAAGTGGCTAACCGGTTCTTGTAACTCTGCCCACTGCAGTGTTAATGCTGAATCAGGCATCACCAAACAAGCAAACTGCTTAAAACATTTGGAGATGGTTCATGTATAATACTTTTGTATAGTTGATGTTACTGACTGTCCCCCTATCACATGTTCATACTGGAAGAAAAGGACCCTCAAGTTTCCACACCTACTGACATCCACCATCAGGCTGAAAGACACAGGCAGCCTGGAAGCTACCAATTTGGTGGATATTGGTAGGCCAGAAGTGCCTGTTCATGGTCAAAGTGGTCATCATTCAGCCAGCTGGTGTTTTGGCCCATGGAGTGTTGCCATGTTATGGTTGTGTGTGGCTCGCCTGGTGACGGGGACTTCAATCCTTCGTGCATTTGGTGCTGCTGTCTCCGACACAAGGATGACATCTTGTTCACCAACTTTTCTTTTGGTTCCTCTTGTTGATGCAGGTAGGACAATGTCTGCTTGTTTAGTAGCGGGAGTATCGGCTGGCATAGTAGTGGCTGATGTGGTGGCTTCCATAATGGAGGTCCTCATGCTGGCTCTAGTTGCCGCCATTGCCTCGACTCTGCTTCATTCTCATCAGGAAGGAGAGGCTTGCATCTGTTGCTGACTCCATCCATCGAAAGAAAATTATTTCATAGAAATAATAATAACATTTAAAAATTAAAAAAGATCTGATGTGCCTCAATACGTCTATTGGAGTTCTTGGGCTCTCATCCAAACATGAAGAAGAAGGGTGCATATTTTGTTGAGGCCTACTTCTGTGTCTTGATGGAGAATGCGACATCCTCGAGGTAGCTATCCCAATCAGTCTGCTGTTCCTTGACAAGTTTGGCAAGACAAACTTTCAAGAGTTTGATGGGTTTTGGGGGTGGTGGCTAGATGTAACCGATCTCCTGATGTCCGACTTCCAACAGACATCCTTATGATCGACAGAAACAAAACGTGTAAAACTAGTAATAAACTTAACATTAAAAAGCTAATGTTAGTTCACTGCATGGAAGCTTTTCACGCTCATTTAAAAGAGGCTTAAATCCCACACATGTGATGCACATCAGAGGCAGTTCAATCAAGACCATTCAAATATGAAACCACAGCTGATAGCCCTCTCAGATGGAGCATCCTTATACTCAAGAGTGGTCTAAAACATCAACCCAATGAAGATATGTAACATGAACAATATATTTGTAATTGTGTAAGTATTCAAGTCTAGCATTTAATTACATTCATAGATGTATCAACAAACATGAACAGTTCATGCAATATATTTGTAATTGTGTAAGTATTAAAGTCCAGTATTTAATTACATTCATAGATGTATCAACAAACATGAACAGTTCATGCAATATATTTGTGATTGTGTAAGTATTAAAGTCCAGTATTTAATTACATTCATAGATGTATCAACAAACATGAACAATTCATGCAATATATTATTTGTAATCGTGTCAGTATTAAAGTCCAGTTACATTCGTTATCAAACAAAGTGGAATTTTTACAGGCAACAAAATCCTTCCCATCTGATCATAGAGAAGTCTGTCCGGAGCATCTCGCCTTGAAACAAGAAATAATTAGGTGACACAAAAATTTTATTGGAAAAGGGGACTTTAATTCAGGACTCCCAGTTGATATAATAAAATTACAATAACCTTCTCAATAATCAACTTGAAATAGTACTTTTGCTACTTTCCAACTAGATGCTCTAGCCTTCATCAGGAATAAATTATTCCTGATGAAGGCTAGAGCATTTAGTCATTATTCTTGATGAAGGCTAGAGCATCTAGTCATTATTCCTGATGAAGGCCAGAGCATCTAGTCATTATTTCTGATGAAGGCCAGAGCATCTAGTCATTATTCCTGATGAAGGCTAGAGCATCTAGTCATTATTCCTGATGAAGGCTAGAGCATCTAGTCATTATTCCTTATGAAGGCTATAGCATCTAGTCATTATTCCTGATGAAGGCTAGAGTCTAGTCGAAACGGTGAGTGAATAAAATTTGAAGTTGATTATTGAAAAGGTGATTTTAATGTTATTATGTCAACTGAGAGTTCATTGAGTGTATATTAAAAGTGGGTTAGCATGTATATTGATTGAGTTCAGCATCCTTCCACTGAAATGACCATGGCTTCTGGTGCTGCCTTCATTAGCACAGAATGTGTATAGCATGAAAACAAACATTTCAGCTCCTGCTTCACCTTCCTCGATATAAAATGAAAGCATTTGATAGCATCACTTCATCATCGACAACCTGACGAGTAATAGGCTTTTGATCCCTTCCCAAGATTACAGCCTAATCTCAGCCAACCTGAAAACTCGGGGAACCTCTCTCCCAACAACCTGTTACATTTTGTAATGTCATGTTTGTTGACCAATATCAGGTCATAAACCTACAATATTTTATAGTAACACTTGGTGGCATGCTGTTGAGTACAGAGTACCTGGAAGTCCTAGGACATTCTGGGATGCTCTGTACAGATTACAATCTTTTTCATGTGTCCTTGTTCTTGAAGGTGAAGGGGTCTCATTAACACTTGGTAAATATGCATAAGTGCTGAGCCCAGACAATCTGGAAACACTAGGATGTTCTTGAGTGCTCTGTGTAGGAGTGCACTCATTTACACGTTATCCAGTGAAGGGGTGCCACTCTGCCTTCGGACGGAATTTCCACATGATAAATGGCCCAGTAGCACATCTTCTAGTTCTTTGTTCTAACCATGATAACTTTCTCCATCGTCCCAAAAGACTTCATTTCTTTTCATTGAACTTGACAACACGTGAAGCAATAAGATGATGAGACTATATATATTGAGAATGATGTTATAGACTAGAGCCATCCGGCGCAGCCAGTAATGAACAAGGTAGTGTCTATTACGGTCTAGGAGTGTCAAAGCATTTAGAACATGGACAAAAATAACTGAGCTTATCAATTCCTTCAGCAAAGGCACTATATGTGACAATTGAAAGTCTCCTTCTTTTTGATGCTGTAACAATAGAACAGCAAACCAGACAGCTGTCCATTTCAAGGAGGGGCGGATATCATATTTTGTGGTTAGGATTTTGGAGCTCCATAAATTCTGCATACTTCAGTCTATGGACTTTATATACAGCTAAAAAGATAGATCTCTCTGTGTGCTCTCTTTTGATACTAAAAACTGTTACATAGGTACAACCATACCCAAGGTACAGGCAGTCAAAGTTGGGGACCTCAAAACCGGTATGCCCATATCTCCAACAGTTCTAACTCCTTGCTAGATAGTTGAAATTAGTACCAGTGGCTAGAGGAAGCTCTACTCTACTATGTCAGTGGAATCCCTGTCATCCTCTGATGAGAGCTATGGACCTTGCATCTGAGAAATGAGCGTCCATTGGGCTCACCACCTAACCCATTGAGGAGTTTGGCTTTGCCTCCACAAAGGAGCTTTTCATGACGAGATGGCACTGAGAGATATGACTGGAACCTAACACCTGCCCCACAAATGTGGGGGGAGAAATTCACTGTGTCTCATGCCCCAAAGGGGGCTTTCCTACCATTCGACATAATGAAATTATCAACCTCACTGCGAACTTGTTGACAGAGGTCTGTCATAATGTTTGTGTTGAGCCTGACTCATGTGGGAAGTTTTGAATGGTTCCTCTTCAAATGGGCAGGATGGTACCTGGCTTGACATCGTGGCCAGTGGCTGCTAGGGACACCATGAGAAAACCTTCTTTGATGTGCCAGTGTTTAACCCCCATGCCCATTCCAATAGATGTGCTGACTTATCTTCCTGCTATAGGAAACATGAAAGATTTTTTTTAACTCGTATGAACAGCGCATCACAGAAGTGAAACATGCCTCATTTACTCCCCTATGCTGCCACTGGATGTTTGGCAAGGGAAGCCAAAACCTTTTACAAGAGACTTCCCTTCTCGCAATGAAGCAGAATCCTGGCCGCACTGTCCACTTTCATTCTCACTGCTACGCTCAGCAATCAGATGGGGCAAGTTGAAATGTGGGCATGCTATGAAGTCACCTGCGTCCCTGGATCTGGTGAGATCAGAATCAAATCTGTCTGCCACTGTATAAATTGTCACACATAGTATTACTTTATTGTATCTATGCATTTGGGCATCCGAATGATAAGGTCGTACTCCTTTCTTTAAAAAAAAACTGCAACAATATGAGTGTTTTAATTAAGTGCTAAAATGCGAGTACGTGTCATGCGCATTGGTTGAAAATCAATTTCCTAAAATTAATATTATTCTACCCACGCACTTGACTACGTACTTTCATTTTAGTGCCCAATGAAAACACTCACATAGTAGAGCAGGACTTCCTCTAGCCACTGGTGACTGTCTAGTACTTTCTAATTAGGAGCTAGAACTATTGGGGATACATGGACATGCAGGTTTTGAGGACTCCAATTATGACTGCCTGTAACTTGAGCATAGTTATACCTATGCAGAAATATTTAGTACCCCAATAGAAGACAGAGAGAGAGCTTTCTTTTGAGTTACATATCGAGTTCTTAGAATGAAGTGTGCAGAATTTATGGAGCTTCAAAGTCGTAACCACATTTTTAACACTTTGTAAAAACAATAGTGTCACCCCCACCTTCAGCTTAGTTCTTCGGAATAAAGCTCTCGTGTTGCGGTCTATGATCGCAGAATTTACTGGCTTAATAATTAGCATTACATCATCATTTATGTCAATACATCACATGCAAATTCAAAATAGTGTGAAAGCTGCCAAAAAAGTTATTCGAGCGCCACCAGACATTCTCTTTACCTGTAAGGGTGTGGATCATGAGACTAAGTCCCACTTCAAAAGTGGTACCTACCTATACTGAGGTTGTTGAGATGCCGCAGTAAAACAATTAGTTGATATCGGCAAGTTTTCATTACACCCCCCGTGTATGCTGGGTGTGGGAAGAGGACCTCAGGGAACTATTCCTCTCTAAAAAATCTCAGAAAGATTGGGGGATTTGTACATTTTGTTGTTGCTTTCTTTGATGTTTCAGCTCCTTGCCTTTCAGAATCTGGGGGTGGAGGCCCAAAATATAAAATTGGATATTTTGGGCTACCATTAAAAAAATCGCATTAGGTGAAATTAATTTCAAGTTACTGTCTCGTATGGCATGGGAGGGAGAAAACCTCCCAAAGCCATAGATCATCTACCATACTGTCTGATCTATGCCAAAAACGTACTATATATTCCTTCAGAAGCAATGTGTCAATATCTTGCAAGATTAGAAGCCTCTTAGCTATATATAGAAAGTGCATTTCTATAAGGTATGGTCTCCAATTTCTTTTCTTTCTTTTTTTGCATATTACCTCCCCTGAACGACCTCAATTTTGCCCCCCCCGTTAATATTTTAGGACTATATATCCTTGCAGCTAACCCTAGCAGCTGCTATAGCTCCTAGTAGCCTGTGTCTTATCATGGAACTCAAGCGCTGTTGAAAGACGTAAGTAGCATGGTTTACCTGGCGCGGTAGAAGGTTTGTTTTTGCTGTTGACTTAGTGTGGGAATCCAGCAGCAGTGTTGGAGATACCCAGATGTATTAAGGCGGACCAGGGGTGGCTATCTAGCTTTTGGTACTAAATAGTCCACTAAAAACCACAAGCTAGGATAAATAACTCCTTAGATGTAGTTAGCTAGTTATATGCGTAATGGAAGATACAACTACAATACTTATTATATATAGAAGCTCTTTAAAAGATTTCTTTTGTCCGTCTTGTGGATTTTGGGTGGATAATTAAGAATTAAATGGTTAAGACTTTGGAGCTCCATAGATTAGAGTGACTGCCACATAGATTATTTCGGGATTTTTTGTACGAGTATTTTTCAGCGGACATAAAATATTTTGAGGTACTTTTTCAATCAGCCTTTTAAAAAATTTTAATGTCGATGTTTCAATCTGTCTTCATCAGGACAAATTCTTCCTTGATGAAGACCGAAGTATCTTGGTTGAAACATTGGCATTAAAACAGCTGAAAGAGAAAGCTCAAAGCATTTCCGAGTTGTTAAACCAGCTGGGGTACATGGATAGAGATCAGTATAATTATAGGGACGTGGGTTGGTTGCCTAGATGCATTGTTTATATTTGATCTGGCACTCTGAAGACATGACTGCAGCATGAAGGAGCCATTGTTGTATTGCAGGGCTTATTTCTTTTTGCAGTGACTAATCTCTTGTAGTGGCTATCACCCCATGCCACCAGCGCACGAGAAAATGAGAAGGAAAAAGGAAAGGATCCATGTTCCACTTCCTGCTCTTGTTGTCATGGCTTCTGTAACGAGCTTGCAATGAGGATCTCTGGTTTGAGGGGGCATATGGTTGGAAACCTTATATCAAATAATGCCCATTCAAATATATGTTGCCCCAGAAACCATGGCAACAACATCAGGGGGCAAGAGCTGATCAGGTAGTTTTATTACGACTTGGCACATATTCTCGTCCTACACTAAAATGTGTAGCCCCTTCAATAATTATGCTTTCTAATGGTATTTTTGTTTTGCTTGTATATCTTTTGGAACTGCAGGTTGGAATGTGAACCCACAAACTTGTTTACGAACCATTTTCCACCAAGTCTTGAGTGGCTATAGCAACTGTGATTGGTAGAGCAGCACAACACTAAAATATGATGGCAGTAATTGTGTAAGTCCATATGAAGGGGTGTACTAAATTATAAAATACAACCTTAAAAAAAAGTTGTGATGGTTACGACTTTGGAGCTCCATTGATTCTGCACACTTCACTGAATGAACTCGACATTGAACTTGACATATAGCTCATCTTTCTGTGAGCTCCCTTTTCATACTAAAATGTTGCCTAGGTGCAACTGTGCCAATGTTACCTGCAGCCAAACCTCAAAATCAGTTGAGTTGTGGTTCCCAATAAGAAAGTGCTATACAGCATTTATCTGTGGCTAGAGGAAGCCCTACTCTACATAATGATTGTTTTCATTCTAAAATGTGACAAGGAAAATCAGTGACTGGATGATTTTCAGCACTCATGCTTGTCTACTTCATCACATTTTAGCAAACTTGTAGAGTAATAATAGGACTTCCTCTAGCCATAGATACTAATTCCAATCCAGTTCAAGGCACTCAGATTCCGAGGTACTCCCACTTTGGCTGAAGATAACCTTGGCTAGTTATATATACCTATGCAACATGTTAGTATCAAGAGAGCACACAGAGAGATCATCTTTTGAGCTATATATTAAGGAAAGTGTGCAGAATCCATGAAGGTCCAGTCCAAGTTTTGTATTAGCCCTCCCCCCATACGATCACAAGTCCGGAGTTAATAGTCATTATCATTAATTGTTTGTATATATGTACTTAGTTGATGGCCTATCTCAAGGCTCAACAGAACAATAATAATTAAATTATTAGTACTGTTGATTGTTAGTTACTGTTACATAGTCTCCCACTGTGCTGTAGTATATGTGGTGTTCTAAACAGGCTCAGTAGTATCAACTATTCAATGTGTAATGACATAAACCTAGTGTAACTAAAGTGGCAGTCTAACAAATTAACTGAAGTACCTCCCATAAGGCATAAGATGGTTCCATAAGCTCACCATGCAATGCACCACTCCCTCGACCAGTATGCACACTCGCTCACCTCACATTTCTTGGAATTCATATACCACACCACTGCATTGCTCTGGCCATTGCCCAGGCCCTAGGTTAAATCTTAATACAGTATTGATGATGTCCCACACCATTGCATTGCTCTGGCCATTGCCCAGGCCATAGGCCAAGTCTTAATATTGATGATGTGGACGTCGTGTGTGGGAATGTTCCAAGTTGGGCAGTATTATAAACAAAACTTACAACCCTGATAGTGTTTACCTGATAGTGTTTACCCATAGCAGTTGCTTTAAGGAGAGGCTATATACTCAATGACTACAATAATATTCGTGTCCCATATAAGAATGACACTAGCTTAGGAGACCATCACAGCTCTTCTTTGGATTTCTTATTTTTTCTCTCTTTCTCCTTTTCCTGCTGCCTTCCTCTCTGGTCCAACTCCCGATCGGTCACTGTAGGGTACAGGTGTTGCCGATGCTTCAAGAAGAAGATAATGTCATTCTCGTCTGAAGGTGTGGGTGACAGTTGTTCGAGATTTTTTGTATCTCCAGCACAGAACAGATAGATAGGCAGCTCCCCATCCAGCACTACATCCACAGGAACATCGTTAAGTGCAATGTTCATTTCTCCAAGCACAAGTTGCTTTGAGCCTTCATAGCGGATCGCAACTTGGTTGAAGTGATTCTCTGCTTCTTCACATTTGTGAGCCTCTTCCATGCATAGCTTGATCAGAGAACCCTTGGAAGACCCATGCATGAATTTTTTGAATGTGGCCCCCACTACTCTCTGGATTAATTCCGTTCTCTTTGACTTGCGTGGAACAGGTTCTGACCTGAGGTAAGGTTGAAGGTCACCTTTGAAAAAATCATTGACAAATTCCTGAAGGGTACTTGGGGATAGATCATCCTTCATGGGGTAACGGATGTCGTGGGGGGCGAATATTCCTATAGAAATGTCCTCCCCCGAATCTTCCAGCCCCATGATCTTGATGTCTGTGGGGAAGTCCGCTTCATTAGCAATGGCAAACGAGATATTGTGGTCAATGAAGTCTTTAGCCACTGAAGCCACGATGTTGTGCCAGTATGAGGTAACTGGAGGGAGGAGGAGGTATGTAGAGGAGGAGATTGAGGAGGAGGTTGAGGAGGATCAGGAGCAGATGGAAGAAGGGAGATGGAAGAAGGGAGATGGAAGAGGGGAGATGGAAGAGGGGAGATGGAAGAGGGAAGAGGGGAGATGGAAGAGGGGAGATGGAAGAGGGGAGATGGAAGAGGGGAGATGGAAGGGGGGAGATGGAAGGGGGGAGATGGAAGAGGGGAGATGGAAGAGGGGAGATGGAAGAAGGGAGATGGAAGAGGGGAGATGGAAGAGGGGAGATGGATGGAAGAAGGGAGATGGAAGAGGGGAGATGGATGGAAGAAGGGAGATGGAAGAGGGGAGATGGATGGAAGAAGGGAGATGGAAGAGGGGAGATGGAAAAAGGGAGATGGAAGAGGGGAGATGGATGGAAGAGGGGAGATGGAAGAGGGGAGATGGAAGAGGGGAGATGGATGGAAGAAGGGAGATGGAAGAGGGGAGATAGAAGAAGGGAGATGGAAGAGGGGAGATGGATGGAAGAAGGGAGATGAAAGAAGGGAGATGGAAGAGGGGAGATGGAAGAGGGGAGATGGAAGAAGGGAGATGGAAGAGGGGAGATGGAAGAGGGGAGATGGATGGAAGAAGGGAGATGGAAGAGGGGAGATGGATGGAAGAAGGGAGATGGAAGAGGGGAGATGGATGGAAGAAGGGAGATGGAAGATAGGAGATGGAAAAAGGGAGATGGAAGAGGGGAGATGGAAGAGGGGAGATGGAAGAGGGGAGATGGATGGAAGAAGGGAGATGGAAAGAGGGGAGTTGGAAGAGGGGAGATGGAAGAGGGGAGATGGAAGAGGGGAGATGGAAGAGGGGAGATGGATGGAAGAAGGGAGATGGAAAAGGGGAGATGGAAGAGGGGAGATGGATGGAAGAAGGGAGATGGAAGAGGAGATGGAATTGAGGAGGAGGTAGAGGATGATCAGGAGCAGATGGAAGAAGAGGAGATGGAAAAGAAGTTGGTGGAGGAGGAATAGGTGAAGGATGGAGAGGAAAGAAGGTGGTGGAAGAGAAGGAGGAGGCGGTGGAAGAGAAGGAGGAGGCGGTGGAAGAGAAGGAGGAGGTGGTGGAGATGAGGGGAAGGAGTTAGGAGGAGGAGGATATAAACTACATCCAAGAACCAGGTAAGTTGCACATGTGTAGGTCTCGCAGTGCTAGGCCAGATTCACATGCTCTCAAGAACTGTTTCCTCACGTTTCCTGATTTCATTGTCCCAGTTTACATCATAATATGCCACCAGCAGAGGTCGCTCGACAAACAGGATAAACTGGTTATCCTTTGTCATCTCCCCTACCAGGGGTTTGCTGTACTGCAGCAACACTGAAGGTGCTTCCTTCATGTCTTTCGGCAAAGAGATCACAGAATAACCATCTTCATATTTTGAGACAAGGTTTCTGTAAACATGAGCAGAAGGGAAGAATTGTGAATGGAAGGTAGCAGTAGTAATAGTAGTAGTAGTAGTAGTATAGTAGTAGTATAGTAGTAATATAGTAGCAGTAGTAGTAGTAATAGTAGCAGTTGTAGAGAAGTAATCAGTGTTCTCCCTAGTGTGTTTAAGTGTATCAGTCCAATATTCCTTTGAAATTGAAGGTGTATCGACTTTGTACTATTACAGTTCAAAATTCACTTTTGTCAAATTGATGATGCAATAGAATTTCATTGTGGGTGTGGTTGGTGATTCCCCCCCCCCCCCCCCCCCCCCAGTTCTAGCTTTACAGAAGCTCCCCTCTCGCGAGTGAGACATACCCAAGCATACAAGTCCAGACGAGGGTGTTCCAAGCAGAGCTCAAGCGAGCACAGGAAGGCTGCTGGTAGTAATAAAAAAAAAAATAGAAGTTGAACTTTCCCCGGATGTTCGAGTCGGAAGATAGGCAAGGTGTGGCATTGAAGGTGGGTGGCATGGTGCTGCTGGCGAGCTTCCTAGGCCTACGATTATGTTATCGGCATAGCGAACATGCGAGTGCTTGTACATCAGGAAGGCTGACATGGGTTTGGTGGGATGGTGCAGTACCTAGGACAGATTGTAGCCCTGACATTTCACGAGTCTCCTTTTCCTCCTCTCTTGGTGTTTATGAAAACATTTCTTCCAGAATCATCATGTAAACAGTACACAAGAGTTACTTCACCCATAAAAGATTTCAAGAAAATTATATTCACTATTATACGAGCATTCAGGCTTCAGAATGAATACATTACCAATACAAGCCTCTAAAAACATGCCGGTTGCGTTGCATACAACGTTAAAAACCGCATACCATGAGCGTAAATAAATGCACACCATAAACGCTAACCAGCTCAACGGAAACCATCATAGCAAACGGATAAACCATCCGCTTAGCAGCGTTTCCCAATTTAATAAAGAAGCGTCTGTGCGCCACTAAGCCTCGGTTGCGTAGTGAGCATTTTTCAGTCTTCTCTTCATCCCAGAGCCTTCACTTTTCCCACCTGAAGTATTGCCGTCTAATCTAAGCCTTCTGTTCCGTACTTCAGTCGAGCATCACTCATCAAGAAGCAGCGCAGTCACGAGTCCGTCTCCTACCTGAAGCACCTTTTGTTCCACAGTTGAGCGTAGGTCTCTGCACCTCTTTCTTGCTATAAATGCAGATAGCAAGCAAGAGGACCTACGCTCGATAATAGAATGAAAGTGCTTCAGGTAGAAGACAGATGCTGGACTGCAACTGCTGTGCTCTCGCTGAGACCGACGCTCATACGTAACAGAGGACTTGCACTACTTCAGGTGGGAAGAATGAAGGTTCTGGAACTAATCCTAGCCTCCTACAACAAAGGCTTGCAAATGCTATACTTAGTACAGAAGCTATGACTTACAAACCTTTGAAAGCCCAGCTACTTAGCTGAAAAGAGGTCTGGACCAGAATCTACTCACTGTTTTTCACCGTGGGCTTCAGGATATCTTTTCAACAATTTATGCTGGTAGAACAAGAGATGTAAAACAAAGATGATCAAAAGCTCGAAACTAAGATGCCCAGCAGCTAAAAAATTACTTGCCACGTGGCACAAATCTTGAGCGCTTTGGTGACCTTAGGAAGGCTGCGTGGATGCGCTGACCTTTTAGTCAGCGTCGCTGCGGCCAAAGGTTGCGTAAACGTTAACCATTTATTTGCATTTGTTAGCGTTGGTTGTTAATTTTGGTAACAGTTGGAAATGGTAAGCGCCATCACTAGTCTGCTATATACTCCATCGATGACATGTCAATACATGTATCCCTTATAAAAATCATGGGGAGAAACACTGGTAATAGCTGTTAGTAATAATAATAATAATAGTGGCAATAGTATGGCAGTACTAGTAGTAATAGTAGCAGTAGTGCAGTAATAGCAGCAGTAGTAAAAGTGATAGTAGCAGCAGTAGTAGAAGTAATAGCAGTAGTAGTATAGTAGTAGTAATACTAGCGGCAGAAGTAATAGTAGCAGTAGTAGTAGTAATAGTAGTAGAAGTAGTAGTAATAGCAGCAGTAGTAGTAATAGTAGTAGTAATAGTAGCAGCAGCAGTAGTAGTAATAGTAGTAGTAGTAAGAGTAGTAGTAACAGTAGTAGTAGTAATAGTAGCAGCAGTAGTAGTAATAGTAGTAGTAGCAGCAGCAGTAGTAATAGTTGCAGTAGTATAAGTAATAATAGCAGCAGTAGTAGTAGTAGCAACAGTAGTATAGTAGTAGTAGCAGTAGTAATAGTAGTAGTAGCAGCAGTAGCAGTAGTAGTAATAGCAGCAGTAGTATAGTAGTAGTAGTACGCACACACAATACATGTTTTTCCTGACTGGTTGCTAATTGTTTTATGCCAAGTGTAATTGTTGCAGACTCACTTGGAATGGTACACAACCACAGAGCCCATTTCAAATCCCATGCTCCGTGCCACTTGTGGGTCGCTGCAGTGTCCTAACCGTAGGGTCATCCTCACTTCGTTTCCAACCTCTTTAAACATCTCTAGCTCTTTCCCTTCCTCCAAGAAGGCCACCACACTTGATTCTGCTTCATCAGGACTAAAGCGATTCACATCCAATTCCGTTTCCAGAAGTTTGGAACTGGGTCCGACCTGCCTCATCATGAATTTGAAGATTCCTACAATTGGGCAGTGTATTATGGCAGAGTGTTCACACATAGAGCAAGCTATGCATATTTGGGCAGTGTATAGAGCAAGCTATGCATATTTGGGCAGTGTATTATGGCAGAGCTTCACACATAGAGCCAGCTATGCA
Source organism: Cladorhizidae sp. MBARI D1340-BT2 (assembly GCA_028752905.1). NCBI lineage: Eukaryota > Metazoa > Porifera > Demospongiae > Poecilosclerida > Cladorhizidae > Cladorhizidae sp. MBARI D1340-BT2. The sequence goes on from JAQNBH010000004.1 coordinate 46,946,463, forward strand.
TATTTGGGCAGTGTATAGAGCAAGCTATGCATATTTGGGCAGTGTATTATGGCAGAGCTTCACACATAGAGCCAGCTATGCATATTTGGGCAGTGTATTATGGCAGAGTGTTCACACATGAGCAAGCTATGCATATTTGGGCAGTGTATTATGGCAGAGCTTCACACATAGAGCCAGCTATGCATATTTGGGCAGTGTATTATGGCAGAGTGTTCACACATGAGCAAGCTATGCATATTTGGGCAGTGTATTATGGCAGTGTTCACACATAGAGCCAGCTATGCATATTTGGGCAGTGTATTATGGCAGTGTTCACACATAGAGCCAGCTATGCATATTTGGGCAGTGTATTATGGCAGAGTGTTCACACATAGAGCAAGCTATGCATATTTGGGCAGTGTATTATGGCAAGTGTTCACACATAGAGCAAGCTATGCATATTTGGGCAGTGTATTATGGCAGTGTTCACACATAGAGCCAGCTATGCATATTTGGGCAGTGTATTATGGCAGAGTGTTCACGCATAGAGCAAGCTATGCATATTTGGGCAGTGTATTATGGCAGAGTGTTCACACACAGAGCAAGCTATGCATATTTGGGCAGTGTATTATGGCAGAGCTTCACACATAGAGCCAGCTATGCATATTTGGGCAGTCTATTATGGCAGAGTGTTCACACATGAGCAAGCTATGCATATTTGGGCAGTGTATTATGGCAGTGTTCACACATAGAGCCAGCTATGCATATTTGGGCAGTGTATTATGGCAGTGTTCACACATAGAGCCAGCTATGCATATTTGGGCAGTGTATTATGGCAGAGTGTTCACACATAGAGCAAGCTATGCATATTTGGGCAGTGTATTATGGCAAGTGTTCACACATAGAGCAAGCTATGCATATTTGGGCAGTGTATTATGGCAGTGTTCACACATAGAGCCAGCTATGCATATTTGGGCAGTGTATTATGGCAGAGTGTTCACGCATAGAGCAAGCTATGCATATTTGGGCAGTGTATTATGGCAGAGTGTTCACACACAGAGCAAGCTATGCATATTTGGGCAGTGTATTATGGCAGAGTGTTCACACACAGAGCCAGCTATGCATATTTGGGCAGTGTATTATGGCAGAGTGTTCACACAGAGCAAGCTATGCATATTTGGGGAGTGTATTATGGCAGTGTTCACACACAGAGCAAGCTATGCATATTTGGGCAGTGTATTATGGCAGAGTGTTCACGCATAGAGCAAGCTATGCATATTTGGGCAGTGTATTATGGCAGAGTGTTCACACAGAGCAAGCTATGCATATTTGGGCAGTGTATTATGGCAGAGTGTTCACACAGAGCAAGCTATGCATATTTGGGGAGTGTATTATGGCAGAGTGTTCACGCATAGAGCCAGCTATGCATATTTGGGCAGTGTATTATGGCAGAGTGTTCACACATAGAGCCAGCTATGCATATTTGGGCAGTGTATTATGGCAGAGTGTTCACACATAGAGCCAGCTATGCATATTTGGGCAGTGTATTATGGCAGAGTGTTCACGCATAGAGCAAGCTATGCATATTTGGGCAGTGTATTATGGCAGAGTGTTCACACAGAGCAAGCTATGCATATTTGGGAAGTGTATTATGGCAGAGTGTTCACACACAGAGCAAGCTATGCATATTTGGGCAGTGTATTATGGCAGAGTGTTCACGCATAGAGCCAGCTATGCATATTTGGGCAGTGTATTATGGCAGAGCTTCACACATAGAGCAAGCTATGCATATTTGGGCGGTGTATTATGGCAGAGCTTCACACATAGAGCAAGCTATGCATATTTGGGCGGTGTATTATGGCAGAGTGTTCACACATAGAGCCAGCTATGCATATTTGGGCAGTGTATTATGGCAGAGTGTTCACGCATAGAGCAAGCTATGCATATTTGGGCAGTGTATTATGGCAGAGTGTTCACGCATAGAGCAAGCTATGCATATTTGGGCAGTGTATTATGGCAGAGTGTTCACGCATAGAGCAAGCTATGCATATTTGGGCAGTGTATTATGGCAGAGTGTTCACGCATAGAGCAAGCTATGCATATTTGGGCAGTGTATTATGGCAGAGTGTTCACGCATAGAGCAAGCTATGCATATTTGGGCAGTGTATTATGGCAGAGTGTTCACACATGAGCAAGCTATGCATATTTGGGCAGTGTATTATGGCAGTGTTCACACATAGAGCCAGCTATGCATATTTGGGCAGTGTATTATGGCAGTGTTCACACATAGAGCAAGCTATGCATATTTGGGCAGTGTATTATGGCAGAGCTTCACACATAGAGCAAGCTATGCATATTTGGGCAGTGTATTATGGCAAGTGTTCACACAGAGCAAGCTATGCATATTTGGGCAGTGTATTATGGCAGAGTGTTCACACAGAGCAAGCTATGCATATTTGGGGAGTGTATTATGGCAGTGTTCACACACAGAGCAAGCTATGCATATTTGGGCAGTGTATTATGGCAGAGTGTTCACGCATAGAGCAAGCTATGCATATTTGGGGAGTGTATTATGGCAGCGTGTTCACACACAGAGCCAGCTATGCATATTTGGGCAGTGTATTATGGCAGCGTGTTCACGCATAGAGCAAGCTATGCATATTTGGGCAGTGTATTATGGCAGCGTGTTCACACATAGAGCAAGCTATGCATATTTGGGCAGTGTATTATGGCAGAGTGTTCACACAGAGCAAGCTATGCATATTTGGGGAGTGTATTATGGCAGTGTTCACACACAGAGCAAGCTATGCATATTTGGGCAGTGTATTATGGCAGTGTTCACACATAGAGCCAGCTATGCATATTTGGGCAGTGTATTATGGCAGAGTGTTCACACATAGAGCCAGCTATGCATATTTGGGCAGTGTATTATGGCAGAGTGTTCACGCATAGAGCAAGCTATGCATATTTGGGCAGTGTATTATGGCAGAGTGTTCACACAGAGCAAGCTATGCATATTTGGGCAGTGTATTATGGCAGAGTGTTCACGCATAGAGCCAGCTATGCATATTTGGGCAGTGTATTATGGCAGAGCTTCACACATAGAGCAAGCTATGCATATTTGGGCGGTGTATTATGGCAGAGCTTCACACATAGAGCAAGCTATGCATATTTGGGCAGTGTATTATGGCAGAGTGTTCACACATAGAGCCAGCTATGCATATTTGGGCAGTGTATTATGGCAGAGTGTTCACGCATAGAGCAAGCTATGCATATTTGGGCAGTGTATTATGGCAGAGTGTTCACGCATAGAGCAAGCTATGCATATTTGGGCAGTGTATTATGGCAGAGTGTTCACGCATAGAGCAAGCTATGCATATTTGGGCAGTGTATTATGGCAGAGTGTTCACGCATAGAGCAAGCTATGCATATTTGGGCAGTGTATTATGGCAGAGTGTTCACGCATAGAGCAAGCTATGCATATTTGGGCAGTGTATTATGGCAGAGTGTTCACACAGAGCAAGCTATGCATATTTGGGCAGTGTATTATGGCAGAGTGTTCACGCATAGAGCCAGCTATGCATATTTGGGCAGTGTATTATGGCAGAGCTTCACACATAGAGCAAGCTATGCATATTTGGGCGGTGTATTATGGCAGAGCTTCACACATAGAGCAAGCTATGCATATTTGGGCAGTGTATTATGGCAGAGTGTTCACACATAGAGCCAGCTATGCATATTTGGGCAGTGTATTATGGCAGAGTGTTCACGCATAGAGCAAGCTATGCATATTTGGGCAGTGTATTATGGCAGAGTGTTCACGCATAGAGCAAGCTATGCATATTTGGGCAGTGTATTATGGCAGAGTGTTCACGCATAGAGCAAGCTATGCATATTTGGGCAGTGTATTATGGCAGAGTGTTCACGCATAGAGCAAGCTATGCATATTTGGGCAGTGTATTATGGCAGAGTGTTCACGCATAGAGCAAGCTATGCATATTTGGGCAGTGTATTATGGCAGAGTGTTCACGCATAGAGCAAGCTATGCATATTTGGGCAGTGTATTATGGCAGAGTGTTCACACATAGAGCAAGCTATGCATATTTGCCTGTGTGTGCTAGCTGTGCTGTAGCTTGTTAGAGTCCAGTCATCCACAGCTTAGCCTGCTAGCTGTACTGTAGCTTGTTAGAGTCCAGCCATCCACAGCTTAGCCTGCCTGTGTGTGCTAGCTGTATAGCTTGTTAGAATCCGGCCATCCACAGCTTAGCCTGCCTGTGTGTGCTAGCTGTACTGTAGCTGTTAGAATCCGGCCATCCACAGCTTAGCCTGCCTGTGTGTGCTAGCTGTACTGTAGCTGTTAGAGTCCAGCCATCCACAGCTTAGCCTGCCTGTGTGTGCTAGCTGTACTTGTTAGAGTCCAGCCATCCACAGCTTAGCCTGCCTGTGTGTGCTAGCTTGTTAGAATCCGGCCATCCACAGCTTAGCCTGCCTGTGTGTGCTAGCTGTACTGTAGCTTGTTAGAGTCCAGCCAGCCATAGCTTAGCCTGCTGTTGTGTGGTTTCTAAATAATATAATGGGTGTGACTTGTATATGCAACACTACCCTAAAGTGAGGGGCCATGACTTACACCTGGGTTAGTGCCTTATTCCACATAAAATATAATATACAACGGCTATCAGTCGAGGACCGGATTTTGAAAAAAGGAGTTGCAAAAGACGAAGCATAAGACTGACCCTTTACCAAATCACTGCTACACGCTGGGGGTGCTGTGCGGTGCAAAGTGGCACGAACATGAGGCCAAAAGTTGTGGATTGCATCATGTTTATTCCACGCCAAAAAACAAAAATGATATGACGTTAGATAGTCGGAAAGGGATATGGAACCACCTCCGAATCTGCAGTTGAGGACAAATCAGATAATATCCTATGGATATCAGCGTGACACAGGTCAAGCTGGAGGAAATATATATATAAAAGGGTATGTCCCTACTTTTGAGTTTCCTACTTCCAATTGCTTCCAATTGCTTCAGAGTTAGTAGCTTATATTAGTATATTAGAATAGCTATATTAGTATATTAGAATAGTATATTAGAATAGCTACATATGTTAGTAGTACACACGGAATAGCTGATGAAGGCTAGAGCATCTAGTCGAAAAGTTGAGAGAATACAATTTCAAGTTGATTATTGTTGTAGTATATTATATTAGAATAGCTATATTAGTATATTAGAATAGCTATATTAGTATATTAGAATAGCTATATTAGTATATTAGAATAGCTATATTAGTATATTAGAATAGCTATATTAGTATATTAGAATAGCTATATTAGTATATTAGAATAGCTATATTAGTATATTAGAATAGCTATATTATTAGTATATTAGAATATCTATTATTAGTATATTAGAATAGCTATATTAGTATATTAGAATAGCTATATTAGTATATTAGAATAGCTATATTAGTATATTAGAATAGCTATATTAGTATATTAGAATAGCTATATTAGTATATTAGAATAGCTATAATATTAGTATATTAGAATAGCTATATTAGTATATTAGAATAGCTATATTAGTATATTAGAATAGCTATATTAGTATATTAGAATAGCTATATTAGTATATTAGAATAGCTATATTAGTATATTAGAATAGCTATATTAGTATATTAGAATAGCTATATTATTAGTATATTAGAATAGCTATTATTAGTATATTAGAATAGCTATATTAGTATATTAGAATAGCTATATTAGTATATTAGAATAGCTATATTAGTATATTAGAATAGTATATTAGAATAACTATATTAGTATATTAGAATAGCTATATATTAGTATATTAGAATAGCTATATTAGTATATTAGAATAGCTATATTAGTATATTAGAATAGCTATATTAGTATATTAGAATAGCTATATTAGTATATTAGAATAGCTATATTAGTATATTAGAATAGCTATATTAGTATATTAGAATAGCTATATTAGTATATTAGAATAGCTACATGTATATTAGTATACGCTATATTAGTATATTAGAATAGCTATATTAGTATATTAGAATAGCTATATTAGTATATTAGAATAGCTATATTAGTATAATAGGGTGTGCTCTCTTTGGGCACCAATAGTCTACTGAAGGTCCAGGTAGAGCCCACCACAAGTACATATACCCTATGGCTGGACCTACTAGTAATCCTCATATAAAAATCTCAACTCCTCTTAAGCATAGTGGCCACAAGCCACACACACACACACCAACAGCGAAGGGCAGCCTATTATGCCAGAGGGTGAGCTCACACAGAGAAGGTGCCTGTCCTTAGCTGCACATAACTGCTGCACGTCACTCTGGTGTGCATGCCTAGACCCACAAGGTCTGTGCCAAAGAGAACACGCAAACAGAAATATTCTTATAAATGTGATGCATGTGGAAGATAGAGCTCAAGGCGAGAGGTGCACTGTTCTTTAAATATCACATTTCTTTTAATAGACCGCACACCCTTGGTTAGCTGTACTCTATTTACTACCACCAAGTGAAATAATTCACACCTTTGATAGACCGTGCACGCCCACCTACGGTATGACAGCATTGTGCTCATCAGTGAACCCAAGCCCACTCATTCAATCATATAGAGTGTCTCCAGGTAAGAGTCTGAGAGCAGAATGGCAGAGGGACATCTCTGTCTGAGGAGCAGAAGTGAACATCATTTTAAACACATGCCCTTTCGTGAGACAATGACTCAGTTGACCACAACCTATGCTAGTTTGGGTTACAGCCAGTGCAGCAGCTGTTATTGCCAGTGAGATGACCAAGCTAGATAATTAAGGTGTGGAGACGATCCTTCGCGGAGGACGCAGCTGACCTGGAAGGAACAGTAGACAACAAATGCTCACACACACACTTAAGCTATTGTCATCCGATCGAGAGTTGGTGATCTATGGCATGCATGGGCCCAGCATGCTGGCAAGATTAACTAGAGTACTCCCTCGATTAGTGCACAGCCTTAAAACAGTACACTCTACACAGGCTGCTAAGGAAGAAATCGAATGCACGCCATTTAACCAGGGAATGCGCAGGCTAAATTTCGGAACATGATACCAGCTCTTGCAAACAAAGCCGCCCCAGTGGTGACAGTGAGGAAGTGGGCGTACTTTCTTACCATCCTCGTCTTCTTTGGGGCCAGTGTAGTTGTACTGCTTCCCGTAGCGGAACATGATGAACTGAGGATAGTTGGCCACGGTGAACCTCTGGGCCAGTTCTAGCTGGTCGGGCAATCGTATCTGAGCAAGAATGATGGGAGGGTTGGTCTTCAACAACCTGAGGATGGAGATGTGAGGAGAGGTTTGAATGGGGACGAGGGGGGAGGGGGGAGGGGGAGGGGGGAGAAGAACGAGAGGAGAAAGGGGAGGAGGAGGTGCATAGATGTCCAGTTGTGCCAGGACATCTGGACATCATTCACGCCTCCAATATTCAAAGTTACTGTCACCTATTTATTACTGGCTGAGCTACAGCGTCAAAGCTAGGGCTAGGGCAAGGGTCAAGCTAGGGCAAGGCTAGGGCAATGGTCAAGGCTAAATGGGTAAGGATCAAGCTAGCGGTAGGGTTAGAGCTAGGATTTAGGTAAGGCAAGTGTCAAGACTAGGGTTAGGATCAAGGCTAGGGCTAGGATCAAGGCTAGGATCAAGGCTAGGGCTAGGGTCAAGGCTAGGGCTAGGCTAGGGCTAGGCTAGGACTTGGGTCAAGACTAGGGCTAGGGTCAAGGCTAGGGCTAGGATCAAGGCTAGGGCTAGGATCAAGGCTAGGGCTAGGATCAAGGCTAGGACTAGGATCAAGGCTAGGGCTAGGATCAAGGCTAGGGCTAGGATCAAGGCTAGGGCTAGGATCAAGGCTAGGGCTAGGATCAAGGCTAGGGCTAGGATCAAGGCTAGGGCTAGGATCAAGGCTAGGATCAAGGCTAGGGCTAGGATCAAGGCTAGGACTAGGGTCAAGGCTAGGATCAAGGCTAGGGCTAGGATCAAGGCAGAGCTAGGATCAAGTCTAGGGCCAGGATCAAGGCTAGGGCTAGGATCAAGGCTAGGGCTAGGATCACGGCTAGGGCTAGGATCAAGGCTAGGGCTAGGATCAAGGCTAGGGCTAGGATCAAGGCTAGGGCTAGGATCAAGGCTAGGGCTAGGATCAAGGCTAGGGCTAGGATCAAGGCTAGGGCTAGGATCAAGGCTAGGGCTAGGGTCAAGGCTAGGGCAAGGCAAGGCTAGGACTAGGGTCAAGGCTAGGATCAAGGCTAGGGCTAGGATCAAGGCAGAGCTAGGATCAAGTCTAGGGCCAGGATCAAGGCTAGGGCTAGGATCAAGGCTAGGGCTAGGATCAAGGCTAAAGCTAGGATCAAGGCTAGGATCAAGGCTAGGGCTAGGATCAAGGCTAGGGCTAGGATCAAGGCTAGGCTAGGATCAAGGCTAGGATCAAGGCTAGGGCTAGGATCAAGGCTAGGGCTAGGATCAAGGCTAGGGCTAGGGTCAAGGCTAGGGCTAGGATCAAGGCTAGGGCTAGGATCAAGGGCTATCAAGGCCAGGGCTAGGATCAAGGCTAGGGCTAGGATCAATGCTAGGGCTAGGATCAAGGCTAGGGCTAGGGTCAAGGCTAGGGCTAGGATCAAGGCTAAAGCTAGGATCAAAGCTAGGATCAAAGCTAGGATCAAGGCTAGGACCAGGGCTAGGGTGAAGGCTAGGGATAGGTCAAGCTAGGTGAAGGCTAGAGGCTAGGCTAGGATCAAGGCTAGGGCTAGGATCAAGGCTAGGGCTAGAATCAAGGCTAGGGCTAGAATCAAGGCTAGGGCTAGGATCAAGGTTAGGGCTAGGATCAAGGCTAGGACTAGGGTAAGGCTAGGGCTAGGATAGGCTAGGGCTAGGATCAAGGCTAGGGCTAGGATCAAGGCTAGGGCTAGGATCAAGGCTAGGACTAGGGTCAAGGCTAGGACTAGGGTCAAGGCTAGGGCTAGGATCAAGGCTAGGGCTAGGATCAAGGCTAGGGCTAGGATCAAGGTTAGGGCTAGGATCAAGGCTAGGACTAGGGTAAGGCTAGGGCTAGGATCAAGGCTAGGGCTAGGATCAAGGCTAGGGCTAGGATCAAGGCTAGGGCTAGGATCAAGGCTAGGACTAGAGTCAAGGCTAGGACTAGGGTCAAGGCTAGGGCTAGGATCAAGGCTAGGACTAGGGTCAGACGGCTAGAGCTAGGAACTAGGGCTAGGATCGCTAGGATCTATGGCTAGGATCAAAGCTAGGCCTAGGATCAAGGCTAGGGCTAGGGGCTAGGGCTAGGGGTTAGGGCTAGAGTCAACGCTAGGCCTAGATCCTGGGAAGTTACATGGCACCAAAGGATACTACTGGCAAAAATGTCTGCAAAGAATAGATCATTTACCTGCGGGCAACTGCATGGAAGATAGGTTCCAGTGCCAAGCAAGGAGAACACCAGTCAGCAAAAAACTCGACCAGCACAAGAGGAGATATCTCGAGAATAGAGTCGAAAGTTTCCTCCGTCAGAATCACAACTGCACTGTTGTTGATGTTGTCTTTTTCCTGGTTCATGTAGTCGACCACAGCTATAGGCAATAGAGGATGGCCGCCATTAAAACAACAGCTACTGACAACCCACAATGGCTTCATAGCATGTAACATATATACTGGTCCACCGATGGGAAGCATGCAAGCTTCAGTAACTATACTATAGCACTGCAGGACACACACATAGTAAAGTGAAGGCACGGAACAACCCATACGGTAAAGGTCAAGGATAACCTGGATGGGTAAAGGGTCGGCAAAATCGTAGAATATCCACCGTAGTTGAGGTAAGGGAATTAGTTGAGGTAAGGGAACACTCACACAAGGTAAAGTATGACACAGAACACAAATACAAGTGTGAAACAAACGGGTTGGAAGATGATCCACATAAGGTAAAGTATGGCACAGAACACAAACACAAGCGTGAAACAAACGGGTTGGCAAAGATGATCCACATAAGGTAAAGTATGGCACAGAACACAAACACAAGCGTGAAACAAGCGGGTTGGCAAAGATGATCCACATAAGGTAAAGTATGGCACAGAACACAAACACAAGCGTGAAACAAACTGGTTGGCAAAGATGATCCACATAAGGTAAAGTATAGCACAGAACACAAACACAAGTGTGAAACAAACGGGTTGGCAAAGATGAACCGCATAAGGTAAAGTATGGTAAAGAACACAAACACAAGTGTGAAAGAAACGGGTTGGCAAAGATGAACCACATAAGGTAAATAAAGTATGGTACAGAACACAAACACAAGCGTGAAACAAACGGGTTGGCAAAGATGATCCACATAAGGTAAAGTATGGCACAGAACACAAACACAAGCGTGAAACAAATGGGTTGGCAAAGATGATCCACATAAGGTAAAGGATAGCACAGAACACAAACACAAGTGTGAAACAAACGGGTTGGCAAAGATGATCGACATAAGGTAAAGTATAGCACAGAACACAAACACAAGCGTGAAACAAACGGGTTGGCAAAGATGATCCACATAAGGTAAAGTATGGAACAGAACACAAACACAAGTGTGAAACAAATGGGTTGGCAAAAGTTGATCCACATAAGGTAAAGTATGGCACAGAACACACACACAAGGTAAAGGATGACAGAATCACACAGCAAAGAAAGGGGTGGGTCGCTACTCAGAAAGTTGAAGAAAATCTGCATATGGTAAAAGGTGGCTTAGGGCTTGGGCTAGTAGCACAAAACACTGAGGGGAGCCTCACATGATTAAGGGTGGAAGAATAGGTTATAGAATACCGGCCCAACTAGAGTCACACAAGGTCAAGGAACATTCACACAAGGTAAAGGGTAGCACAGAAGGTAAAGGGTACCATAAAGCATCCTGCAGAACAATTTCTGGAATTAGCACACAAGAGTGACAAGTAGTTACTTAGTGAGAATTGGTTCTAACTGACATGCACAGTTTATTTGTCTCCATTAGCAATGCACAGGCAAGGTAGCCAGTAGGCGAGGATTTGCTGGTTGTTTCAATGTCCAGCTGCTGTGTCTACAATGTACTTGAGCTCTAGGGCTAGGGCTAGGGCTAGGGCTAGGGCTAGGGCTAGGGCTAGGGCTAGGGCTAGGGCTAGGGCTAGGGCTCTGGTTATTCTCGATCTCCAGGTTCTCTAAAACTTTTAACTCGTCAAATTCAGCTCCAGGCTCGTCAATATCCCAATCCTTCTAACCGGCTTAGCTTATGATGGTTAAAGATGTGACAAAGTTTCTAATGATACAATTTCCAAGGGGGGGGGGGGGGGGGGGGGGCAAAAAGGTTCCAAGGGGGACAGCCGCCCCGGCCCCCCTAAATGAAACCCTGACATGTATACTAGGCACTTGCTACATGTCCAATACTCAATCAGTGAATCAGTTTAGTGGTGCTTGCTTCGTGGAGGCTCTGACTATAATTATATGTCCTTTGGTGTGTTATGCGAAGAGGAAGTTCTGAGGTGTGTGAGGAGGCATGTTCTGGTGAGAGTGACATCATATTGACATTTATGGGACTTCTGGCTCTACTCCTCATTGATTCCAGATGGTGCTCAGAGCCACACAAGCTTGGGATGACTGGTGCTCAGAGCCATGCAAGCTTGGGATGAGTGGTGCTCAGAGCCATGCAAGCTTGGGATGAGTGGTGCTCAGAACCATGCAAGCTTGGGATGAGTGGTGCTCAGAGCCATGCAAGCTTGGGATGAGTGGTGCTCAGAGCCACGCAAGCTTGGGATGAGTGGTGCTCAGAGCCACGCAAGCTTGGGATGAGTGGTGCTCAGAGCCACGCAAGCTTGGGATGAGTGGTGCTCAGAGCCAAGCAAGCTTGGGATGAGTGGTGCTCAGAGCCACGCAAGCTTGGGATGAGTGGTGCTCAGAGCCACGCAAGCTTGAGATGAGTGGTGCTCAGAGCCATGCAAGCTTGGGATGAGTGGTGCTCAGAGCCACGCAAGCTTGAGATGAGTGGTGCTCAGAGCCATGCAAGCTTGGGATGAGTGGTGCTCAGAGTCATGCAAGCTTGGGATGAGTGGTGCTCAGAGCCATGCAAGCTTGGGATGAGTGGTGCTCAGAGCTATGCAAGCTTGGGATGAGTGGTGCTCAGAGCCACGCAAGCTTGGGATGAGTGGTGCTCAGAGCTATGCAAGCTTGGGATGAGTGGTGCTCAGAGCCATGCAAGCTTGGGATGAGTGGTGCTCAGAGCCACGCAAGCTTGGGATGAGTGGTGCTCAGAGCCACGCAAGCTTGGGATGAGTGGTGCTCAGAGCCACGCAAGCTTGGGATGAGTGGTGCTCAGAGCCACGCAAGCTTGGGATGAGTGGTGCTCAGAGCCATGCAAGCTTGGGATGAGTGGTGCTCAGATCCATGCAAGCTTGGGATGAGTGGTGCTCAGAGCCATGCAAGCTTGGGATGAGTGGTGCTCAGAGCCATGCAAGCTTGGGATGAGTGGTGCTCAGAGCCACGCAAGCTTGAGATGAGTGGTGCTCAGAGCCATGCAAGCTTGGGATGAGTGGTGCTCAGAGTCATGCAAGCTTGGGATGAGTGGTGCTCAGAGCCATGCAAGCTTGGGATGAGTGGTGCTCAGAACCATGCAAGCTTGGGATGAGTGGTGCTCAGAGCCATGCAAGCTTGGGATGAGTGGTGCTCAGAGCCATGCAAGCTTGGGATGAGTGGTGCTCAGAGCCACGCAAGCTTGAGATGAGTGGTGCTCAGAGCCATGCAAGCTTGGGATGAGTGGTGCTCAGAGTCATGCAAGCTTGGGATGAGTGGTGCTCAGAGCCATGCAAGCTTGGGATGAGTGGTGCTCAGAGCTATGCAAGCTTGGGATGAGTGGTGCTCAGAGCCACGCAAGCTTGGGATGAGTGGTACTCAGAGCTATGCAAGCTTGGGATGAGTGGTGCTCAGAGCCACGCAAGCTTGGGATGAGTGGTGCTCAGAGCCACGCAAGCTTGGGATGAGTGGTGCTCAGAGCCACGCAAGCTTGGGATGAGTGGTGCTCAGAGCCACGCAAGCTTGGGATGAGTGGTGCTCAGAGCCAAGCAAGCTTGAGATGAGTGGTGCTCAGAGCCAAGCAAGCTTGGGATGAGTGGTGCTCATAGCCAAGCAAGCTTGGGATGAGTGGTGCTCAGAGCCAAGCAAGCTTGAGATGAGTGGTGCTCAGAGCCATGAGTGGTGCTCAGAGCCACGCAAGCTTGGGATGAGTGGTGCTCAGAGCCACGCAAGCTTGGGATGAGTGGTGCTCAGAGCCAAGCAAGCTTGGGATGAGTGGTGCTCAGAGCCAAGCAAGCTTGGGATGAGTGGTGCTCATAGCCAAGCAAGCTTGGGATGAGTGGTGCTCAGAGCCAAGCAAGCTTGAGATGAGTGGTGCTCAGAGCCATGAGTGGTGCTCAGAGCCATGCTTGGGATGAGTGGTGCTCAGAGCTATGCAAGCTTGGGATGAGTGGTGCTCAGAGCCACGCAAGCTTGGGATGAGTGGTGCTCAGAGCCAAGGAAGACAGGTGCTCAGAGCCAATGGCCCAAGTGGTGCTCAGAGCCACGCAAGCTTAGGCTGATTGGACCATCAAGAATGCCGAGAGGCACACACTCGGACATACAAAAATTGAACCATGTGTGGTGAACACCAGATTTTTCCCCTTCTTGTCTTGCACATACCATATATGTACATGTATATAGTAGAATGCTGTTTCAATAGAGACAGAAAATTCACTTCCAGTTAGACAGCTAGGAAACTAAATAATACAAATAGGACTGATTATCGTAACTGTTGTGGCAGACCATCTCTCCCAGGCCACTAATAATGTTCTTCTACTCAGGGCCACGGGAGCCACTCCCACTCCCTTCGGTCTTGAGAAATGCAACACTCCTGGAAGGATTTCTTTGCACAAGTTTAATTGTCGACGTATAGCGCTGCCTAGTGGGCCGACCTTAGATCAAACTGCAGCTTGTTGTGTTTACAAGACTAATTCAAACACAAATAAACTATACTGGCTTGTCTTATCAAAGAAGAGACGAACATGTGGAGCACTAATACAGAAGCTATTATAAAAGGTAAAGGGTCCTTGTCTATACAAGTATATACATTTTTGTTTGAAACATTTGCTCGTTTCATTTCTTTGTTGTTATATTATTAGTTGTTTTGTTGTTATTGAATTATGTTGTTGTTATGTTGTATGTTATTGGCATTTTGTTGTTGTTTGATCTTGTGATTTGTGTTTTGTTGTTGTTAAGTTGTTATTGTCACTTATTATATCAACTACCATCAGTCTCTATGCCTGAGCTTCCTCAACACCAGTATGAGTGCCAATACTGTCTCTATGCCTGAGCTTCCTCAACTCCAGCATGAGTGCCAATGCTGTCTCTATGCCTGAGCTTCCTCAACTCCAGCATGAGTGCCAATGCTGTCTCTATGCCTGAGCTTCCTCAACTCCAGCACGAGTGCCAATGCTGTCTCTATGCCTGAGCTTCCTCAACTCCAGCATGAGTGCCAATGCTGTCTCTATGCCAGCTTCCTCAACTCCAGCATGAGTGCCAATGCTGTCTCTATGCCTGAGCTTCCTCAACTTCAGCATGAGTGCCATTGCTGTCTCTATGCCTGAGCTTCCTCAACTCCAGCATGAGTGCCAATGCTGTCTCTATGCCAGCTTCCTCAACTCCAGCATGAGTGCCAATGCTGTCTCTATGCCTGAGCTTCCTCAACTCCAGCATGAGTGCCATTGTCTCTATGCCTGAGCTTCCTCAACTCCAGCATGAGTGCCAATGCTGTCTCTATGCTTGAGCTTCCTCAACTCCAGCATGAGTGCCAATACTGTCTCTATGCCTGAGCTTCCTCAACTTCAGCATGAGTGCCATTGCTGTCTCTATACCTGAGCTTCCTCTACTCCAGCATGAGTGCCAATGCTGTCTCTATGCCTGAGCTTCCTCAACTCCAGCATGAGTGCCAATGCTGTCTCTATGCCAGCTTCCTCAACTCCAGCATGAGTGCCAATGCTGTCTCTATGCCTGAGCTTCCTCAACTCTAGCATGAGTGCCATTGCTGTCTCTATGCCTGAGCTTCCTCAACTCCAGCATGAGTGCCATTGTTGCTGTCTCTATGCCTGAGCTTCCTCAACTCCAGCATGAGTGCCAATGCGGTCTCTATGCTTGAGCTTCCTCAACTCCAGCATGAGTGCCAATGTTGTCTCTATGCCTGAGCTTCCTCTACTCCAGCATGAGTGCCATTGCTGTCTCTATGCCTGAGCTTCCTCAACTCCAGAATGAGTGCCAATGCTGTCTCTATGCCTGAGCTTCCTCTACTCCAGCATGAGTGCCAATGCTGTCTCTATGCCTGAGCTTCCTCTACTCCAGCATGAGTGCCAATGCTGTCTCTATGCCTGAGCTTCCTCAACTCAAGCATGAGTGCCAATGCTGTCTCTATGCCTTAGCTTCCTCAACAACAGCATGAGTGCCAATGCTGTCTCTATGCCAGCTTCCTCAACTCCAGCATGAGTGCCAATGCTGTCTCTATGCCTGAGCTTCCTCAACTCCACATGAGTGCCATTGCTGTTGTCTCTATGCCTGAGCTTCCTCAATTCCAGCATGAGTGCCAATGCTGTCTCTATGCCTGAGCTTCCTCAACTCCAGCACGAGTGCCATTGTTGCTGTCTCTATGCCTGAGCTTCCTCTACTCCAGCATGAGTGTCATTGCTGTCTCTATGCCTGAGCTTCCTCAACTCCAGCATGAGTGCCAATGTTGTCTCTATGCCTGAGCTTCCTCTACTCCAGCATGAGTGCCATTGTTGCTGTCTCTATGCCTGAGCTTCCTCAACCCCAGCATGAGTGCCAATACTGTCTCTATGCCTGAGCTTCCTCAACTCCAGCATGAGTGCCATTGCTGTCTCTATGCTTGAGCTTCCTCAACTCCAGCATGAGTGCCAATGCTTTCTCTATGCCTGAGCTTCCTCAACTCCAGCATGAGTGCCATTGCTGTCTCTATGCTTGAGCTTCCTCAACTCCAGCATGAGTGCCAATGTTGTCTCTATGCCTGAGCTTCCTCAACTCCAGCATGAGTGACATTGTTGCTGTCTCTATGCCTGAGCTTCCTCTACTCCAGCATGAGTGCCAATGCTGTCTCTATGCCTCAACTCCAGCATGAGTGCCAATGCTGTCTCTATGCCTCAACTCCAGCATGAGTGTCATTGCTGTCTCTATGCCTGAGCTTCCTCTACTCCAGCATGAGTGCCAATACTGTCTCTATGCCTGAGCTTCCTCAACTCCAGCATGAGTGCCAATGCTGTCTCTATGCCTGAGCTTCCTCAACTCCAGCATGAGTGCCATTGCTGTTGTCTCTATGCCTGAGCTTCCTCAACTCCAGCATGAGTGCCATTGTTGCTGTCTCTATGCCTGAGCTTCCTCAACTCCAGCATGAGTGCCATTGCTGTCTCTATGCCTGAGCTTCCTCAACTCCAGCATGAGGGTCATTGCTGTCTCTATGCCCGAGCTTCCTCTACTCCAGCATGAGTTTATTGTTGTTGTAATGTTATTAGAGTCCTCTTGCTTTCACTTTTTGTTTCAACATTAAACTAACTGACCGCTTAGTTCCTTGCATTCAATAAATTCAGCTGCTTAGCCTGTAAGCTATCATCAAGTTTACCCCTGTAAAGAATTTTACCCCCGGCTTTTTCGTGTAATCAAGTTAATTGTGGACATGCTTTCGATAATTTGGAGTCTCCAGGAACTAAAGTCGTTTGAAAAAAAGATGGATTTTTTCCAGGTCTGCTGGTTTTATATAGTTGAGAACACCTCCATGACGACACACACTGGCCACACTGGGTGGAGGCAGGTTGAAGTATGTAGGTTGACAATAGCTCTATGAGAACACACACTAGACCAACATCACACTGGGTTGAAGTAGGTTGACAATAGCTGGGGACCACACTCAGGTTGAAGTAGGTTGACAATAGCTCTGTGGGGACACACTCAGGTTGAAGTAGGTTGACAATGCTCTGTGGGGACACACTCAGGTTGAAGTAGGTGACAATAGCTCCATGGAGACACACACTTAGGTTGAAGTAGGTTGACAAGCGATACACACTGGACCAATAATACACAACCACCTCTGATACTGCACGAAATGCTGCTAGCCACAATATAAACTTACCCTGGACTCCCTTTGAATCTCCAGGTCCCTCGTACGGGAACATGACCCCGTTCCTGAAAATGCGTGCATCAGGTACATGCTTGATCTGATACCTAACCAAGAGTGCAGGAAAAAAGTGAAGAAAGGCAAAATTATTCGAGTCATTGTCCCACCTCACCTTTTCTTTGTTTCTTCATTGGCATTGATATCTAGTTTGCCCAGGGATATTCCTTGAGGTGCCAGAGAAGCAGCTGCTTCTTCAAACACAGTCAGTGCCTCATGGCAATGCATGCACCTAAGGGTAGCACGTTGAGACAGAGTTGTGGTGATTCACAGTTCATTAAAATTACTTACCATGGTGCATAAAAGATAACCAAAATAATTTTTTCTTCCTTGACAACTTCATCTAAGTTGTCATCTGTCAGGACCAAGATGTTGTTCTGTATTTCAGCCAATGAGTGGCGGGAATCATTGCTTCCAGCACGCTCGGCGCAGTTCTCTTCGCCTTCCACACAGTCCCCGTCACAAAGTGCAGGGTGTAGCCAAACGGCGCTCAACAGCAGAAAACGCAACACAGCCTTCATCTCCTACTCTCTAGTTTAACTTCCTCTCCAGTATACCAAGCCCGGGTGCAGACGTTCTCGATTACCGCCCCCCAATTACGCGGTCTTCTGATTACGCGCAAGCATTCAACCTCTGGGGGAGTAGGCTTGCCTCCCTAGTAATTGCAGCAAAAAGAGATCAGCAGCACTGTCATGGCCTGGTTGCGTGTCCTTCTCAGCTTCTCTCTTCTGAGGTCAACCATCACTTGTCTCAGGGGTGCTAGATCTACCTCAGGCCACCCCATTCATGAAACATCACCGATCGACCTTGCCATGAGTGAGGGTCGAATATCACGAAATACAATGAACTCTATACCAATACAATAATTATGTTTAATATCAAGTTTTATAAAAAATTTAAAAAAATAATAAATCAAAAATTCAATTCAATTCAATTCAATTCAATTCAATTCATGATTTACAGCAATTTGCATGAGTAACAGAGATAAAGTGTGAAAAAGTGACAGGAGCTATTGCTGAAGGTAAGACAGCTCACCTTAGTAAATGTAAATGTAAAAATTAAACAGTGTGATTGTGGGGGTGAGAGGATGAAATACAACGATTACAGGGGCATAAAAAGTGTAAAGAACATGGAATAGTAGGATCAAAGTTCTCAATGAAATGTGACCATAGGATGGCTTTCATTTGTTTTTTTAATGATCCAAGAGATAGGTTCAAGTTGAGAGGAGGAAGACAATTCCAAAGCCTGGGTAAGCGATTGAAATAGAAATTTCTGGCTTTGTTTGTACGAGATCTTGTATGGATCATCTTAATTGAGTTAGATCTGGTGCTGGAAGAACTGAAGGAGATGTAGTCTTTGATAGGAAATGCTGAGGAGGTGTCTTTGAAATTCTTAATAAAGAATATAATGTCACTGAGCTCAAAGTACATCATCAGAGGAAGCAAATTCAAAGAGATAAGTCTTGTTTTGTAGTCTGAGGAATAGTCGGATAAAATATATTTGGTTGCCCTTCTCTGAGTGCGTTCAAGCACCAGAATATCTTTTAACAGATGGGGTCTCCAGATTTGGGAGCCATATACCAGTTGTGATCTAATTAAGGAAGTGTAGAGAATTGTTTTGGCTGAGATAGGAATGGAGATATGAATGAACGTCTTACTAGACCAAGTTTGTAAGCTTTAGATCATAATGTTTCCTCCAGGTTAAGTCATCGGATATGATGATACCTAGATCCTTTTGACCGTTACTAGAAGGTATTACAGTGCCGTTAACCAGGTAGCTGTGATTTGCTAAATCCAGAAGAAAAGCTGACCAGGGCAAATTTGGAAATACTTTCCACTTGAGAGACCATTCAAAAATGCTGTCCAAGTCCTGTTGGAGTAATTGAGCATCACAAGTGGTGGAGATTGGTCTGTAGCACTTTGTGTCATCTGCATAACTCAGTAACTTACTGAATTTAACAGCTGCAGGTAGATCATTAAGGTATAATATGAAGAGAAGAGGGCCCAGAATGCTACCCTGAGGCACTCCAGATATGATGGGTAGAAATTCAGATTTACTGTTACCAACTGAAGTACACTGATGTCGGTTTGAGAGGTATGCTTTGAATCATCTCCATAGGTTTCCTGATATGCCAAAAGACCTCAGTTTGTAGAGGAGTTCATTATGAAGGACACTATCAAAAGCTTTGCGGAAGTCAAGGTGGATAGTGTCAACCTGACCCATGCTCTCAAAACTGGTGAAAAATGTCTTGCATATATTTATAATATTAGTTGTTGGATTGATGATCTCCTCTTTAGAAATCCGAATTGACTCTTGCTAATATACACAGAGATGAAGTCAAACATTTTATCATAAATGAGTCTTTCCAGCACTTTAGATAATATGCAGAGCAGTGAAATAGGTCTATAGTTTTTAATAGAAGATCTGTCGCCAGATTTGTATATGGGAATGATACTGTACAGTTTCCATTCAGTTGGTAAGTGTGACTGTGAGATTATTTGAGTAAAGAGATGGAGAACTGGCCCACAGAGAGCAATCGCAGAGTGCTTTATGATTTTGGGGTGAATGCCGTCAATGCCCTTAGCTTTCGATGGGTCTAAAGAAGAAAGAGCCAAAAAGATATCTGATTCAGATAATATGACATCACTAAACTAGTGACAGTTTGTCCTCTGCGTTCTGTGAATTGTGTTACATTTTGTGCTTCTCTGGTGTGTTTGGCTCAAGGTTTGTGCGATTTCTTTGTCACGGTGAGCCGTGGGATTAATTATTCCACTAAGCGGGGGTGGTCACTACATATCTATTGAAAATAATTATGATCATAGCAACTAAACAATACTAAACAATACTTGTAGGAGATAGCAGTGAAGTAATTCCTAGTTGATGGCGGACTGGGTATCCGCCACAATGGCGCCCAAGTATTTTTTCTGTTTTTAGTAGCCACTACATCCCACTAAAGTGGGAGGAGCTGACTATGTAGCGAATATACACTAAAGTGGGGGGGGGCTGACTATGTAGAGAAAACTGAAGACCCTTCAAGCTAAGCACTGTTGATGTGATAGCCAGCCAGATACCTTACTCATTCTGGCCAAGTGGGCAGAGGCAAAATGGCTGAGTGGAATTCCATGCCTACAACAAACTCCATGACTACAATCACCTTGTCCCATATTCACTCCCACCCGTACATGTTGTATACCTATGCTGTTGAACATGTAGATGCCTGATTAGTCCAACCCTCCCTGATCACTAACATACACAAGCTATTATAACGCTGATGAAAAAGTGAATGAAATACAGTTGGTCTATGTAGGTTGATAGTTGGTTTGGGTAGTGCCAAACTTAAGATACTCTTCTCTACCATCACTTCAGCACATTCCCCATAATGACCCTCTCTATCCTAACCAACACCTCTTCCTTCACTCTTGGTGGTACCAACCTGCCCAACATTAGACCAACTCTACTCTCTCTTCTTCACACCATTTCTCCATTCTGCCACCCCCTTCGATGCCCTCAATTATATTCGATAATCTTCCCCTACCGCCATCCAATTCCCCAACAAGAAATGTACCACATCTTCCACAGTGCCTTCATCTCACAATTCACATCTACCATCCCAGACACATACCACACCGCTTCTTGTCACCCAAGAGTCCTGCTGATGCAGTCCTCAACTTAAATCTCAACTTTGCTTCTTCCTTGCTATGCTGTCCTGTCCAAATTCTTCTTGGCACT
The DNA here is from genome assembly GCA_028752905.1 of Cladorhizidae sp. MBARI D1340-BT2. Taxonomy (NCBI): domain Eukaryota; kingdom Metazoa; phylum Porifera; class Demospongiae; order Poecilosclerida; family Cladorhizidae; species Cladorhizidae sp. MBARI D1340-BT2. The sequence continues at coordinate 46,967,405 of JAQNBH010000004.1, forward strand.
TTGTGCCACTTGATTCCCATTTCTTCCTGCCACTCCTCTCCAAGAATATCCCTCACAGTTCCTCCATGCTACGCGTGAACCCACCACCTCCACTCTCCTCCCCCCCCCCCCCCCCCCCCAAATCTTTTCCCCCCTCTTCACAAAACCCCTCCCATTAAGGTACACAATCACAGGCCACTGACAATGATCTTAGTTTACCCACATTTGATTTTGTATATGTATTTTGGGGTGTTAAAAAAATTATTATTGTGGCTAGGGCCAGAGCTAATGACACACTTGTACATTTACATACATGTACCATTCCTAGCCCTGGATCTGGCCCTAGCCCTGGTCCTAGGCCTAGCCCTAGCCCTAGCCCTGGAGCTGGCCCTGGCTCTGGACCAGGCTCTGGCCTTAGCAAGAATAAAAGCAACAAAAAATACATGGGCAGATACAAAATCAAACCTACAAAATCACACTGGGGTCATCTGAGACCATCCAGGCATCACACCGATACGAAACGTGCACTTATCCTTTGCCCTTTCCTCTCCAATTGTCATTTTCCTTACTCGTGTCTCGCATATTTTTGTTAAATTTGTAATTATAGTTGTTGTTTTGTGTGAGTCAGTGTGTGTGTATTGTGTGTGTCAGTCTCGGCATCTGGACCGATGGTTCATAACTCTCCTGTTACTGATTCAATGTTGGAATATTCTGATGCTACATATTGTGAGAGCACAGATACCTCCAATGATGCCAAGTTTGCCCTCCAGAATCAGATATGTATATACAGGGGAGGAGATATTCACACAACACCAACAGAAATCTCTGCATCTTTCATACTGGTAGCTATCCGCCAGGATTAGACAAGAAAAATCAGAGCAACATCAGAAACATCTCCAAAACACACACCTGTGAAGCACTACTTGTAGCTACCTGCCAGGACTAGGCCAGAAAAATCAGAGCAACATCAGAAACATCTCCAAAACACACACCTGTGATGCACTACTTGCAACTACCCGCCAGGACTAGACCAGAAGAATCAGAGCAACATCAGAAACAGCTCCAAACACACACCTGTGAAGCACTACTTGTAACTACCTGCCAGGACTAGGCCAGAAAAATCAGAGCAACATCAGAAACAGCTCCAAACACACACCTGTGAAGCACTACTTGTAACTACCTGCCAGGACTAGACCAGAAAAATCAGAGCAACATCAGAAACATCTCCAAAACACACACCTGTGAAGCACTACTTGTAACTACCTGCCAGGACATGGCCAGAAAAATCAGAGCAACATCAGAAACATCACCAAAACACACACCTGTGAAGCACTACTTGTAACTACCCGCCAGACTAGGCCAGAAAAATCAGAGCAACATCAGAAACATCTCCAAAACACACACCTGTGAAGCACTACTTGTAACTACCTGCCAGGACTAGGCCAGAAAAATCAGAGCAACATCAGAAACATCTCCAAACACACACCTGTGAAGCACTACTTGTAACTACCTGGGCCAGAAAAATCAGAGCAACATCAGAAACATCTCCAAACACACACCTGTGAAGCACTACTTGTAACTACCCGCCAGGACTAGGCCAGAAGAATCAGAGCAACATCAGAAACAGCTCCAAAACATGCACCTGTGATGCACTACTTGTAACTACCTGCCAGGACTAGGCCAGAAAAATCAGAGCAACATCAGAAACATCTCCAAACACACACCTGTGAAGCACTACTTGTAACTACCTGCCAGGACTAGGCCAGAAAAATCAGAGCAACATCAGAAACATCTCCAGACACACACCTGTGATGCACTACTTGTAACTACCTGCCAGGACTAGGCCAGAAAAATCAGAGCAACATCAGAAACATCTCCAGACACACACCTGTGATGCACTACTTGTAACTACCTGCCAGGAGACTAGGCCAGAAAAATCAGAGCAACATCAGAAACAGCTCCAAACACACACCTGTGAAGCACTACTTGTAACTACCTGCCAGGACTAGACCAGAAAAATCAGAGCAACATCAGAAACATCTCCAAACACACACCTGTGAAGCACTACTTGTAACTACCTGCCATGACTAGACCAGAAAAATCAGAGCAACATCAGAAACAGCTCCAAACACACACCTGTGAAGCACTACTTGTAACTACCTGCCAGGACTAGGCCAGAAAAATCAGAGCAACATCAGAAACAGCTCCAAACACACACCTGTGAAGCACTACTTGTAACTACCCACCAGGACTAGGCCAGAAAAATCAGAGCAACATCAGAAACAGCTCCAAACACACACCTGTGAATCACTACTTGTAACTACCCGCCAGGACTAGGCCAGAAGAATCAGAGCAACATCAGAATCATCTCCAAAACACACACCTGTGAAGCACTACTTGTAACTACCTGCCAAGACTAGGCCAGAAAAATCAGAGCAACATCAGAAACATCTCCAAAACACACACCTGTGAAGCACTACTTGCAACTACCTGCCAGGACTAGGCCAGAAAAATCAGAGCAACATCAGAAACATCTCCAAAACACACACCTGTGAAGCACTACTTGTAACTACCCGCCAGGATTAGGCCAGAAAAATCAGAGCAACATCAGAAACATCTCCAAAACACACCTATGATGCACTACTTGTACATACCCACCAGGACTAGGCCAGAAAAATCAGAGCACATCAGAAACATCTCCAAAACACACACCTGTGAAGCACTACTTGCAACTACCCGCCAGGACTAGGCCAGAAAAATCAGAGCAACATCAGAAACATCTCCAAAACACACACCTGTGAAGCACTACTTGCAACTACCTGCCAGGACTAGGCCAGAAAAATCAGAGCAACATCAGAAACATCTCCAAAACACACACCTGTGAAGCACTACTTGCAACTACCTGCCAGGACTAGACCAGAAAAATCAGAGCAACATCAGAAACATTTCCAAAACACACACCTGTGAAGCACTACTTGTAACTACCTGCCAGGACTAGGCCAGAAAAATCAGAGCAACATCAGAAACAGCTCCAAACACACACCTGTGAAGCACTACTTGTAACTACCTGCCAGGACTAGGCCAGAAAAATCAGAGCAACATCAGAAACATCTCAAACACACACCTGTGATGCACTACTTGTAACTACCCACCAGGACTAGGCCAGAAAAATCAGAGCAACATCAGAAACATCTCAAACACACACCTGTGATGCACTACTTGTAGCTACCTGCCAGGACTAGACCAAAAAATCAGAGCAACATCAGAAACATCTCCAGACACACACCTGTGAAGCACTACTTGCAACTACCTGCCAGGACTAGGCCAGAAAAATCAGAGCAACATCAGAAACATCTCAAACACACACCTGTGAAGCACTACTTGTAACTACCTGCCAGGACTAGGCCAGAAAAATCAGAGCAACATCAGAAACATCTCCAAAACACACACCTGTGATGCACTACTTGTAGTTACCCGCCAGGACTAGGCCAGAAAAATCAGAGCAACATCAGAAACAGCTCCAAACACACACCTGTGAATCACTACTTGTAACTACCCGCCAGGACTAGGCCAGAAGAATCAGAGCAACATCAGAATCATCTCCAAAAACACACACCTGTGAAGCACTACTTGTAACTACCTGCCAAGACTAGGCCAGAAAAATCAGAGCAACATCAGAAACATCTCCAAAACACACACCTGTGAAGCACTACTTGCAACTACCTGCCAGGACTAGGCCAGAAAAATCAGAGCAACATCAGAAACATCTCCAAAACACACACCTGTGAAGCACTACTTGTAACTACCCGCCAGGATTAGGCCAGAAAAATCAGAGCAACATCAGAAACATCTCCAAAACACACCTATGATGCACTACTTGTACATACCCACCAGGACTAGGCCAGAAAAATCAGAGCACATCAGAAACATCTCCAAAACACACACCTGTGAAGCACTACTTGCAACTACCCGCCAGGACTAGGCCAGAAAAATCAGAGCAACATCAGAAACATCTCCAAAACACACACCTGTGAAGCACTACTTGCAACTACCTGCCAGGACTAGGCCAGAAAAATCAGAGCAACATCAGAAACATCTCCAAAACACACACCTGTGAAGCACTACTTGCAACTACCTGCCAGGACTAGACCAGAAAAATCAGAGCAACATCAGAAACATTTCCAAAACACACACCTGTGAAGCACTACTTGTAACTACCTGCCAGGACTAGGCCAGAAAAATCAGAGCAACATCAGAAACAGCTCCAAACACACACCTGTGAAGCACTACTTGTAACTACCTGCCAGGACTAGGCCAGAAAAATCAGAGCAACATCAGAAACATCTCAAACACACACCTGTGATGCACTACTTGTAACTACCCACCAGGACTAGGCCAGAAAAATCAGAGCAACATCAGAAACATCTCAAACACACACCTGTGATGCACTACTTGTAGCTACCTGCCAGGACTAGACCAAAAAATCAGAGCAACATCAGAAACATCTCCAGACACACACCTGTGAAGCACTACTTGCAACTACCTGCCAGGACTAGGCCAGAAAAATCAGAGCAACATCAGAAACATCTCAAACACACACCTGTGAAGCACTACTTGTAACTACCTGCCAGGACTAGGCCAGAAAAATCAGAGCAACATCAGAAACATCTCCAAAACACACACCTGTGATGCACTACTTGTAGTTACCCGCCAGGACTAGGCCAGAAAAATCAGAGCAACATCAGAAACATCTCCAAAACACAAACCTGTGATGCACTACTTGTAACTACCTGCCAGGACTAGGCCAGAAAAATCAGAGCAACATCAGAAACATCTCCAAAACACACACCTGTGAAGCACTACTTGTAACTACCTGCCAGGACTAGGCCAGAAAAATCAGAGCAACATCAGAAACATCTCCAAAACACACACCTGTGAAGCACTACTTGTAACTACCTGCCAGGACTAGGCCAGAAAAATCAGAGCAACATCAGAAACATCTCCAAAACACACACCTGTGAAGCACTACTTGTAACTACCTGCCAGACTAGGCCAGAAAAATCAGAGCAACATCAGAAACATCTCCAAAACACACACCTGTGAAGCACTACTTGTAACTACCCGCCAGAACTAGGCCAGAAGAATCAGAGCAACATCAGAAACATCTCCAAAACACGCACCTGTGATGCACTACTTGTAACTACCCGCCAGGACTAGACCAGAAAAATCAGAGCAACATCAGAAACATCTCCAAACACACACCTGTGAAGCACTACTTGTAACTACCCACCAGGACTAGGCCAGAAAAATCAGAGCAACATCAGAAACATCTCCAAACCACACCTGTGAAGCACTACTTGTAACTACCTGCCAGGACTAGGCCAGAAAAATCAGAGCAACATCAGAAACATCTCCAAACACACACCTGTGATGCACTACTTGTAACTACCTGCCAGGACTAGGCCAGAAAAATCAGAGCAACATCAGAAACATCTCCAAACACACACCTGTGAAGCACTACTTGTAACTACCTGCCAGGACTAGGCCAGAAAAATCAGAGCAACATCAGAAACATCTCCAAAACACACACCTGTGAAGCACTACTTGTAACTACCTGCCAGGACTAGGCCAGAAAAATTATATGAGCATTCGTACTTAACTCTCAAGTATAGTGGTAAATCATCAGATCATGAATCATATAATAACATTAATTAGAGCAAGCTATTAGTCAGTCCAGCTTGTTCTGCGCTGGCTCTGATCTAACCTGGCTTAGCTCTCTACTCTTCTCTCTTCTAGTTATTAAACAGTCTCTTAAATTACTGGTTCACGGATTTGCACTGCACATGTTTGTGGTCTTTCACAAGGATTTGCACAAGGTTGTGGTCTTGTACACCAACATGTTTGTGGTCTTTCACATGGATTTGCACAAGGTTGTAGTCTTGCACACCAACATGTTTGTGGTCTTTCACATGGATTTGCACAAGGTTGTGGTCTTGTACACCAACATGTTTGTGGTCTTTCACATGGATTTGCACAAGGTTGTGGTCTTGTACACCAACATGTTTGTGGTCTTTCACATGGATTTGCACAAGGTTGTGGTCTTGTACACCAACATGTTTGTGGTCTTTCACATGGATTTGCACAAGGTTGTGGTCTTGTACACCAACATGTTTGTGGTCTTTCACATGGATTTGCACAAGGTTGTGGTCTTGTACACCAACATGTTTGTGGTCTTTCACATGGATTTGCACAAGGTTGTGGTCTTGTACACCAACATGTTTGTGGTCTTTCACATGGATTTGCACAAGGTGGTGGTCTTGTACACCAACATGTTTGTGGTCTTTCACATGGATTTGCACAAGGTTGTGGTCTTGTACACCAACATGTTTGTGGTCTTTCACATGGATTTGCACAAGGTTGTGGTCTTGTACACCAACATGTTTGTGGTCTTTCACACGGATTTGCACATGTTTGTGGCCTTTCACATGGATTTGCACAAGGTTGTGGTCTTGTACACCAACATGTTTGTGGTCTTTCACATGGATTTGCACAAGGTTGTGGTCTTGTACACCAACATGTTTGTGGTCTTTCACATGGATTTGCACAAGGCTGTGGTCTTGCACACCAACATGTTTGTGGTCTTTCACATGGATTTGCACAAGGTTGTGGATTTGCACACCAACATGTTTGTGGTCTTTCACAAGGATTTGCACAAGGTTGTGGTCTTGCACAAGGTTGTGGTCTTGCATACTTTCATTAGTGGTCATGTTGTTGTTGTGTACTTTCCCCTCTGGGGACTAGCTCTTCTCTTTCCAACAATGGTTCATGTTTGTTGATACATCTATGAATGTAATTAAATACTGGACTTTAATACTTACACAATTACTGCATGAACTGTTCATGTTTGTTGATGCATCTATGAATGTAATTAAATACTGGACTTTAATACTTATACAATTACAAATATATTGCATGAACTGTTCATGTTTGTTGATACATCTATGAATGTAATTAAATACTGGACTTTAATACTTATACAATTACAAATATATTGCATGAACTGTTCATGTTTGTTGATACATCTATGAATGTAATTAAATACTGGACTTTAATACTTATACAATTACAAATATATTGCATGAACTGTTCATGTTTGTTGATACATCTATGAATGTAATTAAATACTGGACTTTAATACTTATACAATTACAAATATATTGCATGAACTGTTCATGTTTTTTTATACATCTATGAATGTAATTAAATACTGGACTTTAATACTTACACAATTACAAATATATTGCATGAACTGTTCATGTTTGTTGATATATCTTATGAATGTAATCAAATGCTGGACTTTAATACACAATTACACAAATATATTACAGATCTTCATTGGATTGATGTTTGAGGGTTTTTTTAGACCACTCTTGAGTATAAGGATGCTCCATCTGAGAGGGCTATCAGCTGTGGGTTCATGTTTGAATGGTCTTGATTGCACTGCCTCTGATGTGCATCACATGTGTGGGATTTAAACCTCTTTTAAATGGGCGTGAAAAGCTTCCGTGCAGTGAACTAATATTATCTTTTAAGTTTATTACTCATTTTACGGGTTTTGTTTCTGTCGATCATAAGGAGGTCTGTTGGAAGTCAGACATCAGGCGATCGGTTACATCCAGCCACCAACCCCAAAACCCAGCAGACTCTGAAAGTTTGTCTTGCCAAATTGTCAATGAACAGCAGACTGATTGGGATAGCTACCTCGAGGATGTTGCATTCTCCATCAAGACACAGAAGTAGGCCTCAACAAAATATGCACCCTTCTTCTTCATGTTTGGATGGAGCCCAAGAACTCCAATGGACGTATTGAGGCACATCAGATTTTTTTAATGAAATTGCTTTCTTCTGATGGATGGAGTCAGCAACAGATGCAAGCCTCTCCAGGAATGAAGCAGACATCGAGGCAATGGTGGCAACTAGAGCCAGCATGAGGTCCATTATGGAAGCCACCACACCAGCCACTACATCAACTGCTATGCCAGCCGATACTCCTGCTACTAAACAAGCAGACATTGTCCAACCTGCATCAACAAGAGGAACCAAAAGAAAAGTTGGTGAACAAGATGTCATCCTTGTGTTAAAGGCAGCAGCACCAAAAGCACGAAGGATGGAAGTCCCCGTCACCAGGTGAGCCACACACAACGATAACATGGCAGGATTGAAATGCTCCATGGGCCAACACTTTGACCATGAACAGGCACTTCTGGCCAACCAATATCCCCCAGATTGCTGACTTCCAGGCTGCCTGTGTCTTTGACCTGATGGATGCCAGCAGGTGTGGAAACCTGAGGGTTCCTTTTGTTCCAGTACTGAACATGTCATAGGGTGACAGTCAGTAACATCAACTATCCAAAAGACACAGTTGTTATATTTGATACATTATACGACTCTCCTCCAAACGTTTGAAAAGACAAATCTTTTAAGCACTAGATTGTTCGGTGGTGCCAGATTCGACACTAACAGTGCAGTGGGAAGATTTACAAGAGCAGGTTGGTGGTTTGGATTGTGGCTTGTTTGCTATGCAGTTGCCACTTCCCTGTGTGCAGGCCTCTCTCCTCAGCAGTGTCTCTGGTGCTGGCCACTTCCCTGTGTGCAGGCCTCTCTCCTCAGCAGTGTCTCTGGTGCTGGCCACTTCCCTGTGTGCAGGCCTCTCTCCTCAGCAGTGTCTCTGGTGCTGGCCACTTCCCTGTGTGCAGGCCTCTCTCCTCAGCAGTGTCTCTGGTGCTGGCCACTTCCCTGTGTGCAGCCCTCTCTCCTCAGCAGTGTCTCTGGTGCTGGCCACTTCCCTGTGTGCAGGCCTCTCTCCTCAGCAGTGTCTCTGGTGCTGGCCACTTCCCTGTGTGCAGGCCTCTCTCCTCAGCAGTGTCTCTAGTGCTGGCCACTTCCCTGTGTGCAGGCCTCTCTCCTCAGCAGTGTCTCTGGTGCTGGCCACTTCCCTGTGTGCAGGCCTCTCTCCTCAGCAGTGTCTCTGGTGCTGACTACTTCCCTGTGTGCAGGCCTCTCTCCTCAGCAGTGTCTCTGGTGCTGGCCACTTCCCTGTGTGCAGGCCTCTCTCCTCAGCAGTGTCTCTGGTGCTGGCCACTTCCCTGTGTGCAGGCCTCTCTCCTCAGCAGTGTCTCTAGTGCTGGCCACTTCCCTGTGTGCAGGCCTCTCTCCTCAGCAGTGTCTCTGGTGCTGGCCACTTCCCTGTGTGCAGGCCTCTCTCCTCAGCAGTGTCTCTGGTGCTGGCCACTTCCCTGTGTGCAGGCCTCTCTCCTCAGCAGTGTCTCTGGTGCTGGCCACTTCCCTGTGTGCAGGCCTCTCTCCTCAGCAGTGTCCCTGATGCTGGCCACTTCCCTGTGTGCAGGCCTCTCTCCTCAGCAGTGTCTCTGGTGGTTGCCACTTCCCTGTGTGCAGGCCTCTCTCCTCAGCAGTGTCCCTGGTGTTGGCCACTTCCCTGTGTGCAGGCCTCTCTCCTCAGCAGTGTCTCTGGTGCTGGCCACTTCCCTGTGTGCAGGCCTCTCTCCTCAGCAGTGTCTCTGGTGCTGGCCACTTCCCTGTGTGCAGGCCTCTCTCCTCAGCAGTGTCTCTGGTGCTGGCCACTTCCCTGTGTGCAGGCCTCTCTCCTCAGCAGTGTCTCTGGTGTTGGCCACTTCCCTGTGTGCAGGCCTCTCTCCTCAGCAGTGTCTCTGGTGCAGGCCACTTCCCTGTGTGCAGGCCTCTCTCCTCAGCAGTGTCTCTGGTGCTGGCCACTTCCCTGTGTGCAGGCCTCTCTCCTCAGCAGTGTCTCTGGTGCAGGCCACTTCCCTGTGTGCAGGCCTCTCTCCTCAGCAGTGTCTCTGGTGCTGACTACTTCCCTGTGTGCAGGCCTCTCTCCTCAGCAGTGTCTCTGGTGCTGGCCACTTCCCTGTGTGCAGGCCTCTCTCCTCAGCAGTGTCTCTGGTGCTGGCCACTTCCCTGTGTGCAGGCCTCTCTCCTCAGCAGTGTCTCTGGTGCTGGCCACTTCCCTATGTGCAGGCCTCTCTCCTCAGCAGTGTCTCTGGTGTTGGCCACTTCCCTGTGTGCAGGCCTCTCTCCTCAGCAGTGTCTCTGGTGCTGGCCACTTCCCTGTGTGCAGGCCTCTCTCCTCAGCAGTGTCTCTGGTGCTGGCCACTTCCCTGTGTGCAGGCCTCTCTCCTCAGCAGTGTCTCTGGGTGCGTACATAATGAGGAAACGTAAAATATTTTGTTTAAAGCAGAACAAATGACGTTTGGGGTTCATGGTGGAGTGTGATGGATGTTTGGGGTTCATGGTGGAGTGTGATGGGTGTTTGGGGTTCATGGTGGAGTGTGATGGATGTTTGGGGTTCATGGTGGAGTGTGATGGATGTTTGGGGTTCATGGTGGAGTGTGATGGATGTTCGGGGTTCATGGTAGAGTCTGATGGATGTTCGGGGTTCATGGTGGAGTGTGATGGATGTTTGGGGTCCATGGTGGAGTGTGATGGATGTTCAGGGTTCATGGTGGAGTGTGATGGGTGTTCAGGGTTCATGGTGGAGTGTGATGGATGTTTGGGGTTCATGGTGGAGTGTGATGGATGTTCAGGGTTCATGGTGGAGTGTGATGGATGTTTGGGGTTCATGGTGGAGTGTGATGGGTGTTTGGTGTTCATGGTGGAGTGTGATGGATGTTCGGGGTTCATGGTGGAGTGTGATGGGTGTTCGGGGTGCATAGTGGAGTGTGATGGGTGTTCGGGGTTCATGGTGGAGTGTGATAGGTGTTCGGGGTGCATAGTGGAATGTGATGGGTGTTCGGGGTTCATGGTGGAGTGTGATGGGTGTTCGGGGTGCATAGTGGAGTGTGATGGGTGTTCGGGGTTCATGGTGGAGTGTGATGGGTGTTCGGGATTCATAGTGGAGTGTGATGGGTGTTCGGGGTTCATGGTGGAGTGTGATAGGTGTTCGGGGTGCATAGTGGAATGTGATGGGTGTTCGGGGTTCATGGTGGAGTGTGATGGGTGTTCGGGGTGCATAGTGGAGTGTGATGGGTGTTCGGGGTTCATGGTGGAGTGTGATGGGTGTTCGGGATTCATAGTGGAGTGTGATGGGTGTTCGGGGTTCATGGTGGAGTGTGATGGGTGTTCGGGGTGCATAGTGGAGTGTGATGGGTGTTCGGGGTTCATGGTGGAGTGTGATGGGTGTTCGGGGTGCATAGTGGAGTGTGATGGGTATTCGGGGTTCATGGTGGAGTGTGATGGGTGTTCGGGGTGCATAGTGGAGTGTGATGGGTGTTCGGGGTTCATGGTGGAGTGTGATGGGTGTTCGGGGTTCCACAGTTCCTGTGAAGAATTTCCCCCCAAAATGATATATATTATGTAGAATGGTAATGACACTGATGTCTTGTAATTTAATATTGATAATGTTGAGCTTGTGAAGGCCACATAGCACACAGAATAATATATAATAATAATAATAATAATATTAAATGTATGCAATATGCATGTATTCTATATGCATGTCTACATGCATAATAATATAATAATAATAATAATAATAATAATAATAATAATAATAATAATAATAATAATAATAATAATAATAATAATAATAATAATAATAATAATAATAATAATAATAATAATAATAATAATAATAATAATAATAATAATAATAATAATAATAATAATAATAATAATAAAACAATAAAATTAAAATTAAATAATAATAATAATATAATAATAATATAATAATAATAATAACAACACAATATAATAATAATGACACTAGATAATATGATAATAATGGCCTCTACGGTGGCAGGAGCAGTGGCAACCTCAGCAAAAGAACGATGGGGAAATAAAGGCAGACCTTTGATTGGTGGCATTGGGAAGTACATGTACACGTTTTGGACTTGAACCATTCCTTCATGCCTGTGGTAGTTGAGACTTCGGGGGGGTATTTGGGCCTCGAAGTATAAATAATGTTTTTGAGGGAATTGGCCCAGCATCTCCACCAAGTAACTGGAGAGGGGAGTTTCCTCACCACCTTCTGGAAAGGGTTTCCATCACAGTACAGAAGTGAAATGCAGCCTTGGGTCATGGGGACAACGGAGAGCACAGACTCTAAGTTCTGCTGACTTCTTTTAAAATAATAATAATAATGATAATAAAGAACTGACGCCACCACTGTATAATAACACTGGATGGACACCGACTGACACTGCAGGTTCTGTGCTCAAGGGAGAAGGGAGAGGACCAAGATCCATTTCCTTAGCATATACAACAATTCCTTCCTCTTCTGCCACCACTTTCCCAACCACTTTCCCAACCACTCACCATCAGTCACTTACTCCACCCACACCTTTTCCCAACCGCAATGCAGTTTGCTCCTTCTTCCAAATTCACCCAATCTCCATCCCCTTCAGTTCTACATACCTAACCCCTGCCTATTTCTCAAATTTCCCACAAACCACCAAGAAATGACCCACTTCCTCCCCTACTCCACCCAATTAGGCACCGCTTATCACCTACTCCACCAAATTAGGCACCTCTTATCACCAACCATTCTACATCTCTTCCTGTCAGAACTGGTCTTAATATCAATAGGCACACTTTCTTGTTATGTACTGACCTCTCTAATTTGTAATACTTCAGAGGCTCCTACTGTTTATTTCTTCCTCCCAGTCCTTCTCATTTTCTTCTACCTAGCACTGACCTGTCTCATACTTACTTTCCAAAACCTCACACTCTTCCCTCCCTATTCCAAGTCCATTCTCAGCTGCTTTGTAACCATGTTCACTAACTTGCTCTCTTCAATCAAGTCCAATCTCTAACCTAACGACCACCTCTTCCCTCCTCTCTTCCAACTTCTCAATCTCCTAGCACTGCCACTCCTGCTACTGAACTGCTAGCCCCCAGGACTAACTACTAGGCACATCGCCAGATAAACATTGGTAAGTGCAGTCCATTTAACAACACCTGACATAGCCCGCTTATTCCTGTTGTGGTGTATTTCTGCCTTACCCTGGCACAATTATTATTATTTTTAATTAAGTGGGTTGACATGACGTCATTGGGGAATGTTGAATGTCATTTTTTAGCCTCCGAGATCGTGGTATTTATTCTAAACTGGAGAGCTTCGACTTACTTGCCATGGAGGAAGCAAGCTACGAGATATCTTCCCCTTCAGACACGCATACTACAGCCTTTGCAGCTTTTGGAGAGAGCGGAGGTGGGGAAGAACGAAAGAATGTTGGTAGTCTCGCCACCAGCATAGAATGCGGAGATGGCACTGACTTCATCGCCATTTCTGTAAGCACTTGCTATCCGTTTAGGTATTGTAGCCAGGTATTGTAGCCAGGTGGAAGCGTTGTGCTGTGTGTTGTTCCTTTGGATGGATATACGCAAACTATTTTAGCAATGGGTGTTTTTGATGGGTGCTACCAAGTTGACTCACCTGTGGCTATCATGGCATGGCTAGTTAGAGATGCTACAACCTGATTGGTGTGCTACTATTTTGCACTAACCATACTAATCTAGTAACTCCAAACTCCTATCTTCCCTCTGGCTACACACATAATGATGGAGGTTAAGGGTTGATTAGACTAACCCCCTTCCTAATTTTAGGGGTAGGACCAAGCAACCTGTAATACCTGGTACCTGCTAGCTGACACTCTGGCTGCAGGAGTACTTTCAAGCTAGTGGGCATCCAGTGGCTTCTAAACACCGGCATAGCTCTCCATTACGGCTAAAGATTAAATTTGATTTTTTTTGGTCTAAGCCCCTCTCACATAATATTCTAATGTTGGCAGGGGGAATTATTTTTAAATGATTCCATCCAGGATCAAACTGGGGGCCTTGAGTATCAAAACAGGAGAGGTGGGAGGAGAGTGAATAATTCCCTTTTGAATCAAACTGGGGGCAAACAGCCCCACTGTGTTATAGGGTGTTTTCAAGTGGGTGTGGCATCCAGCTGCTAAATACACACATACATACTCTGTCTATATATGGACATAGCTATTTATACAGACATACCTACCTATACATACTCTGTCTATATACAGACATATAGCTAACTATACATACTCTGTCTATATACAATATGTACCTACCTATACATACTCTGACTGTATACAATATGTAGCTACCTAATACATACTCTGTCTATATACAATATGTAGCTACCTAATACATACTCTGTCTATATACAATATGTAGCTCTATACATACTCTGTCTATATACAATATGTACCTACCTAATACATACTCTGTCTATATACAATATGTAGCTACCTAATACATACTCTGTCTTTGTACAATATGTAGCTACCTAATACATACTCTGTCTATATACAATATGTAGCTACCTAATACATACTCTGTCTGTATACAATATGTAGCTACCTAATACATACTCTGTCTATATACAATATATAGCTATCTATACATACTCTGTCTATATACAATATGTAGCTACCTAATACATACTCTGACTGTATACAATATGTAGCTACCTAATACATACTCTGTCTATATACAATATGTAGCTACCTAATACATACTCTGTCTGTATACAATATGTAGCTACCTAATACATACTCTGTCTGTATACAATATGTAGCTACCTAATACATACTCTGTCTGTATACAATATGTATCAACTAATACATCTCTGTCTGTATACAATATGTAGCTACCTAATACATACTCTGTCTGTATACAATATGTAGCTACCTAATACATACTCTGTCTGTGTACAATATGTAGCTACCTAATACATACTCTGTCTGTATACAATATGTAGCTACCTAATACATACTCTGTCTATATACAATATGTACCTACCTAATACATACTCTGTCTGTATACAATATGTAGCTACCTAATACATACTCTGTCTGTATACAATATGTACCTACCTAATACATAGTCTGTCTATATACAATATGTAGCTACCTAATACATACTCTGTCTATATACAATATGTAGCTACCTAATACATACTCTGTCTGTGTACAATATGTAGCTACCTAATACATACTCTGTCTGTATACAATATGTAGCTACCTAATACATACTCTGTCTGTATACAATATGTAGCTACCTAATACATACTCTGTCTATATACAATATGTAGCTACCTAATACATACTCTGTCTGTATACAATATGTAGCTACCTAATACATACTCTGTCTATATACAATATGGAGCTACCTAATACATACTCTGTCTGTATACAATATGTAGCTACCTAATACATACTCTGTCTATATACAATATGTAGCTACCTAATACATACTCTGTCTGTATACAATATGTAGCTACCTAATACATACTCTGTCTGTGTACAATATGTAGCTCCTAATACATACTCTGTCTGTATACAATATGTAGCTACCTAATACATACTCTGTCTGTATACAATATGTATCAACTAATACATCTCTGTCTGTATACAATATGTAGCTACCTAATACATACTCTGTCTGTATACAATATGTATCTACCTAATACATACTCTGTCTGTATACAATATGTATCTACCTAATACATACTCTGTCTGTATACAATATGTATCTACCTAATACATACTCTGTCTATATACAATATATACCTACCTATACACACTCTGTCTATATACAATATGTAGCTACCTAATACATACTCTGTCTGTATACAATATGTAGCTCTATACATACTCTGTCTATATACAATATGTAGCTACCTAATACATACTCTGTCTGTATACAATATGTAGCTACCTAATACATACTCTGTCTCTATACAATATGTAGCTACCTAATACATACTCTGTCTATATACAATATGTACCTACCTAATACATACTCTGTCTGTATACAATATGTAGCTACCTAATACATACTCTGTCTGTATACAATATGTAGCTACCTAATACATACTCTGTCTGTATACAATATGTAGCTACCTAATACATACTCTTGTCTGTATACAATATGTAGCTACCTAATACATACTCTGTCTATATACAATATGTAGCTACCTAATACATACTCTGTCTGTATACAATATGTAGCTACCTAATACATACTCTGTCTGTATACAATATGTACCTACCTAATACATACTCTGTCTGTATACAATATGTAGCTACCTAATACATACTCTGTCTGTATACAATATGTATCAACTAATACATACTCTGTCTGTATACAATATGTATCTACCTAATACATACTCTGTCTGTATACAATATGTAGCTACCTAATACATACTCTGTCTGTATACAATATGTAGCTACCTAATACATACTCTGTCTGTATACAATATGTAGCTACCTAATACATACTCTGTCTGTATACAATATGTAGCTACCTAATACATACTCTGTCTGTGTACAATATGTAGCTACTGTATCTATACATACTCTGTCTATATACAATATGTAGCTACCTATTATGGCTACTTGTTGTTGTTGTTGTTGTTGTTGTTGTTGTTGTTGTTGTTGTTGGTGGTGGTGGTGGTGGTGGTGTTTCCGGAGCTGTCCCACGGAATTTCCTGAGAAAACATGATTGTTGCTTTGAATGTTGCCATTGATGTTGCTGGATGTTGGTAGGAACATGCTAGAAAATGGGGGAAAACATGATTGTTGCTTTGAATGTTGCCATGGATGTTGCTGTGATTGTTGTCTGGTTGCCATGGTTACAGGGACCTGATGCCACTGCTCTTGCTCTGGAGAAGTGTGAGAAGTTTGTTCTCAGACCTTACAAGGTTGTCCTCAAGTTTGTAAGTTTGATTAGACAACGTTTGGCAAGGGCTGGAGGGAGAGAAGCTATCAACAGATTAAGACAATGATTAACAGGGGCTGGAGGGAGAGAGGGTATCAACACATTAAGGCAATGATTAGCAGGGCTGGAGGGAGAGAAGCTATCAACACATTAAGACAATGATTAGCAGGGCTGGAGGGAGAGAGGCTATCAAGACATTAAGACAATGATTAGCAGGGCTGGAGGGAGAGAGGCTATCAAGACATTAAGACAATGATTAGCAGGGCTGGAGGGAGAGAGGCTATCAACACATTAAGACAATGATTAGCAGGGCTGGAGGGAGAGAAGCCATCAACACATTAAGACAATGATTAGCAGGGGGTGGAGGGAGAGAGGGTATCAACACATTAAGACAATGATTAGCAGGGCTGGAGGGAGAGAGGCTATCAAGACAATGATTAGCAGGGCTGGAGGGAGAGAGGGTATCGACACATTAAGACAATGATTAGCAGGGCTGGAGGGAGAGAGGCTATCAACACATTAAGACAATGATTAGTAGGGGCTGGAGGGAGAGAAGCTATCAACAGATTAAGACAATTAGCAGGGGCTGGAGGGAGAGAAGCTATCAACAGATTAAGACAATGATTAGCAGGGCTGGAGGGAGAGAGGGTATCAACACATTAAGACAATGATTAGCAGGGGGCTGGAGGGAGAGAGGCTATCAACAGATTAAGACAATTAGCAGGGGCTGGAGGGAGAGAAGCTATCAACAGATTAAGACAATGATCAGCAAGGGGCTGGAGGGAGAGAGGCTATCAACACATTAACAATGATTAGCAGGACTGGAGGGAGAGAAGCTATCAACAGATTAAGACAATGATTAGCAGGGGCTGGAGGGAGAGAAGCTATCAACAGATTAAGACAATGATTAACAGGGGCTGGAGGGAGAGAGGGTATCAACACATTAAGGCAATGATTAGCAGGGCTGGAGGGAGAGAAGCTATCAACACATTAAGACAATGATTAGCAGGGCTGGAGGGAGAGAGGCTATCAAGACATTAAGACAATGATTAGCAGGGCTGGAGGGAGAGAGGCTATCAAGACATTAAGACAATGATTAGCAGGGCTGGAGGGAGAGAGGCTATCAACACATTAAGACAATGATTAGCAGGGCTGGAGGGAGAGAAGCCATCAACACATTAAGACAATGATTAGCAGGGGGTGGAGGGAGAGAGGGTATCAACACATTAAGACAATGATTAGCAGGGCTGGAGGGAGAGAGGCTATCAAGACAATGATTAGCAGGGCTGGAGGGAGAGAGGGTATCGACACATTAAGACAATGATTAGCAGGGCTGGAGGGAGAGAGGCTATCAACACATTAAGACAATGATTAGTAGGGGCTGGAGGGAGAGAAGCTATCAACAGATTAAGACAATTAGCAGGGGCTGGAGGGAGAGAAGCTATCAACAGATTAAGACAATGATTAGCAGGGCTGGAGGGAGAGAGGGTATCAACACATTAAGACAATGATTAGCAGGGGGCTGGAGGGAGAGAGGCTATCAACAGATTAAGACAATTAGCAGGGGCTGGAGGGAGAGAAGCTATCAACAGATTAAGACAATGATCAGCAAGGGGCTGGAGGGAGAGAGGCTATCAACACATTAACAATGATTAGCAGGACTGGAGGGAGAGAAGCTATCAACAGATTAAGACAATGATTAGCAGGGGCTGGAGGGAGAGAAGCTATCAACACATTAAGACAATGATCAGCAGGGCTGGAGGGAGAGAGGCTATCAACACATTAAGACAATGATTAGCAGGGCTGGAGGGAGAGAGGGTATCAACACATTAAGACAATGATTAGCAGGGCTGGAGGGAGAGAGGGTATCAACACATTAAGACAATGATTAGCAGGGCTGGAGGGAGAGAAGCTATCAACAAATTAAGACAATGATTAGCAAGGGGCTGGAGGGAGAGAAGCTATCAACAAATTAAGACAATGATTAGCAAGGGGCTGGAGGGAGAGAAGCTATCAACACATTAAGACAATGATTAGCAGGGCTGGAGGGAGAGAGGCTATCAACACATTAAGACAATGATTAGCAGTGAGTATGCATTGTGGACAGGCCTTTACTGATGTCATGCAATAATGCACACTGCCAGGTTCTAGCTTTGGCTTGCTCCTGAAATTGCCTTCTAATTAAGTGAAAATATGGCGGATAATAATTGGGGCTCCCTGAGTGAGGAGGAGTGGTCAATGCCAGCAATCTTAAGTCTGGCCACCAATGATCATTTACCTTTGAACTTAGACAACATGTACTATAGTGGAATCTCCGTTAACGGACACTCCCAATGGCGGACACCTACCTTATAACGGACAGAGGCAGATGCACCGATGGATATTTCCATAGGAATAGTGCTTTAGAAAGCCCCCGAATAGCAGACAACCTCCCAATTCCGAACAATGGACAGCACCCAGGCACTGAATAAACTTTCAAATATGAAACGACCCCTCTCCAACGGACTTTGGGTGTGGTAGTGGGTGTGGCCAGATGCATTGATCTTGTCCCTTGTGACCATCGTACCCCGCACAGTAAAAATAATACGTGGTGTGGATAGCTAGCTACTGGTATATAACAGGCTCACGCGAGCCTTAGCGCCTCATTATTCCTGGTGAAGGCTAGAGCATCTAGTCGAAACGTCGAGTGAATACAATTTGAAGTTGAGGTGATTTTAATGTTATGTCAACTGAGAGGACATTGAGAATAATAATACTACTACTACTACTAATAATAATAATAAAAATAATAAAAAAATAATACTAATACTAATACTAATAATACTAATACTACTAATAATAATAATACTAATACTACTACTACTAATAATAATAATAATAATAATGACAGTAAAATGAGGAAAGAATTATTGAAAAATTATCCCATGATCAAAACAACATGATACTAAGCTATGTATATAGCAGTTACAGAAGTCCATTTGCATGTAGAGACTGATTTTTTCTGTCACTCGATATCAGTGTAAGGCTTGGGTCCATAAAAACGGAATGTACAAGGGATCTTCAAATCATATCCAGCTCCTGTTGATTCTGTCATGGTCACCTTAGCAAAGAAGCTCCTTCTCAGAAACTGAGAGATGGCCGAGACAATATTGTAGGTATTGTAGGGAATGTGGCCAACAACGACACCCTCTCTCATCACTGCAACAGCAGATTGCTCACAACTGTTAGTTGGCTCCCTTCTGAGAAGCAATACTTCTCCAATGAAAGGTCAATACTTCTTTATAGACATGATTGCCTCTGATGTACGAGTGTACTTCTGAGCACTGCTACTGGCTGAGAGGCCATCTAGCTAGAGAATCTACTCGCCTCTTGTGACAGTTCTTTAAGTCAGACATCTTGAATGAAGGTAATCTATAGGCAAGCTGCTGGAGTCCGGTAATGACGTCTTCTAAAAAAACACACGATTCATCTCTCCTTGGAGAAGAAGGTGGATGTGATCAATGAAGCAAAGAAGCATCCTGGAATTACTTGGAGAAAAGTTTAGTTATGGTTAGACACAAATTTCAGATATACTGAGGAGCAGTGAGAGTATCTTAGCCATGTATAAATCTAAGCATCAACTAGTAAAAAAAAAACCCTCCAGTTTCAGAGTATTCTGATGTGAATGCATTGTACCAATGGTATGTGATGGCCTGTTCCAAGAACATTTACCCATGTGGACCTCAACTTGCTGAGAAGGCCAGAGAAATTGCTGTAGTTTTAGAGAGGCAGAATCCAAGACAACCAATGGTTGGCTAATAAAGTGGAAGAAGTGGTACAATATAGGGAGTGGTTGTACGAGGGGAGACTATCACGTCCTGGAAGGAGAGGCTGCCTGAGATTGTGAAAGAGGAAGACATTTATAATCTAGATGAGACTGGATGCTTTTGGAAAGCACTCCCTGATCGTGGGTTTGGACAGAAAGGAAAGCAATGCTGGGGTGGGAAGAAGAGTAAGCAGAGATTCTTGGTAACCTTCATAGTGAGTGCAGCCGGTGAAAAGGAAACTCCCATTGCCATCTGGAAATATGAAAAACCTAGGTGTTTCTGAGGTTTTGATAATTATATGGTCTTCCTGTTAGTATTGCCACCAGAACAAGGCATGGATGACGGGAGAAATGCAAAATTACAGCCAATAGATTTGTGGATTACCAGAATTTCTAATGTCATTACCGTCGGCTATTTCTTCGTTATGTTTTAGTAAAGATTGATGCATGCAGCTGTGCAACAGAAGTAGTCGAATGTATCAATGTCCTCACAGAAATTCGATGGGTAGCTCTAGCGTGGAAAGAAGTAAAGATAGAAACTATAATAAAGTGTTTTCAAAGTTGAGGTATTCTTGACGCTGATTTATCCCCGAGCAGCTTAAATGAAGAGGACGACCCATTTCATGATCTCGATACAGCCCATGAAATACTAGCATTGATTTCTAAGACAATGGGTAGTGCTGACAGTTGTTCAGCTGAGGAGTATATGAATGGAGACAACGGCCTCCCTGTTTGTGCTGACATTGATGATGACACATGGGAAGAAAAGTTCTTAGAAAGTTTTAGTTGAAACACAAGATGCTGACGAAAATCAATCTGATGAAGAAGATGAAAATTTACAGCCACCTCCCCAAGAATATAAAGTTATAAAGAAGCACTTGAGTCACTGGAAGGTATTAAAGATTTTCTAGAGACCGTGGATGCCTTGATGAAGCTGCTTGTGCAAGTTCATTAGTTGACAAAGTTGCTTCTAGACACACTGTCTGTGTCACACAAACTACCACACGTGAATACAAAACTAACTGAGAATGTACAATGTTTTATGCTGGTGTCTCCATGACCTACAAGAGAGAGAATAAGGTTAATAAAGAAGCCTCCCAATAAAGAACAACCTCCGAATAATGGACAAAGAGGTGTGTCCCAACTTGTCCACTATTCGGAGGTTCCAACTGTATACATGGGTTTGTGTACTTATATATAGATGCTTCCAGTGTTCTGGCTCAGCCAACATTGGGGTGGGGGGTTTCTAGTGGACATCTATTGTATTTACTTGAATAGAAGCCACACTCAAAAAAAAAAATTCCAATTGTAGTACACCTAGTTGGTTATAGTAATTACCAATTTACTAGCACCAGCGGCAGTCAGTAAATCTCTCACACAAGACTATATAAGCTGCTGAGTTGATAAAGAAATCCTTCTGTGCTTGTGGAATATATGTGATCTGAAGACGGAGAGATTCACAGCCTCAAGGATGATAGAGTAGCAGCTTTAGCTGCTCCAGGCATTGCTGAAGCTGCTCACCAGCTGTTGCTAAGCAGGGAACCCTGTGATCCCAACATAGAGTGCTGCAGGTCTAGGGAGAGCCAAGCAGGGAACCCTGTGATCCCAACATAGAGTGCTGCAGGTCTAGGGACTGCCAAGCAGGGAACCCTGTGATCCCAACATAGAGTGCTGCAGGTCTAGGGAGAGCCAAGCAGGGAACCCTGTGATCCCAACATAGAGTGCTGCAGGTCTAGGGAGAGCCAAGCAGGGAACCCTGTGATCCCAACATAGAGTGCTGCAGGTCTAGGGAGAGCCAAGCAGGGAACCCTGTGATCCCAACATAGAGTGCTGCAGGTCTAGGGACTGCCAAGCAGGGAACCCTGTGATCCCAACATAGAGTGCTGCAGGTCTAGGGAGAGCCAAGCAGGGAACCCTGTGATCCCAACATAGAGTGCTGCAGGTCTAGGGACTGCCAAGCAGGGAACCCTGTGATCCCAACATAGAGTGCTGCAGGTCTAGGGAGAGCCAAGCAGGGAACCCTGTGATCCCAACATAGAGTGCTGCAGGTCTAGGGACTGCCAAGCAGGGAACCCTGTGATCCCAACATAGAGTGCTGCAGGTCTAGGGACTGCCAAGCAGGGAACCCTGTGATCCCAACATAGAGTGCTGCAGGTCTAGGGACTGCCAAGCAGGGAACCCTGTGATCCCAACATAGAGTGCTGCAGGTCTAGGGAGAGCCAAGCAGGGAACCCTGTGATCCCAACATAGAGTGCTGCAGGTCTAGGGAGAGCCAAGCAGGGAACCCTGTGATCCCAACATGGAGCGGTATAATTGGCAAGGTCAGACAGATCACTTGATTTCTTCAAGTTTCTACTCAATGGACAGTGTGCGATAACATGCGATAACTCCTTTTGAAACATCTGCTTTGTTTAGACACATTGTTTAAGTCAGGTCATTCAGCCAAATACACCTTGCTCAGTGCACACCACAGGTCACATGATACACCTTGCTCAGTGCACACCACAGGTCACTTGATACACCTTGCTCAGTGCACACCACAGGTCACATGATACACCTTTCTCAGTGCACACCACATGTCACATGATACACCTTGCTCAGTGCACACCACAAGTCACATGATACACCTTGCTCATTGCACACCACAGGTCACATGATTATATGGTCAAAAGCTATTGTAGTTACATACATGGCACATGCATGTCACATGCTAAAGTGGGATGGCATAATTATTATACATGCTCATGTGGTCACATGCACATTACATGGCTGTCACATGCAGATCACATGCTTATATGGTTCATTAAGACCACCTGTGAACACACATGTTAGCATCTTTACATGTGTATAGTACCACATGACTGTCACAGTCACACCACATGGCTGTCACATGCAAACCACATGGCTGTCACATGCACACTGCATGGCTGTCACATGCACACCACATGGCTGTCACATGCACACCACATGGCTGTCACATCAGGGTTGTATACAAAATTTTGCCAAGGGGGGGCGAACTTGAGATATGGAAAAATAAGGGGGGGCGGAGAGCCTGGATGGGGCGGAAAGGGGACGTGCACCCTGGGCTTCCGCGTGGAGTACGAAAGTGTTTTACCCACAGGTATTTTTGCAGTACTAACTGTATATATAGCTGCTACTTATGATGGCATGCACTTTTTCTAAAATCTTTAGTAGGTATTTTTGCAGTACTAACTGTATATATAGCTGCTACTTATGATGGCATGCACTTTTTCTAAAATCTTTAGTACAACATTCCATCTTAAATATTTGCTGAAGTTGCATGCTACGGCAATCAGCATATATAGATTAGATATAGTCACTTGTCACTCGTATAATGGAGGTGGGCTTTTGTGAAATCGAATTATGTTGCATTCCATGCATTTTCTTACAAAATCATGGACAACAGGTTTCATACACAATTTTTCTCTAGTTCTCTAGGGGGGGGGGGGGGGATGGAAATGGTTGGTCACTTGGTGCCCTAATTTTTGTTAATATTTTCTTAACATGTTCATAAGTCGTAAAAGGGGGTCTGGGGGGAAGATCCCCCCATATTTTTTTTTGCTTTTACAATGTCTGAGGATAGCTATTTTGACTGACTACCAATGGCATTATGCTATACCGAACTATGGCTAGACTGTATATATTTCTCATGATATTGTAGCTGCTTGGAAAAAGGAGAGCATGTGTCATGACACGATGACATCACACACCACCACGTGCTCTCCTTTGTAGGTTTGTCACTTCTTTTGTTTCTCCTTCTTTCCCACTCCCTCTCTCTCAGTATTTTTAACTCAGTCCATTATGTCATGGTCTTCAAGTCTAATCTTAGACATGATGTCATCACACGCCACCACGTGTTCTCCTTTGTAGGTTTGTCACTTCTTCAGTTCCCTCCTTCTTTCCCACTCTCTCTCAGTATTTTTAACTCAGTCCATTATGTCATGGTCTTAAAGTCATCACACACCACCACGTGTTCTCCTTTGTAGGTTTGTCACTTCTTCAGTTCCCTCCTTCTTTCCCACTCTCTCTCAGTATTTTTAACTCAGTCCATTATGTCATGGTCTTAAAGTCTCTATAAAAGAAACCTTACTAGCTGATTTCTCTTCATATTAATATGGATATTCGCTCATACTTTGCAAGTACTTCTCAAGCCTCTTCTCATGCTAATAGCAGCGATAGCGAAGATAGCAGAACAGATAGCTCTGAGCATGTCGAGGCATCTAGTCCTAGCCTTAGTCCTCCACCTTCAAAGAAAAGCAAGCAAAACAAACACCGCTCTTCTGTATCCACGAAGAGAAAATACTCTAAGAGCTGGGAGAAAGATTTCAGTTGGCTCTATTATGACGAGGATAGCGATGGTGCCTTTTGCAAGGTTTGCAAGCAATCTGGTCTGCAGCGTACTGGAGGAGTGTGGGTCACACAACCTTGCAGAAATTGGAAGAAAGCTGTTGAAAAAATGAAAGCTCATGCGAGAAGTGACTTCCATATCCATGCAACTCAAGCTCTTTTTGCAGCTAAAGGAGCAGCCAAAGGTGGAACAGTTGTACAGCAACTCCAGAATGTTTTAGCTCGCAAAAGAGCTCAGAACAGAGCTGCAGTGAAGTGCCTGATCCTACTCACTCATTTTCTTACGAAAGAACAAGTTGCACATTCGACAAAATTTGAGAAGCTGGTTGACGTGGTGGTTCGATGTGGCAGCCAACATTTGAAGCAATTCTTAGAAACTGCACCAAGAAATGCTGTGTACACATCAAGAGTGGCTGTGGTTGAATTCATCGAATCATTGGGGACATGGGTGGAGGAGTCGATTCTGAAGCGACTTCAAAAGGCACCTATGTACAGCCTCATGGCAGATGAGTGCACAGATGTCACCAACGTAGAAGAATTGTCTGTGTTTTGCCGCTGGGAGGAAGATGGTGTACCAGTAGAGTGCTTTCTGGAGCTTATTCCATTGAAGAAGGCTGATGCAGAGACCATCTATTCTAATCTCATCGATTGTTTAAAGAAGAAAGGTCTACAAGTCGGAAGAATAGTTGGATTGGGATTTGATGGAGCTGCAACTTTTTCTGGACGAAAGACCGGGGTTCAGGCACGTATCAAGAAACATACTCCTCACGCTCTGTTTATACACTGCCACTGTCACTTACTGCAGTTGGCTTGTGTGCAAGCTGCCAATAAAACTCCTGGAATTGCTCATGTTTACAGAACATTGACTACTCTTTGGAAGCATTTTCGCAATTCCCCCAAGCGAGCAGAGTGTCTGAAGGAGGTACAGCACGTTCTTGAACTTCCAGAAATGAAAGTGATCAAGCCATCTGACACACGCTGGCTGGCACATGAAAGGTGTGTCAAAGCTGTCAAAGCAAGTTATTCTGCAATTGTAATCACCATTGGGAACATCTACGAGACGTCCCACGAGCCAGAAGCTCTTGGAATCCATGGTGCCCTCTGCAAATTGTCTACGATTGCAGCTATATATTTGCTTGATTTCACTCTACCACAAGTAGCCAAGCTCAGCAAAGCACTTCAGGCAGAGCAGCTTGACCTCTCGTTGATATCATTCCTTGTTGATGCTACTGTTAAATCCTTGGATGATGCAGTTTTGCCTGGAGCGAACTGGGTGTTGGAGCTTCTTGAAAACGTTGAAGACTTGAAGTCATCTACAAAGGTGTCTATTGACGCTGATAAAATACTTTCGTTCCAGAATGTTGTTGGTAAGCCTTTTGTTGCTGATTTAAAGGCCAACATAACAAGCCGATTTTCTTCATCCAACGCTGTTGTATCAGCATTGTCTATATTCGATCCACGGAAAGTTCCAAAACCAGATTCAGTATCTTTTCCCACTTATGGAGACACGTCTGTTGAGAAACTGATTGCTCACTACGGAGAAGATAGAGATGCAGAAACATTGGATGGAGAAGAAACAGTGAAGACAGCCATGATTTCCACTGAAATACTTACAGAGTGGAAAACATTCCGCCAGCTGTTAGTCAAGCAACCACGGGATACTACTGCATCACAGCTGAAAGAACTTGTTTCAAACGACATGCTCAAGGCCATGTTTCCCAATTTGCACAAGATTGCCTCCATCTGCTTATCGATTCCAGTTTCTACTGCTTCTGTGGAGAGAAGCTTCTCACAGATGAAGATGATCAAGACTCGTTTGCGTAATTCTCTAAGTGACTGCAGCCTTTCTCACCTTATGAGGATTGCTATAGAGGCACCAGAAGTACTCTCTGAGAGCGACCTTGAAGAGATTGTGGACGTATGGCAGAGAAAACCAAGAAGAACCTCAGTTTGACATTCCTATCATTTGAACCTGATATCATAAGCTTATTACACCTTTCTTGTATTACACCTTTCTTGACATTATTTTTTTTAAAATCTCTAATTTCAAGGGGGGGGGGGCGAGAATGATACAAGGGGGGGCGAATGCCCCCCCCCCCCGCCCCCCCTAAATACACCCCTGCACATGCACACTGCTATGGCTGTCACATGCACACCACATGGCTGTCACATGCACACCACATGGCTGTCACATGCACACTGCATGGATGTCATGTGCACACCTCATGGCTGTCACATGCACACCACATGGCTGTCACATGCACACCACATGGCTGTCACATGCACACCGCATGGCTGTCACATGCACACCGCATGGCTGTCACATGCACACCACATGGTTGTCACATGCTCCTTTGCCATAATGCTGATGTGTTTGTATGTGCCATGCAGTTGGGGTGGATGGCCTTCACCTCGTATGGAGACACGCATGTTCGACGGCTGCTCGGGTTCCTCCGTGCAGGCCTGATCTGCTTCTGGATTTTGGTGATCATTACCACATCACTCACACAGATCTTCTCCTGCTTCCGGAGAGACAGTGTGAGTGGGGAGGTGGGGTGGTGGGGAGGGAGGGTTGAATGGTGAGGGTGAGATGGTGAGGAGGGAGGGTTGAGTGGGGAAGGTGGTGGGAGGGAGGGGGAATGGTGAGGTGGGGAGGGTTGTACATGCATGTGTGTACATACACATGTGTAAGGTGTAGAGGAAGTCATTTTCGTTTCCAAAAATTCCATTTTCTAATTCCACTTCATTAATTACAATATTATGATATTAATTAAGCTTTTTTATCTTCATGATGAAAAGTGCAAACATGAGGTGCAGAATATAGTCTTCCTTGAACTGCTCGGCACGTTCCTTTCTCTGTTGCTACACAGCCAACAGGTGCACTTCTCTTGGTCTTCCTGGCCCATGGAGGGGCTGAATCCGCCAGCTCTTTCTTCCACATGCATACAGATGCTTTAACCCTCTGAATGCTGGAGGGTCCATGATAGTTTTATTGCCCCACTAGCAGGGAAGTTTTCGTAATCAAGACTTGTAAAATGCAATATCAAGCCTAAAGCAACTACATAACTCGACAGAGATTCCCAATTAACAACCCCCTAGATCTAGCACTGCTTAGAGGAAACTCTGGAGCTAGTTTCTGCTCCTGAGCTGTGCAAAAGATGGCTACAAACCACAGCTGTAGCTATGGCAGGAGGGAGAAGGTCTGACAGCTTTATTTTATTATAAAGTACCATATCTTGGCACCCATTCATGCTATGGTCCTGACTTATATAGCAAAATGTAGCCAGTGCAGATGCTTTCTGGTGGCAGTTTTTGTGTTGCCATATGTTTATCTTTTAGAACTGCAAGTTGGAATGTGAAGTGAAACCACACCCCAACTAACTATGTTACGATTGCTACTTTCCAACATCAAGTCTTGAGTTGCTATGACAACTGATTGGCAGAGAAATGCAAACACTAAAGAATGTCTCTTTTGATTATTATTTTGCTAAGTCTATTTATGTTAGTGTGAAGGGGTGTGCTAAATTAAACACTAACAAAACCTTGCGGGTCATGACTTCGGAGCTCAATAGATTCTGCACACTTCACTGTATAAACTTGATATATAGCTCAAAAGGTAGATCTCTCTGTGAGCTCTCTTTTGATACTAAAAATGTTGCATAGCATTACTTGCAGTCAAAGTGGGGACATACCTCATCAGTGGTTGTGGTTCTTGAGTGTAAAGTGCTAGCCATTGTTATCTGTGGCTAGGGGAAGCCCTACTCGACAAAGTGAGCGTGTTCATTAGCGCTAAATTGTGATGAATTTGGTGAGTGTGCACACTGAATTTTTAAAAATTAATTAAAGGCTAAGGAATATTCAAACTAGACGACACTATCAATGTCGGGGGTGGGGTTAAAGATGAGGACTCTTATTCGCCCAAAGGGCAGCATTTCCCCTTCATAAATGCAGTCGAGAGCCTCTGAAAAAGATGTTGCGACTGGATGATTGACACCCCTCCCCCCTCCCCCCTCCCCTGCGGCACTCCCTCTTCGTCATGTTTAGCGCCCAATAAAAACACTCACTTTGTAGCGAGGGTTGGCTAGCACCCTTCTGTCAGGAGCCACAACTGTAGCCAGTTCAGGCGCTCAGATGTTGAGGTCCCTCACTCTGACTGCAAGTAACTTGACACTACGCAACATTATCAAAAGAGAGCACACAGAGATATCCAGTGACGTGTGCAGAATCTCCCGAGTCGTAACCACAAGGTCACGTTTGGTCCCTCCTGCATATGAGTGCAAAACAGTCATTCTCGAGTGTTTCTGTTGCCCTAGCAACCACAGTGGTTATAGCCACTCGAGACTTGATGATGGAAAGTAGCACAACAGGTGACTTCACTTCACATTCCAACCCATACTTACGAAAGATAAACATCTACACAAAAGCAACAGAAGGAGTATTGCACTGACTGCATTTTGGTATATAAATTGTGTACATACACTCCACACAGACGCCGAGTTAGTCGTCCCATAAGATCTACGATACTAAGAGCACTGTGTAAAAAGTGCAGCTACAAACATCGGTAGCTATGGAGCTTGCAATTGGTGAGAGTATCTCCTTCTGTCTTTCCCCCCTGGGATCATGAGACTGAGGTATGTGTGTGTAGAGAGATGTGAGCGTTGTTATGGTAACAGAGGATGGGAAGCACTTCAGTGTAGGGGGTCGAAGTATATGCACATGACTTTCTGATGACAGCGGAGGTTCGGGCAATTTTAAGATGGTCAGGGTGTGGTGTGGGTGTGGCTTCACAACAGTATATTGCACACAATTGCTGACATATACAATAAAATGAAATGAAGTGATAAGTACTTGCCATCTGATGCCACACCTACACAGTCATTGGTAAATGGCAGCATTTCCTTATTAGAGAGCACCTGTTCATTTCATGAGCTGCGTGGTCTAATCAAAGGCATTCTATTTAGTAAATGGTGAGTAAATGGTGAGTAGTCTAGTAAATGGTGGTCTAATCTATTTAGTAAATGGTGAATGGTCTAATCTATTTAGTAAATGATGAATGGTCTAATCTATTTAGTAAATGATGAGTGGGCTAATCTATTTAGTAAATGATGAGTGGTCTAATCTATTTAGTAAATGATGAGTAGTCTAATCTATTTAGTAAATGATGAGTGATCTAATCTATTTAGTAAATGATGAGTGATCTAATCTATTTAGTAAATGATGAGTGGTCTAATCTATTTAGTAAATGATGAGTGGTCTAATCTATTTAGTAAATGATGAGTGGTCTAATCTATTTAGTAAATGATGAGTGTCTAATATATTTAGTAAATGATGAGTGATCTAATCTATTTAGTAAATGATGAGTGATCTAATCTATTTAGTAAATGATGAGTGGTCTAATATATTTAGTAAATGATGAGTGTCTAATCTATTTAGTAAATGATGAGTGGTCTAATCTATTTAGTAAATGATGAGTGATCTAATCTATTTAGTAAATGATGAGTGTCTAATCTATTTAGTAAATGATGAGTGGTCTAATCTATTTAGTAAATGATGAGTGGTCTAATCTATTTAGTAAATGATGAGTGTCTAATATATTTAGTAAATGATGAGTGATCTAATCTATTTAGTAAATGATGAGTGGTCTAATATATTTAGTAAATGATGAGTGATCTAATCTATTTAGTAAATGATGAGTGGTCTAATCTATTTAGTAAATGATGAGTGTCTAATCTATTTAGTAAATGATGAGTGGTCTAATATATTTAGTAAATGATGAGTGATCTAATCTATTTAGTAAATGATGAGTGGTCTAATATATTTAGTAAATGATGAGTGGTCTAATCTATTTAGTAAATGATGAGTGGACTAATCTATTTAGTAAATCATGAGTGGTCTAATCTATTTAGTAAATGATGAGTGGGCTAATCTATTTAGTAAATGATGAGTGGTCTAATCTATTTAGTAAATGATGAGTGGGCTAATCTATTTAGTAAATGATGAGTGGTCTAATCTATTTAGTAAATGATGAGTGTCTAATCTATTTAGTAAATGGTGAGTGGTCTAATATATTTAGTAAATGGTGAGTGATCTAATCTATTTAGTAAATGATGAGTGGTCTAATCTATTTAGTAAATGATGAGTGATCTAATCTATTTAGTAAATGATGAGTGGTCTAATATATTTAGTAAATGATGAATGGTCTAATCTATTTAGTAAATGATGAGTGATCTAATCTATTTAGTAAATGATGAGTAGTCTAATCTATTTAGTAAATGATGAGAGGTCTAATCTATTTAGTAAATGATGAGTGGTCTAATATATTTAGTAAATGATGAGTGGTCTAATCTATTTAGTAAATGATGAGTGATCTAATCTATTTAGTAAATGATGAGTGGTCTAATATATTTAGTAAATGATGAGTGGGCTAATCTATTTAGTAAATGATGAGTAGTCTAATCTATTTAGTAAATGATGAGTGATCTAATATATTTAGTAAATGATGAGTGATCTAATCTATTTAGTAAATGATGAGTGATCTAATCTATTTAGTAAATGATGAGTGGTCTAATATATTTAGTAAATGATGAGTGATCTAATCTATTTAGTAAATGATGAGTGGTCTAATATATTTAGTAAATGATGAGTGGTCTAATCTATTTAGTAAATGATGAGTGGTCTAATATATTTAGTAAATGATGAGTGATCTAATCTATTTAGTAAATGATGAGTGGTCTAATCTATTTAGTAAATGATGAGTGATCTAATCTATTTAGTAAATGATGAGTGATCTAATCTATTTAGTAAATGATGAGTAGTCTAATCTATTTAGTAAATGATGAGTGGGCTAATCTATTTAGTAAATGGTGAGTAATCTAATCTATTTAGTAAATGATGAGTGTCTAATCTATTTAGTAAATGATGAGTGGTCTAATCTATTTAGTAAATGATGAGTGGTCTAATCTATTTAGTAAATGATGAGTAGTCTAATCTATTTAGTAAATGATGAGTGTCTAATCTATTTAGTAAATGATGAGTGATCTAATCTATTTAGTAAATGATGAGTGGTCTAATCTATTTAGTAAATGATGAGTGGTCTAATATATTTTGTAAATGATGAGTGATCTAATCTATTTAGTAAATGATGAGTGATCTAATCTATTTAGTAAATGATGAGTGGTCTAATATATTTAGTAAATGATGAGTGGTCTAATCTATTTAGTAAATGATGAGTGGTCTAATATATTTAGTAGATGATGAGTGGTCTAATCTATTTAGTAAATGATGAGTGGGCTAATCTATAGTAAATGATGAGTGATCTAATCTATTTAGTAAATGATGAGTAGTCTAATCTATTTAGTAAATGATGAGTGGTCTAATCTATTTAGTAAATGATGAGTGGTCTAATATATTTAGTAGATGATGAGTGATCTAATCTATTTAGTAAATGAGTGGTCTAATCTATTTAGTAAATGATGAGTGATCTAATCTATTTAGTAAATGATGAGTGGTCTAATATATTTAGTAAATGATGAGTAGTCTAATCTATTTAGTAAATGGTGAGTGGGCTAATCTATTTAGTAAATGATGAGTGGTCTAATCTATTTAGTAAATGGTGAGTGGTCTAATATATTTAGTAAATGGTGAGTGGTCTAATATATTTAGTAAATGATGAGTAGTCTAATCTATTTAGTAAATGGTGAGTGGGCTAATATATTTAGTAAATGATGAGTGGCCTAATCTATTTAGTAAATGGTGAGTGGTCTAATATATTTAGTAAATGATGAGTGATCTAATCTATTTAGTAAATGATGAGTGGGCTAATCTATTTAGTAAATGATGAGTGATCTAATCTATTTAGTAAATGATGAGTGATCTAATCTATTTAGTAAATGATGAGTGGTCTAATCTATTTAGGAATGGTGCGTTGTCTAGAAGATACGGCAAGTTTGTCTGCGAGATCCTTGTGAACATGAAGTGGCCCAGTCTTGCCCGAGGAACACGATACAATTTCTCTCGAGGCAGTGCACTATTAATGACATTCATTGGTGTTGCTCGTGGCTGCATAAATAACATAGAGTGCATGCCTCCTCATTAGCCACACCCACTACCATTAATTTAATAATGTTCTGGAAGTGGTCCTGACTGTCGGAGCTCAAGGAGGTTGTGCTGAAGAAGTGGATTGACACACAGAGATGATGGAAGAGTTTCCAAGAGCTTCTCTGGTTGATTCTACACACAGAGATGATGGAAGAGTTTCCAAGAGCTTCTCTGGTTGATTCTACACACAGAGATGATGGAAGAGTTTCCAAGAGCTTCTCTGGTTGATTCTACACACAGAGATGATGGAAGAGTTTCCAAGAGCTTCTCTGGTTGACTCTACACACAGAGATGATGGAAGAGTTTCCAAGAGCTTCTCTGGTTGACTCTACACACAGAGATGATGGAAGAGTTTCCAAGAGCTTCTCTGGTTGACTCTACACACAGAGATGATGGAGGAGTTTCCAAGAGCTTCTCTGGTTGATTCTACACACAGAGATGATGGAAGAGTTTCCAAGAGCTTGATTCTACACACAGAGATGATGGAAGAGTTTCCAAGAGCTTCTCTGGTTGATTCTACACACAGAGATGATGGAAGAGTTTCCAAGAGCTTCTCTGGTTGATTCTACACACAGAGATGATGGAAGAGTTTCCAAGAGCTTCTCTGGTTGACTCTACACACAGAGATGATGGAAGAGTTTCCAAGAGCTTCTCTGGTTGACTCTACACACAGAGATGATGGAAGAGTTTCCAAGAGCTTCTCTGGTTGACTCTACACACAGAGATGATGGAAGAGTTTCCAAGAGCTTCTCTGGTTGACTCTACACACAGAGATGATGGAAGAGTTTCCAAGAGCTTCTCTGGTTGACTCTACACACAGAGATGATGGAAGAGTTTCCAAGAGCCTCTCTGGTTGATTCTACACACAGAGATGATGGAAGAGTTTCCAAGAGCTTCTCTGGTTGATTCTACACACAGAGATGATGGAAGAGTTTCCAATAGCTTCTCTGGTTGATTCTACACACAGAGATGAGAGCTTCTCTGGTTGATTCTACACACAGAGATGATGGAAGAGTTTCCAAGAGCTTCTCTGGTTGATTCTACACACAGAGATGATGGAAGAGTTTCCAAGAGCTTCTCTGGTTGATTCTACACACAGAGATGATGGAAGAGTTTCCAAGAGCTTCTCTGGTTGACTCTACACACCGAGATGATGGAAGAGTTTCCAAGAGCTTCTCTGGTTGATTCTACACACAGAGATGATGGAAGAGTTTCCAATAGCTTCTCTGGTTGATTCTACACACAGAGATGATGGAAGAGTTTCCAAGAGCTTCTCTGGTTGATTCTACACACAGAGATGATGGAAGAGTTTCCAAGAGCTTCTCTGGTTGATTCTACACACAGAGATGATGGAAGAGTTTCCAAGAGCTTCTCTGGTTGATTCTACACACAGAGATGATGGAAGAGTTTCCAAGAGCTTCTCTGGTTGACTCTACACACCGAGATGATGGAAGAGTTTCCAAGAGCTTCTCTGGTTGATTCTACACACAGAGATGATGGAAGAGTTTCCAATAGGTTGATTCTACACACAGAGATGATGGAAGAGTTTCCAAGAGCTTCTCTGGTTGATTCTACACACAGAGATGCCTCTCTGGTTGATTCTACACACAGAGATGATGGAAGAGTTTCCAAGAGCTTCTCTGGTTGATTCTACACACAGAGATGATGGAAGAGTTTCCAATAGCTTCTCTGGTTGATTCTACACACAGAGATGAGAGCTTCTCTGGTTGATTCTACACACAGAGATGATGGAAGAGTTTCCAAGAGCTTCTCTGGTTGATTCTACACACAGAGATGATGGAAGAGTTTCCAAGAGCTTCTCTGGTTGATTCTACACACAGAGATGATGGAAGAGTTTCCAAGAGCTTCTCTGGTTGACTCTACACACCGAGATGATGGAAGAGTTTCCAAGAGCTTCTCTGGTTGATTCTACACACAGAGATGATGGAAGAGTTTCCAATAGCTTCTCTGGTTGATTCTACACACAGAGATGATGGAAGAGTTTCCAAGAGCTTCTCTGGTTGATTCTACACACAGAGATGATGGAAGAGTTTCCAAGAGCTTCTCTGGTTGATTCTACACACAGAGATGATGGAAGAGTTTCCAAGAGCTTCTCTGGTTGATTCTACACACAGAGATGATGGAAGAGTTTCCAAGAGCTTCTCTGGTTGACTCTACACACCGAGATGATGGAAGAGTTTCCAAGAGCTTCTCTGGTTGATTCTACACACAGAGATGATGGAAGAGTTTCCAATAGCTTCTCTGGTTGATTCTACACACAGAGATGATGGAAGAGTTTCCAAGAGCTTCTCTGGTTGATTCTACACACAGAGATGATGGAAGAGTTTCCAAGAGCTTCTATGGGTAGCTCTTCATGGGGCTCTAGAGCTCGACCATTATTGTGTTGGAGTATTCGTGAACATTTGCTGTGAAATGACTAAGTACAACAATACTGGGTCGAAGTAATAACACCATGACTCCAAAAAAAACTTTCAATATTTAGAAAGGTCTTCCTTCTCTCTTTGATTGTTCTCTGGTCTTCCTTTGATGCATGTTTACAATTATTTGATAGTTTTGCTCTGGATCACTTTGAACCGATCAAACCACACCTCTAATGGCCCATTGGATCTGATGCACACTGCATTGTGGGGGTGGGGGGGTGGCAATTTCTGAATTTGTGGCTGCAAAATGATGTTAAATGCTCACCGAATATGCGTGATCGGAGCTTCAGCCCAGACCCTTGAGGGAGGAGGGCATTGAGTGTGTAGTGTGATCAGAGCTTCAGCCCAGACCCTTGAGAGAGGAGGGCATTGAGTGTGTAGTTGAGCTTCAGCCCAGACCCTTGAGGGAGGAGGGCACTGAGTGTGTAGTGTGATCAGCTACAGCCCAGACCCTTGAGGGAGGAGGGCCCATTGTGTGTAGTGTGATCAGAGCTTCAGCCCAGACCCTTGAGGGAGGAGGGCATTGAGTGTGTAGTGTGATCAGAGCTTCAGCCCAGACCCTTGAGGGAGGAGGGCATTGAGTGTGTAGTTGAGCTTCAGCCCAGACCCTTGAGGGAGGAGGACATTGAGTGTGTAGTGTGATCAGAGCTTCAGCCCAGACCCTTGAGGGAGGAGGGCATTGAGTGTGTAGTGTGGTCAAAGCTTCAGCACCTGCAGAGGGTAGAGAACACCACATGTTGGTGTGGTTGTGGGCGCATATTGTGTGAGTGTGTGGGTTGCATGTGATATGGATGTGTGTATATATATATGTATGAGGGTGTGTGTGTGTAGTTATCAAGCATATTCACATGTCCTTGTGTGTGGGTCATCGTTATTCTCCCCTCCCCTTCCCTGCCCCTGCACAGTTCCTGCCAGGCAGGATGAACGGCAGCTCCATGGAGAGAGTGATCCGTTGTGAGGAACATGTTATCAGCGCCTACATTCTCACGGACTTCCTTCTCTTGGCCTCCTACCTATTTGGTGTCTACCTGTTCTCCCGAGAGGAATCGGAGTACCTCTCTAACCTCGCCAGTAAGGTGAAGACCAGGGTCGCAGCTGTAGTCTTGACTACCACCCTGTAGGGGTGTACAGTGTACAGTAGTTAGACAGTGGCATTTGTTGAAGAGTAATGCTGGTAAGGTGTGGTACTTTCTACAACACTGCACTAGATTTGGCTTGGGCTATAGTTGAGATAGGCCTGGACTAGGTTAGGGCAAGGGTAGGGTTAGCTAGGGCAAGGGTAGGGTTAGCTAGGGCATGGGTAGGGCAAGCTAGGGCATAGGTAGGGTTAGCTAGGGCAGAGCTAGGGCAAGGGGTAGGGTTAGCTAGGGTATGGGTAGGGTTAGCTAGGGCAAGGGGTAGGGTTAGCTAGGGCAGGGGTAGGGTTAGCTAGGGCAGGGGTAGGGTTAGCTAGGGCAAGGGGTAGGGTTAGCTAGGGCAGGGGTAGGGTTAGCTAGGGCAGAGCTAGGGCAAGGGGTAGGGTTAGCTAGGGCATGGGTAGGGTTAGCTAGGGCAAGGGGTAGGGTTAGCTAGGGCAAGGGTAGGGTTAGCTAGGGCAAGGGTAGGGTTAGCTAGGGCAGGGGTAGGGTTAGCTAGGGCAAGGGTAGGGTTAGCTAGGGCAAGGGTAGGGTTAGCTAGGGTAGGGTTAGCTAGGGCATTAGCTAGGGCAGGGGTAGGGTTAGCTAGGGCAAGGGTAGGGTTAGCTAGGGTAGGCTTAGCTAGGGCAGGGGTAGGGTTAGCTAGGGCAAGGGTAGGGTTAACTAGGGCAGGGGTAGGGTTAGCTAGGGCAGGGGTATGGTTAGCTAGGGCAGGGGTAGGGTTAGCTAGGGCAGGGGTAGGGTTAGCTAGGGCAAGGGTAGGGTCAGCTAAGGTAGGGGTAGGGTTAGCTAGGGCAAGGGTAGGGTTAGCTAGGGTAGGGTTAGCTAGGGTATGGGTAGGGCAAGCTAGGGCAGAGGTACGTAGGGTTAGCTAGGGCAGAGCTAGGGCAAGGGGTAGGGTTAGCTAGGGCAAGGGTAGGGTTATCTAGGGCAGGGGTAGGGTTAGCTAGGGCAGGGGTAGGGTTAGCTAGGGCAGAGGTAGGGTTAGCTAGGGCAAGGGGTAGGATTAGCAAGGGCTAGGGCAGGGGTAGGGTTAGCTAGGGCAAGGGTAGGGTTAGCTAGGGCAGGGGTTGGGTTAGCTAGGGCAGGGGTAGGGTTAGCTAGGGCAAGGGTAGGGTTAGCTAGGGCAAGGGTAGGGTTAGCTAGGGCAGGGGTCGGGTTAACTAGGGCAGGGGTAGGGTTAACTAGGGCAGGGGTAGGGTTAGCTAGGGCAGGAGTAGGGTTAACTAGGGCAGGGGTAGGGTTAGCTAGGGTAGGGTTAGCTAGGGCATGGGTAGGGTTAGCTAGGGCAAGGGTAGGGTTAACTAGGGCAGGGGTAGGGTTAACTAGGGCAGGGGTAGGGTTAACTAGGGCAGGGGTAGGGTTAGCTAGTGCAGGGGTAGGGTTAACTAGGGCAGGGGTAGGGTTAGCTAGGGCAGGAGTAGGGTTAGCTGGGGCAGGGGTAGGGTTAGCTAGGGCAAGGTAGGGTTAGCTAGGGCAAGGGTAGGGTTAGCTAGGGCAGGGGTATGGTTAGCTAGGGCAGGGTTAGGATTAGTTAGGGCAGGGGTAGGGTTAGCTAGGGCAAGGGTAGGGTTAGCTAGGGTAGGGTTAGCTAGGGCAAGGGTAGGGTTAGCTAGGGCAGGGGTAGGGTTAGCTAGGGCAAGGGTAGGGTTAGCTAGGGTAGGCTTAGCTAGGGCAGGGGTAGGGTTAGCTAGGGCAAGGGTAGGGTTAACTAGGGCAGGGGTAGGGTTAGCTAGGGCAGGGGTAGGGCAAGGGTAGGGTTAGCTAGGGCAGGGGTATGGTTAGCTAGGGCAGGGGTAGGGTTAGCTAGGGCAGGGGTAGGGTCAGCTAAGGTAGGGGTAGGGTTAGCTAGGGCAAGGGTAGGGTTAGCTAGGGTAGGGTTAGCTAGGGCATGGGTAGGGCAAGCT
The DNA here is from genome assembly GCA_028752905.1 of Cladorhizidae sp. MBARI D1340-BT2. Lineage (NCBI taxonomy): Eukaryota > Metazoa > Porifera > Demospongiae > Poecilosclerida > Cladorhizidae > Cladorhizidae sp. MBARI D1340-BT2. The sequence continues at coordinate 47,005,920 of JAQNBH010000004.1, forward strand.
AGGGCAGAGGTACGTAGGGTTAGCTAGGGCAGAGCTAGGGCAAGGGGTAGGGTTAGCTAGGGCAAGGGTAGGGTTATCTAGGGCAGGGGTAGGGTTAGCTAGGGCAGGGGTAGGGTTAGCTAGGGCAGAGGTAGGGTTAGCTAGGGCAAGGGGTAGGATTAGCAAGGGCTAGGGCAGGGGTAGGGTTAGCTAGGGCAAGGGTAGGGTTAGCTAGGGCAGGGGTTGGGTTAGCTAGGGCAGGGGTAGGGTTAGCTAGGGCAAGGGTAGGGTTAGCTAGGGCAAGGGTAGGGTTAGCTAGGGCAGGGGTCGGGTTAACTAGGGCAGGGGTAGGGTTAACTAGGGCAGGGGTAGGGTTAGCTAGGGCAGGAGTAGGGTTAACTAGGGCAGGGGTAGGGTTAGCTAGGGTAGGGTTAGCTAGGGCATGGGTAGGGTTAGCTAGGGCAAGGGTAGGGTTAACTAGGGCAGGGGTAGGGTTAACTAGGGCAGGGGTAGGGTTAACTAGGGCAGGGGTAGGGTTAGCTAGTGCAGGGGTAGGGTTAACTAGGGCAGGGGTAGGGTTAGCTAGGGCAGGAGTAGGGTTAGCTGGGGCAGGGGTAGGGTTAGCTAGGGCAAGGTAGGGTTAGCTAGGGCAAGGGTAGGGTTAGCTAGGGCAGGGGTATGGTTAGCTAGGGCAGGGTTAGGATTAGTTAGGGCAGGGGTAGGGTTAGCTAGGGCAAGGGTAGGGTTAGCTGGGGCAGAGTGCATGGCTGGATTCACACACTCCAGTATATACTATTTAAAGAGATGCAGACTTCTCCAAACACAACATAATTATGTTTAGCTTCCTCAGTTTTTTCCTCCGCTGTTCTGTTCTAATTAAGTGAAAATAAATGTTCCTTCTCGTCACTTTCCTTTAGGTGTTTATAAAAAGCCAGAGTGCTTCTCAGGAGTCTGCTAGCAACCATCTGGTCTGGACCATTCTGTATGTTCCTCATGCAATAATTGTTCTTAATTGATCGTTGCCATCCTAGGCTTGGCCACTGTTGTGGGCATGGCCTGTCTTATGCATGTGACCTGGGGTGTGGTCATAAGTTACTCATGAGACCACGGCTATATACAGGGGGCGAACTTGGGGTATGGAAAAAAGAAGAAGGGGGGCTTAAAATCTCAAATTTTGATTGAGGGGGGGGGGGGGGAGGCTAATGCTATTCTGCCCCTCCCCCTAAATATACCCCTGGAGACTCACCAGCCATGCGGGGAACTGTTCAGAATGACAACCTTGACCAATGGATATGATCGCAAGGTGAACTCTTCTCCCTGCACACAACTGACAAGGTGGGGTTGCAGTGACGATCCTTACCACATGTTGTAGACATCTTTTATGGCGTGTCACTCAATATGGCTCGTGCTGAACTTGTACAGACTGGGTGTGCTCTATTAGGAACTGCTCCTTCAGTTGTAACTTATGAAATTTTAGCTGCAGCTTTTTCTTTCCCTTTCCAACTATCCAATCAGCTGCGGTGGGCGTCTCCACAGAAGCTTGTTGTGTTGTTGTTGTTTGCTTCAAAGCACACGCCTTCCTCAGTAGAATAGCTTTCATGAACCGTAGGACGATAGAAAATAAACCATTGAAGAAGAGGCGGCCACAGTCAGTAGCTGCAGCCATTGTCTGTTTAAATAGTCGTACGTCCCCACAGCCAGAACAGAACTACACATAATACTACTTATACTACATACCTCCCTCCAGTTGCAACCATCCTCCCTCCAATAGTATTCACAGACCTGTGCAATTAGCAGCTGGCAGGCAAGGCAATCCCTTACAGCCTGTGAGGAGGGGTGGGGGAGGGGGGGGGGGGGGGAGGGGATGTCTTCTGTGATCATGTTCTTGTAATGTTCTATTGCAAGTCGGCCATAGTGGTTGAGGCCAGTTGAGTGTAGAGGTCTGGGCCATAGTGAGGCCAGTCAGGTGTAGAGGTCTGGGCCATAGTGAGGCCAGTCAGGTGTAGAGGTCTGGGCCATAGTGAGGCCAGTCAGGTGTAGAGGTCTGGGCCATAGTGAGGCCAGTCAGGTGTAGAGGTCTGGGCCATAGTGAGGCCAGTCAGGTGTAGAGGTCTGGGCCATAGTGAGGCCAGTCAGGTGTAGAGGTCTGGGCCATAGTGAGGCCAGTCAGGTGTAGAGGTCTGGGCCATAGTGAGGCCAGTCAGGTGTAGAGGTCTGGGCCATAGTGAGGCCAGTCAGGTGTGGAGGTCTGGGCCATAGTGAGGCCAGTCAGGTGTAGAGGTCTGAGCCATAGTGAGGCCAGTCAGGTGTAGAGGTCTGGGCCATAGTGAGGCCAGTCAGGTGTAGAGGTCTGGGCCATAGTGAGGCCAGTCAGGTGTAGAGGTCTGGGCCATAGTGAGGCCAGTCAGGTGTAGAGGTCTGGGCCATAGTGAGGCCAGTCAGGTGTAGAGGTCTGGGCCATAGTGAGGCCAGTCAGGTGTAGAGGTCTGGGCCATAGTGAGGCCAGTCAGGTGTAGAGGTCTGGGCCATAGTGAGGCCAGTCAGGTGTAGAGGTCTGGGCCATAGTGAGGCCAGTCAGGTGTAGAGGTCTGGGCCATAGTGAGGCCAGTCAGGTGTGGAGGTCTGGGCCATAGTGAGGCCAGTCAGGTGTAGAGGTCTGGGCCATAGTGAGGCCAGTCAGGTGTAGAGGTCTGGGCCATAGTGAGGCCATTCAGGTGTAGAGGTCTGGGCCATAGTGAGGCCAGTCAGGTGTAGAGGTCTGGGCCATAGTGAGGCCAGTCAGGTGTAGAGGTCTGGGCCATAGTGAGGCCAGTCAGGTGTAGAGGTCTGGGCCATAGTGAGGCCAGTCAGGTGTAGAGGTCTGGGCCATAGTGAGGCCAGTCAGGTGTAGAGGTCTAGGCCATAGTGAGGCCAGTCAGGTGTAGAGGTCTGGGCCATAGTGAGGCCAGTCAGGTGTAGAGGTCTGGGCCATAGTGAGGCCAGTCAGGTGTAGAGGTCTGGGCCATAGTGAGGCCAGTCAGGTGTAGAGGTCTGGGCCATAGTGAGGCCAGTCAGGTGTAGAGGTCTGGGCCCTAGTGAGGCCAGTCAGGTGTAGAGGTCTGGGCCATAGTGAGGCCAGTCAGGTGTAGAGGTCTGGGCCATAGTGAGGCCAGTCAGGTGTAGAGGTCTGGGCCATAGTGAGGCCAGTCAGGTGTAGAGGTCTGGGCCATAGTGAGGCCAGTCAGGTGTAGAGGTCTGGGCCATAGTGAGGCCAGTCAGGTGTAGAGGTCTGGGCCATAGTGAGGCCAGTCAGGTGTAGAGGTCTGGGCCATAGTGAGGCCAGTCAGGTGTAGAGGTCTGGGCCATAGTGAGGCCAGTCAGGTGTAGAGGTCTGGGCCATAGTGAGGCCAGTCAGGTGTAGAGGTCTGGGCCATAGTGAGGCCAGTCAGGTGTAGAGGTCTGGGCCATAGTGAGGCCAGTCAGGTGTAGAGGTCTGGGCCATAGTGAGGCCAGTCAGGTGTAGAGGTCTGGGCCATAGTGAGGCCAGTCAGGTGTAGAGGTCTGGGCCATAGTGAGGCCAGTCAGGTGTAGAGGTCTGGGCCATAGTGAGGCCAGTCAGGTGTAGAGGTCTGGGCCATAGTGAGGCCAGTCAGGTGTAGAGGTCTGGGCCATAGTGAGGCCAGTCAGAGGTCTGGGAGTGTTATGACATCTGAGAGTGTGTTTCATTGCAGAGTGTACTTTGTGTGTGGCCTGTTGTGGATCTTCCTGTCTCTGTGCGTGCGCATCCTCACCACCTTCACCTTGGAAATGTGGAGCAGCTCAACCGTCATTGCCTGGGGCGACGAATTCGTGTAAGTGGGGGGTGGCTCATCGCATACACCATCATGTATCACACATCACACACTATCACGTAACACACACCATCACATGCCTTCATGTACCACTCACCATCATGTGTCACATGACATCATGAACATGTATCACAAGGCATTACATAGTACACATCATCAATATCACACACCACATCAATCACCATCACATCACACACCATCACATATCACACACCATCACATATCACATACCATCACATATCACACCATCACATATCACACACCATCACGTATCACATCATCACATATCACACCATCACATATCACATACCATCACATCACATATCACACCATCACATATCACACCATCACATATCACACCATCACATATCACACAGTCACACATGTACATAAAATATCACACACCATCACACATGTACCATAAAATACCACCCACTATCACACTCCCCAATGTTACATGTATCTTCATATGTGTTTCTGATTGGCAGGATTAGTGGGAGTGGCAAGATAATACTCGTGGTCCTGGACCTGATTGGGTTTGTTTTCTTTGACATGGTGTACGTTGCCGCGGTGATGAACTACGCAGCTCAGAGTGAGATGAATATTTACTTGCTACGAGCTATCAGGAAACTCATCCAGGACAAGGCCTATGGAAACACCGAGCTAGATGGATCAATCAAGGTGAAGATCCTTTACCGATTTTAGTAGTAGTATTTTTTTGTGTGTGTATTGAGGGTTCGAGGTTGTCAGGTGATGATTGTTACATTCCAGAGCACACAACCCAACACCGCACTGGGTTGAGGCAGGTTGAAGTAGGCTCTATGGGGACACACACTGGACCAACACCACACTGGGTAGAGGCAGGTTGAAATAGGTTGGCAATAGCTCTATGGGGACACACACTGGACCAACACCACACTGGGTTGAGGCAGGTTGAAGTAGGTGGACAATAGCTCTATGGGGACACACACTGGACCAACATCACACTGGGTTGAGGCAGGTTGACAATAGCTCTATGGGGACACACACTGGACCAACATCACACTGGGTAGAGGCAGGTTGAAGTAGGTTGACAATAGCTCTATGGGGACACACACTGGACCAACATCACACTGGGTGGAGGCAGGTTGAAGTAGGTTGACAATAGCTCTATGGGGACACACACTGGACCAACACCACACTGGGTGGAGGCAGGTTGAAGTAGGTTGACAATAGCTCTATGGGGACACACACTGGACCAACACCACACTGGGTGGAGGCAGGTTGAAGTAGGTTGACAATAGCTCTATGGGGACACACACTGGACCAACACCACACTGGGTGGAGGCAGTTTGAAGTAGGTTGACAATAGCTCTATGGGGACACACACTGGACCAACACCACACTGGGTGGAGGCAGGTTGAAGTAGGTTGACAATAGCTCTATGGGGACACACACTGGACCAACACCACACTGGGTGGAGGCAGGTTGAAGTAGGTTGACTATAGCTCTATGGGGACACACACTGGACCAACACCACACTGGACCAACATCACACTGGGTTGAGGCAGGTTGAAGTAGGTTGACAATAGCTCTATGAGGACACACACTGGACCAACACCACACTGAGTGGAGGCAGGTTGAAGTAGGTTGACAATAGCTCTATAGGGACACACACTGGACCAACACCACACTGGGTGGAGGCAGGTTGAAGTAGGTTGACTATAGCTCTATGGGGACACACACTGGACCAACACCACACTGGACCAACATCACACTGGGTTGAGGCAGGTTGAAGTAGGTTGACTATAGCTCTATGAGGACACACACTGGACCAACACCACACTGGGTGGAGGCAGGTCGAAGTAGGTTGACAATAGGACACACACTGGACCAACATCACACTGGGTGGAGGCAGTTTGAAGTAGGTTGACAATAGCTCTATGGGGACACACACTGGACCAACACCACACTGGGTTGAGGCAGGTTGACAAGAGCTCTATGAGGACACACACTGGACCAACACCACACTGGGTGGAGGCAGGTTGAAGTAGGTTGACTATAGCTCTATGGGGACACACACTGGACCAACATCACACTGGGTGGAGGCAGGTTGAAGTAGGTTGACAATAGCTCTATGGGGACACACACTGGACCAACATCACACTGGGTGGAGGCAGGTTGAAGTAGGTTGATGACAACTCTGTGGGGACATGAAAAGGCTGTAACTGATCCTCTGCCAAAATATCTGATTATCAAAGAAGAAAGGATGTGCCAACGTGGACCAGACATTTAGAAGACCCTTTACCTTTAAAAATAATGAGCACCAATATATTATACTGTGCATGTAGACATGTGTGCATGTAGACATGTGTGCATGTAGAGATGGTGTTGTGTGTGTGTACTTATTGGTGCAGGATATTATTGAGTGTCGTAAGTATCTTCGTGTATTGAATGGCAAGACAGCGACAGCTACAGCTCTTATTCTCTTCAACCTCGGCTCTGCCGGCCTCGTTGGTATGTTTGCACATGTGCACACGCATCCCCACATGTGCACACACATCCTCACATGTGCACATGCATCCTCACATGTGCACACACATCCCTACATGTGCACACACATCCCCACATGTGCACACACATCCCTACATGTGCACACACATCCCCACATGTGCACACGCATCCTCACATGTGCACACGCATCCTCACATGTGCACACGCATCCTCACATGTACACATGCATCCTCACATGTGCACACACATCCCCACATGTGCACACGCATCCTCACATGTACACACGCATCCCCACATGTGCACATGCATCCTCACATGTGCACATGCATCCCCAAATGTACACATGCATCCTCACATGTGCACATGCATCCTCACATGTGCACATGCATCCCCACATGTACACATGCATCCTCACATGTGCACATGCATCCTCACATGTACACATGCATCCTCACCTGTGCACATGCATCCTCACATGTGCACACGCATCCTCACATGTGCACATGCATCCTCACATGTGCACATGCATCCTCACATGTACACATGCATCCTCACATGTGCACATGCATCCTCACATGTGCACATGCATCCTCACATGTACACATGCATCCTCACATGTGTACATGCATCCAGTCTCCAGTGGGGCAGCAGGTTGGATGTGTGCATAGCAAGAGCTGGTCCAGTCTCCTGTGGAGCAACAGGTTGGCTGTGTGCATAGCAAGAGCTGGTCCAGTCTCCAGTGGGGCAGCAGGTTGGCTGTGTGCATAGCAAGAGCTGGTCCAGTCTCCAGTGGGGCAGTAGGTTGGCTGTGTGCATAGCAAGAGCTGGTCCAGTCTCCAGTGGGGCAGCAGGTTGGCTGTGTGCATAGCAAGAGCTGGTCCAGTCTTCAGTGGGGCAGCAGGTTGGCTGTGTGCATAGCAAGAGCTGGTCCAGTCTCCTGTGGAGCAACAGGTTGGCTGTGTGCATAGCAAGAGCTGGTCCAGTCTCCAGTGGGGCAGCAGGTTGGCTGTGTGCATAGCAAGAGCTGGTCCAGTCTCCAGTGGGGCAGCAGGTTGGCTGTGTGCATAGCAAGAGCTGGTCCAGTCTTCAGTGGAGCAACAGGTTGGCTGTGTGCATAGCAAGAGCTGGTCCAGTCTCCAGTGGGGCAGCAGGTTGGCTGTGTGCATAGCAAGAGCTGGTCCAGTCTCCTGTGGAGCAACAGGTTGGCTGTGTGCATAGCAAGAGCTGGTCCAGTCTCCAGTGGGGCAGCAGGTTGGCTGTGTGCATAGCAAGAGCTGGTCCAGTCTCCAGTGGGGCAGCAGGTTGGCTGTGTGCATAGCAAGAGCTGGTCCAGTCTCCAGTGGAGCAGGTTGGCTGTGTGCATAGCAAGAGCTGGTGCAGTCTCCAGTGGGGCAGCAGGTTGGCTGTGTGCATAGCAAGAGCTGGTCCAGTCTCCAGTCGGGCAGCAGGTTGGCTGTGTGCATAGCAAGAGCTGGTCCAGTCTCCAATGGGGCAGCAGGTTGGCTGTGTGCATAGCAAGAGCTGGTCCAGTGGTGCTGTCCTCTGGCAATGGTGTTGTGAAGAACTGGTTCAGTCTTAACGGTTGGTCAGCAGATGGTGATACATGTAAGTGACTGTTTGTTCAGGTGTGGCCGTGTCAAGAGCTGCTCCTCAGAGCCTCAGCTGCTCTGATGTCGGGGGCTACTTCATCTGAAGGAGCTGACTAGTCAAGCACGTCTCACACAAGACAAGCATTTTCTAGATTTTCACACACCACACCCCTTCCCCTCCCCCCATTGTTTTTTGTTGTTGTGTGAGAGGGTGTGGCAGTGAACTGGTACTAGATAATGGAAATGTATATTTTAATTTGACTTTCACTGTGCACTCTCACCACACACACACACACACACATGCACACTCACACATGCATGCAAACACTCACACACATGCACACACACTCACACATGCACACACACTCACACACACTCACACACACACACATGCACACACACATGTACACAACTCCATGTATGTTACTGAAACACACCCCTTAGTTGATGTAACCTAAAGTAGTCCCACGGGCCAGCCCTTTGACCTCTGGACAGTTACTTGTATGAGATCTGTGCCAGAGGAATGTAAAAGGGGTGTGGTCAACCTAAGAAATACGTCCGCACAGTAATTTGACAGTCTGGTCAGAACTCGGCACTAGATTAGTGGAGGTCAAGGTACAAGGTACAGCAAGATACAATCAGTCAGAGCTCAGCGCTAGAGTTTAGTCAGGTAGAGCAAGATGCTATCTATTGTGCTAGTACATGTAGCTGGAAGTAGGTACCACATACCTGCTGTACTAGTAGCTAGAAGTAGATATCACATACCTGCCGTGCTAGTAGCTGGAAGTAGGTACCACATACCTGCTGTGGTAGTAGCTGGAAGTAGGTACCACATACCTGCTGTGCTAGTAGCTTGTGGTAGGTACCACATACCTGCTGTACTAGTAGCTTGTGGTAGGTACCACATACCTGCTGTACTAGTAGCTGGAAGTAGGTATCACATACCTGCTGTGCTAGTAGCTTGTGGTAGGTACCACATACCTGCTGTACTAGTAGCTTGTGGTAGGTATCTCATACCTGCTGTGCTAGTAGCTTGTGGTAGGTACCACATACCTGCTGTACTAGTAGCTTGTGGTAGGTACCACATACCTGCTGTGCTAGTAGCTTGTGGTAGGTACCACATACCTGCTGTACTAGTAGCTTGTGGTAGGTACCACATACCTGCTGTACTAGTAGCTTGAAGTAGGTATCACATACCTGCTGTGCTAGTAGCTTGTGGTAGGTACCACATACCTGCTCTGCTAGTAGCTTGTGGTAGGTATCGCATACCTGCTGTTCTAGTAGCTTGTGGTAGGTATCGCATACCTGCTGTGGTAGTAGCTTGTGGTAGGTACCACATACCTGCTGTACTAGTAGCTTGTTAGGTATCACATACCTGCTGTACTAGTAGCTGGAAGTAGGTATCACATACCTGCTGTACTAGTAGCTTGTGGTAGGTACCACATACCTGCTGTACTAGTAGCTTGTGGTAGGTACCACATACCTGCTGTACTAGTAGCTTGTGGTAGGTACCACATACCTGCTGTACTAGTAGCTTGTGGTAGGTACCACATACCTGCTGTGGTAGTAGCTTGTGGTAGGTACCACATACCTGCTGTACTAGTAGCTTGTGGTAGGTATCACATACCTGCTGTGCTAGTAGCTTGTGGTAGGTATCACATACCTGCTATGCTAGTAGCTTGTGGTAGGTATCACATACCTGCTGTACTAGTAGCTTGTGGTAGGTATCACATACCTGCTGTGGTAGTAGCTTGTGGTAGGTATCACATACCTGCTATGCTAGTAGCTTGTGGTAGGTATCACATACCTGCTGTGCTAGTAGCTTGTGGTAGGTATCACATACCTGCTATGCTAGTAGCTTGTGGTAGGTATCTCATACCTGCTGTGCTAGTAGCTTGTGGTAGGTATCTCATACCTGCTGTGCTAGTAGCTTGTGGTAGGTACCACATACCTGCTGTACTAGTAGCTTGTGGTAGGTACCACATACCTGCTGTGCTAGTAGCTTGTGGTAGGTACCACATACCTGCTGTACTAGTAGCTTGAAGTAGGTATCACATACCTGCTGTGCTAGTAGCTTGTGGTAGGTACCACATACCTGCTGTACTAGTAGCTTGTGTTAGGTATCACATACCTGCCGTGCTAGTAGCTTGTGGTAGGTATCACATACCTGCTGTGCTAGTAGCTTGTGGTAGGTACCACATACCTGCTCTGCTAGTAGCTTGTGGTAGGTATCGCATACCTGCTGTTCTAGTAGCTTGTGGTAGGTATCGCATACCTGCTGTGGTAGTAGCTTGTGGTAGGTACCACATACCTGCTGTACTAGTAGCTTGTTAGGTATCACATACCTGCTGTACTAGTAGCTGGAAGTAGGTATCACATACCTGCTGTACTAGTAGCTTGTGGTAGGTACCACATACCTGCTGTACTAGTAGCTTGTGGTAGGTACCACATACCTGCTGTACTAGTAGCTTGTGGTAGGTACCACATACCTGCTGTACTAGTAGCTTGTGGTAGGTACCACATACCTGCTGTGGTAGTAGCTTGTGGTAGGTACCACATACCTGCTGTGGTAGTAGCTTGTGGTAGGTATCACATACCTGCTATGCTAGTAGCTTGTGGTAGGTATCACATACCTGCTATGCTAGTAGCTTGTGGTAGGTATCACATACCTGCTGTACTAGTAGCTTGTGGTAGGTATCACATACCTGCTGTGCTAGTAGCTTGTGGTAGGTATCACATACCTGCTATGCTAGTAGCTTGTGGTAGGTATCACATACCTGCTGTGCTAGTAGCTTGTGGTAGGTATCACATACCTGCTGTGCTAGTAGCTTGTGGTAGGTACCACATACCTGCTGTACTAGTAGCTGGAAGTAGGTATCACATACCTGCTGTGCTAGTAGCTTGTGGTAGGTATCACATACCTGCTGTGCTAGTAGCTTGTGGTAGGTACCACATACCTGCTGTACTAGTAGCTGGAAGTAGGTATCACATACCTGCTGTGCTAGTAGCTTGTGGTAGGTATTGTATGGTCAGGCTTTTACTTTGTCCTGACTGTGGAGCAAGAATGTTCTCTCTGGCTAGACTTGGGTTGTAAGGCCAAGTGGTTGAGGGTCTGGAGCTAGGAGAACTTAGACTCTCCGCTAGAATGGGCGCGAGGTGACGGAGTTCACGATTGGATAATAGAAGGTCAACTATTAGATACTCAGATGGGAAGTGTAACAAGTGTAACTGAACGAAAGTGAAGTGAGTGAAGGCTTGTATATTAAGGATTGAGAGAGGGTGGAGTGAATGGAGTGGAGGCCAGGGATTGGTTGGAAAGGAGCGGGAAAGTAGGACATGATCAAATAAGGAATGTAAGACAGTGCTGCATGGCATAGATACATGATTAAGTTAGAGTGAGTGATAATTGGATGTGATTGAATGAGTGAATGCAAGTTAATGAGTGGAACGTTTGATGTAGCTAATGAGCTGCTGAAGTGTATGGGGAAGGTAATTAAGACATGGAATGAATAAGAGTGACGGTGGATGGAATATGCATGCATAAGTTAAGGCGGGACTAATCCATTTCTGGGCCTTTTTTTAATTCGTTCATAACTTTTTTGTTCTATATACTATGATGTTGAAAGTAGTACCAAAATGCTGCTCATTCAGAGAGCTTTCTAATGGTATATTTAGTTTTGACCTAGCGCCATCCTGGTCAGAGTTGTGGACAGTTGTGGACACCAAGGTGATTTCACTTTATTGCACTTTACTCAACACCTGTGTCACATAACCACTTACAATTTTGACAGCACTTAGAGAACCCACAGACATGCATTTTGAATAGATGAAAACATCATAACTTGTAAAATGGATTTTTAAGAAAGGTCAGTGTTTTGCTCATGATTAGCAACATTCCAGGGCTAATATCTCTCCCATAGATTTTTTTTAGTGGATTCTTTCTATTCAAATGAAAGAGTATGAAAAGAGCTTTCAAATGATATATTAAAAGTTGCTATAGGACAAAGCATGGCCCAGTTATGTGCACACAAACTTGAAATAACTCGTTTTGAGATAACGGCTCTTGAAAAAAGTACATTATTATGTTCTCTATATTCCTTTCAGGTTCGTAACTTCGAATTTATGTAGTCAATAGCATGGACAAAAGTGTGTATAACTTTGCAGTGAAGCATTCAAATGCTCTGAAACTTGAAATAGAAATACTACATGAACTATACTATAGAATGAATAAATAACTTTAAAAAATGGGTTTTTTCCGAACGAATGGATTAGTCCCGCCTTAAGTCTAAGAAGTCCATGGCTTCTTGCCCAGACATACTGGGGGGGGGGAGGGGAGAAGAGAAGAGAAGGTCGACGATCTTGTCTTGCTCTTGTTCTTGTTCTTGTTAGGCGCTGGGCGTGTCTGTTGCTGGAGGACCGGTTGATGTTTCTTCTGATTCGCTCAACAGCAAGGCCAGTTTGGTGACTGGGCGCTTGAGTGTGGAGGTGGCAGTCTTGATAGTGACGACACGCACTAGTCCGTCTTGTCCTGGGTGTGTTGCTAGGACCTTGGCCATGGGCCAATGTTGAGTGAACGCGTGATCATCACGGATGACCACTATGTCTCCCACCTTGAGGTTGGGAGAGGGTTTGCGCCACTTCTGGAGCCTCTGAAGCTGTTGCAAATATTCTGCAGACCAGCGCTTCCAGAAATGGCTGACCATGGCTTGACACATGTTCCACCGGCGATGGAGTGATGGCTCGGTGGTGATAGGAACTTCAGGATAGGCTCTTGGTGTTCTGAGGATCAGGAAGTGGGCTGGAGTCAACGTGCTGACTCCATCGGTTGAGTGGCTGGTAATGGATGTTAAGGGTCTGCTGTTCAAACAGGCCTCGACTTGAATGGCCACAGTGTTGAACTCCTCGTAGGTCATCTTTTGGCTGCCTATGACCTTCTTTAGGTGTCTCTTAGCTGATTTAACAGCCGCCTCCCAAAGTCCCCCAAAATGAGGTGCCCTTTCGGGAGTGGAGTGCCATTGGACCTTCTCAGAGAGAAGGTATGAGGAGATAGCGGAGAGAGTGTTTGGTTTCTCCAGGAGTTGATAGAGTTCTTTGAGATCTTTCTTGGCTCCGACGAAGTTCCCTCCATTGTCGGAGTGGATTTCTGCTGGGCTTCCTCTGCGGGAGATGAAACGCTTGAGGCATCCAAGGAAAGCCTCAGTGGAGGCATCGGAAACGACTTCCAAGTGGGCGGCCTTGGTGGCGAAACAAACGAAGACAGCAAGATAACATTTGACTACCACGGGCTTACGAGTATGGCCCTTCTTCATCAAGAACGGGCCGGCATAGTCAACGCCACATATGGTGAAGGGTGGATTGAGTGTTGTTCTGGAAGTCGGGAGCTGTCCCATCATCTGGGACTGAGTGTGGGCAGTAGCTCGTCTACAGAGAACACAACTCCGGAAGATGCTTCTGGACAGGCGTCTGGCGCCAAGGATGTAGAAGCGATTGCCTGTAGCGGACAAAATCAAGCTTGGGCCGCAATGGCCCAGCGAAACATGTTTGCTGTAGAACATTAAGTAACAAATCCTGCTCTGGCTGGATAATATAATAGGATGCATTTGTGAGTGGGTGAGGTGAGATGATGACAATCTACCACCAACCCGGATGAGCCCATGTTGATCCATGAATGGTGTTAATGGGTTAAGTGCACTTGATGGTTTGAGTGGTTTGTTGTGAGTGAGGTTGTGAAGCTCATCAGGAAATGTCTGAGACTGAGCTCTGCGAAAAAGGAGCTGCTCGGCCAATTCGACTTCGGTTGTGCTGAGATGTCGAGTAAGAGTGAGAGGGTGCTTGCGCCTTGACGCTCGAAGGTTTGTGAGGTATCGATGACACCAAGCAGTCACGTGTACGAGCTTGTGATAACTGCTGTACCTTTCTTCGATCCAGACAGGAGGAACCGGAATTACTGACAAGCAGGCTGCTTTCAGCTCCGGTGTGCTGTCGGATCCCAACAGTGGCTGAATGGGCATAGTAAATGGTTCTGCCGTTAGCCATGGAGGTCCTTCCCACCACAAAGCGTGATCTACAAGCTCGCTGGGCAACAGGCCCCGTGAGGCACAGTCTGCCGGGTTCTGTAATGTGGGCACGTGATGCCACGTGGAAGATGGTATATCAGTGAGAATGGTGGACAGCCTGTTCCCGACAAATGTCTTGAACCGCTTGGGGCTCCCATCGAGCCAGGAAAGAACAATGGTGCTGTCACACCATGCATGCACGTCACTAAGAGGGACCTTTAGGGCTTTCCTTACGGACGATAATAGTTTGGCCAACAGTGCAGCACCACACAACTCTAAGCGAGGGATTGAAAGCGGTTTTAAAGGGGCTACTCTGGTTTTTGCCGTTACCAAGGCGCAAGTAGGAGGGTGGTTGGAATAGGTTGCCCTGACATAAACGACAGCTGCATAGGCCTGAAGGGAGGCATCGCAGAACCCATGCAGTTGGAGCGTGAGTCTGGTGGCTGACCTTGTAAAGTAGCAGCGAGGCTGCTTCCTACTAGAAAGGAGGTGGAGTTCTTGTCTCCACTTTGAGTGTTGTTGTACATACGGCTGAGGCAATGGGTCATCCCAGGCTAACCTTTCCTCCCATATCCTCTGGTAAAGCATCTTCATGGTGACTATGGTTGGGGCTAGCCATCCCAGAACGTCGAACGTGCGGGCTACATCTGAAATAATGCCACGTTTAGTGGACGCATAGTTGCTGGGTAAGCTTAGGGAGGTGGACATTGTGTCCTGGGAGGAATCCCATTCCACCCCGAGTGCCTTGGGATACTTGCATTGATCGTTGTTGGTGAGGTCCTGTATTGGCGTTGTCTCCAATAGCGAAGGATCGATAGAATCTAGGACCACTGGAGAGCTACTTCTCCACTTCCTCAAGTCAAAGCCGCCTTTAAGCAGTAGGGCTCTCAACTCTTCGTGCATGTGCAGTGCCTGCTCAGGCGTCTCTGCACCAGTAAGTAGATCGTCTACATAAAATGAATCTAGTACCAGAGGAGAGGCAACTGGGTACTGATGGCCAAAATCATGGGCTGTCTGTTGCAAAGACTTGATGGCTAGGTAAGGTGAAGAGGAGACCCCAAAGGTTACTCTCGTCATGCGAAAGTCAACCAAGGGTTCTGGGGGCTGTTCTCTCCAGATAAAACGATGGAGATCTCTGTCCTTGGGGTCCAAATGCACCGCCCGATACATTTTACTTATGTCCGCACTGAGTGCAATTGAATGTAGCCTAAACCGAAGGAGTATGGTTTCTAGAGTGGGATACAAGGTTGGACCCGTAGACAGAGTATCGTTAAGGGACAACTGGTTGGAACTCTTGGCGCTTGCATCAAACACCACCCTTAATTTAGTGCTTGTGCTGCTGGACTTACTCACCCCATGCATGGGCAAGTAGTAATGCTCCTTGGAGGATGTAAGGTCTGATGGTGGAACTTTCTCGGCATGACCGAGATCTATGTATTCACGTACGACTGCCTGAAAGGCCTCATGGGTACCCCTCCTGATGAGAGCTTTTTCATTGGAAAGATAGCGATGTAAGGCCTGAGGCCTGCTCAGGCCTAGGTCAGTGTGATGACTGACCCTAGGCAGGGATACCTGATAGTAACCCGGTTGAGCAACATGGATGTGTGAGCTGGCATAATGCCGTTGGACAGACTCCTCCTCAGGAGTGAAAGTGGGTGTGTCATTGGGTGGCTCTTCAATCTCCCAAAAACGGGTAAGTAGGTCGTCCATGGGACTGACCTCAACTGGAGTAATAGCATTGATGGACTGTTGGGAGTTGTGAGGTAAGTATTCACCCAAGATGGCCCATCCGAACACTGTCTTAACAGCCATGGGGGCGTGCTTGGGACCCGCTAGATGCTCCGGGAGCATGATGTCTGGGATTATGTCACAACCCAAGAGGAGATCGACCCTACCCGGTAAATGAAAGGTCGGGTCTGCTAAGGCTAAGGGCTTGATGTGTGGCATGTCCCGCACATGAGAGGCGCCTTGCAGTGGGAGGTCACACGTGACCTTGGGCACGATGGCCGCTGTGACAGAGAGAATGGGGTTGTCGCTGGTCGTGGGACATAATGAGACCTGAGTGATGGCCTGGGCTACCTGCAATGGTGTGGCTTGAGCACCCGAGAAGCTAACGGTGGTGGCTTGCCTAGGTAATTGAAGGGATTGTGCCACTCTGTTGGATATTAAAGACATTGTGGCTCCTGAGTCTAGGAGTGCCCTAGCCATGATTTGCCTACCACCCGGGCCTTTGACCAGCACCTGGCTGGTCATCATAAGACAGCTTGGCAATGCTGTGGGGATGCTAGATGGAGCACTGGCATTAGCTGCCATTACATTGACCACTGGCATTGTGACTTCAGTTGTTGGGGCTGTGTTGCTTGCTGCGACTACACTTACAACAGAAGGAGAACTATGCTCCCTGTGCACCAAGGTGTGGTGCTTACCTCCACAAGACCTACAACGAGCAACACTCCTACAATCCCCAGTCTGATGACCTGGGGCCAGACAGTTAAAGCACAACTTTCTAGTCTTCATATGCTCCATTCTTTGTTGAATGCTCAATCCATTGAACACTGTGCACTGAAATAGAGGATGCTTGCTACCTGGACACAACTGACACTCATACCTGAATCCGTTGCTGGGTCCGTAGGTTGAGTGCCGAGGTGTGGAGGAGTGGATTGCAGCCCGGTGTCCCTTAGGTTGGTGATCAGGTCTGCTGTGAGATGTATGCACAGGTGGATCCATGGTCTTTGTAGAGGTAGTTGGTGTGGAGAGGACGTCAGCTCGAAAAGCAACGAACTCCAAAAAGTCTTCCACTGGTGGGACGCGTTTGGAGTCCCGGGAATGTACCTCCCATTCCACCTGTAATGGCTTGGGAAGGCAAGGTGTTAGCATGGACGTGAGGAATGAGGGTAGATCGTCCTGTCCCGTGTGTCTGAGACCGGACAAGGCATGCTTGACCGTGTCCACGAACTGGTGGAGATCCGTTTTGCTGGCCTTGACAGAGGAGAGTTCTGTGAGAGTGTGGCAATAATTGGCATGAATCACTCTCCCCTTGTCAAACCTCTGGTGGAGGAGTTTCACTACTTCCTCATAGAGGCCATCTCTCTCTGCTCCGGAGAAGAGGAGAGATCTGACGGATGTATCCTTTATGGCGTCACGAAGATAAGCAAGCTTGTGTTCGTTCGTGAGCTCATTGTTGGAGTCTACGGCTGCTTTGAACTGGGACCAGAATGGAGCCCAGTTCATGAGGTTCCCGTCGAAGGTGGGAAGATGGAGTTTGGGCAGCTGAACAGGACGGGACTTGGACGGAGCTGCCATGGATGTAACAACGGTGGATGAAGTAGGCTCTCTTTCTCTTGAATTGAGAGAATGGAGCCTTGACTTGAGCTGGGCGAGTTCCCTGTGTATGAGATGGTCGCCGTGGATTGTAGAGTCATCCACCGTTGTCCGGAGTTGTTGGAACGAGCTTGATAGCTGGGCCAAGGAGACTGAATAGTCTTGACTTGGGTGGGAGCGAGTGAGTTCTTCTAGATCCTCAAGATCGGATCGTAGAGTGCTTGATGTTCGTTGAGCACGTCGAATTGCCCCGAGGCGGTTGATGAGAGAGCTGGTTGCTTCCACACTCTCCTCGAACGCCTCTCCCACGTCAAGCTCTTCTTCTAGAATGAAGTGAATGTCACTGGATGCCACGTCAAAGTCACAGATCTCTTCCTGGACCTTTCGACAATGTGTGGCTGACTTTTCAAGGGATGCCAGACTGTCCGTCATGGCTCCGAGGTCAAAGGTGGAGGGATCGCCGTCCGCAATTCGTAGGTATCGATTCCTCAGACGGGTGACTACTCCAACGTAGGAAGAACGACTTTTCCTGAGTTGGTCGATGTCCTTGCTAGACATGATGAATCGGGAAATGGAGCTGATGTTCTGCCTATCCGGCTCGAAGGACCAAATTTATGTATGGTCAGGCTTTTACTTTGTCCTGACTGTGGAGCAAGAATGTTCTCTCTGGCTAGACTTGGGTTGTAAGGCCAAGTGGTTGAGGGTCTGGAGCTAGGAGAACTTAGACTCTCCGCTAGAATGGGCGCGAGGTGACGGAGTTCACGATTGGATAATAGAAGGTCAACTATTAGATACTCGGATGGGAAGTGTAACAAGTGTAACTGAACGAAAGTGAAGTGAGTGAAGGCTTGTATATTAAGGATTGAGAGAGGGTGGAGTGAATGGAGTGGAGGCCAGGGATTGGTTGGAAAGGAGCGGGAAAGTAGGACATGATCAAATAAGGAATGTAAGACAGTGCTGCATGGCATAGATACATGATTAAGTTAGAGTGAGTGATAATTGGATGTGATTGAATGAGTGAATGCAAGTTAATGAGTGGAACGTTTGATGTAGCTAATGAGCTGCTGAAGTGTATGGGGAAGGTAATTAAGACATGGAATGAATAAGAGTGACGGTGGATGGAATATGCATGCATAAGTTAAGTCTAAGAAGTCCATGGCTTCTTGCCCAGACAGGTATCACATACCTGCTGTGCTAGTAGCTTGTGGTAGGCATCACATACCTGCTGTACTAGTAGCTGGAAGTAGGTACCACATACCTGCTGTGCTAGTAGCTGGTACCACATACCTGCTGGGCTAGTGCATAGTAAGGAGGACTACAGATCAAACTCCCCAAAATGTAAGAAATTTCAATCATCATATCTCAGACGTCTGTATAGATCAATTTTTGCTTCAGATTGCTGTTTATTTTGTATGCTTAGAAATGATATGTTGAATATCTCTATAGACACTTTTTCTTAGAACTTACAGCCAGCAACATCAAGGTCACTCAAAAACTGCTCTCATATTTTGTGAGACCATCTTTAAGTGCTATGTAAACTAAGCTTAATTCGGTTTGTGGTTTGTCAGATGGGAAAATGACTGCAAGTCAGTGTTAATTAGGTGTTAATTATTAATGGGCACTACACAGCAAATGATTAGCTGACCTTTTGGTGTTAATTGGTCCAATCACCATAACTTGACATAAATAAACTGAACCACTCCCTATCAACAGAGCTCTCCACAGCATCTGGTACTGTGGCTGAACGACCCCCTAACAGAATCTTGCTGCTGTGAGACCTGCCTCCACATCGGCCTGGTCCCACGGTGGCTGGGAACGACCCCCTAACAGAGTCTTGCTGCTGTGAGGTCTATCTGTCTGCTAGTGAATACTTGAGATCTCCCCAACTATTTTGCTCACAATAATTTCTAAGCATATTATTTGTTGTGTGACATTCGATTGGGCCACCAAGATGCTGGATTGGGCACGTGGGCTATTGTCCAGACACTCCCCCTGTCCCCTCTCTCCCCCTCCTCCTCCCCTCTCCCTCGGTCATGACCACACCTACACTCCGCAAGGTTGCCCGTATAGTTCAGAGTTTCTAGAGCAGATGTCTCGTGGCAATAGAGCCCTCCATGGTGTCTTGTATATATCCATGCATGCTGGACGGAAGTTTGGCATGGAAGCCGGCACTCTTAGCAACCACAAAAATGTGTATGCCAATTATAACAACTGTACCTCACACTAGACACTCCTCTCACATACCTGCTTATGTTAACAACACCCATATCTCCTCCCCCTCGCAGCTCTGATCAGCCTGAATCTTGTCAGGGATAAGAATGACGAGAGGAACTCTGAGACGAACATTGTCTTGGCCACTTTGGCTGCCGGCTTCAACGTCATCCTGTGGGTAGGGCTCGTCTCCTTTCCATTTATACAGGTGGGTGTGTCCTGGGGGTTGGGTTTTGATGGTTGTGTGTGATGCATGTGTGGTATGCGCATCTGACCTTTGAACTAACCCACTAATGAACATGTAAGAGGCGTGTCTGTGTTAATGAGACAAGACTGCTTTGCTCACCTTGTTGGGGGTGGGGCTTGCACGTCTCGTGTTGTTGTTATTATTGTTATTATTATTATTATTATTATTATTATTATCATTATTATTATTATTATTAATTATTATTATAATTATTATTGTTATTTATTATTGTTATAGTATTATTATTATTATTATTATTATTATTATTATTATTATTATTATTATTATTATTATTATTATTATTATTATTATTTTATTATTATTATTATTATTATTTTATTATTATTATTATTATTATTATTATTATTATTATTATTATTATTATTATTATTATTATTATTATTATTATTATTATTATTATTATTATTATTATTATTATTATTTTATTATTATTAATGCTTGTCCACCTTTCCAATACATGTACTTGGGACTATCCCAGAATAACCCTGGTGAGGGTGACTGACGATACAGCGTGGATTACCTTATTTCCTCGAGTAGACCATGTGTGGTCTATTCATTTGGACCACCTCGAACCTGCTGCGCATACTGGTCAAGGGTGCGCCCTATTTCACTGAGCATGAGCACCAGTGAAAGGGGCACGCATCCTCGAGGACAATTTGGTCTGAATGGGCGGGGCAAGTGTGTGCCTGCTTTTAGGACGTGCCCTCGGTCACAGTGGACGCGACTATTGAGTAGTGTAGCTTACTAGCAGTTGTTGGAGCAAAATGACGTGAAAAACACTACCCGAGCTATTGTTAGTAAGTTTATTCAGTTAGAACTGTTAGTCGTCCTCTATAACAGGTTCATCCTGTTGTAGACCCTCCTCAAACTCCCCCTCACTGATGCTGGCGAAGGGATCATCTCCACTGTCATCAGTATTGTTGAGGCGACTCTGTGGTGATGGTCTCTGCATCATAGGATCTGTTCCTTGCGGGTGCTGTTGTGATGGAAGATTCCTCTGCCGTTGAACTGCACACAAGACGCAAGACCACACACGCACAATACTGTCGTTGCTTGTATATTAATCGTCAAATAAGGGCGGGGTATATGTGCGCGAACTATTGGAAGGCGTGAGCTAATTGGGAGCTGGGGAGGAAACTATTCGAGAGGTGCGAAGTGATTGAGGAAATCCGATATGTCCAGGAAACTTGTGACTGTCTAAGAGGTCCTTCTAAGAGGTCCTTTTGCCTAGCCCTAGAATAGCCCTAGCCCTAGAATAGCCCTAGCCCTAGAATAGCCCTAGAATAGCCCTAGCCCTAGAATACCCCTATCCCTAGAATAGCCCTGGCCCTAGAATAGCCCTAGCCTTAGATAGGCCTAGCCCTAGAATAGCCCTAGCCCTAGAATAGCCCTAGCCCTAGATATCCCTAGCCCTAGAATAGCCCTAGCCCTAGAATATCCCTAGCCCCCCTGACCTATGTCTAATCAGTCACGCCCACTAAGGATATCCGGGGACAGCCCAGGAAAGGGTGTGGCTCTACTGGACATGCAGGGGAGGGGCAAGGGTGTGGCTGTACTCGACATGCAGGGGAGGGGCAAAGGTGTGGGTGTATGTGCGTGATGTGTGCTTGGTGTGTGTGCTTGGTGTGTGTGCAGGCGTCGCGGGTGACTGAGGCTTGTCAGCAAGTGAAGGCCACTGGCCCAGAGATGCGTGCGAGGCCCCAGTTCTATGCCTCCACTCCTCAGCTGGAGCTGGATTCCTACGTCACACTCACACAAGCAGTCAAGCTGAGGGCAAGTGGTGCATAGCACCTCACGGGGGGGGGGGGGGGGGGGGGGGGGGATACCTCTCCCCTCCCCCCTTGCATGAATGGGACCCTGTTCTTATTTTCTCTCCTTCCTCCATCCTCGAACCAATCACTTGCACTCCATTCCATCCCCTCTCATGTCCTGACTTCCTCTTCCTCTCATGTCCTGACTCCTCTTCCTCACATGTCCTGACTTCCTCTTCCTTGCATGTCCTGACTTCCTCTTCCTTGCATGTCCTGACTTCCTCACATGTCCTGACTTCCTCTTCCTCTCATGTCCTGACTTCCTCTTCCTCTCATGTCCTGACTTCCTCTTCCTCTCGTGTCCTGACTTTCTCTTCCTCTCATGTCCTGACTTCCTCTTCCTCGCATGTCCTGACTTCCTCTTCCTCGCATGTCCTGACTTCTTCTTCCTCTCATGTCCTGACTCCTCTTCCTCACATGTCCTGACTTCCTCTTCCTCTCATGTCCTGACTCCTCTTCCTCTCAAGTCATGACTTCATCTTCCTCTTCCTCTCATGTCCTGACTTCCTCTTCCTCTCATGTCCTGACTTCTTCTTCCTCTCATGCCCTGACTTCCTCTTCCTCTCAAGTCCTGACTTCCATTCCTTTCATGTCCTGACTTCCTCTTCCTCTCAAGTCCTGACTTCCTCTTCCTCTCATGTCCTGACTTCCTCTTCATCTCATGTCCTGACTTCCTCTTCCTCACATGTCCTGACTTCCTCTTCCTCTCATGTCCTGACTTCCTCTTCCTCTCATGTCCTGACTTCCTCTTCCTCTCATGTCCTGACTTCCTCTTCCTCTCATGCCCTGACTTCCTCTTCCTCTCATGTCCTGACTTCCTCTTCCTCTCATGTCCTGACTTCCTCTTCCTCTCATGTCCTGACTTCCTCTTCCTCTCATGTCCCAACTTCTCTCGTGTTCAGTTTTCCTCTCATGTCCTGACTTCCTCTTCCTCTCATGTCCTGACTTCTCTTCCTCTCATGTCCTGACTTCCTCTTCCTCTCATGTCCTGACTTCCTCTTCCTCTCATGTCCTGACTTCCTCTTCCTCTCAAGTCCTGACTTCCTCTTCCTCTCATGTCCTGACTTCCTCTTCCTCTCATGTCCTGACTTCCTCTTCCTCTCATGTCCTGACTTCCTCCTCTTCCTCTCGTGCCCTGACTTCTCCTCTCATGTCCCTATTTCCTCTTCCTCTCAAGTCCTGACTTCCTCTTCCTCTCGTCTTCTTTTCTTCTTCCTTTCTCCTTAATTAAATATTTTCATACCTCCTTCCTTGCTCGTCGCAACTCCTCCCCTGTCCTCACTTAATATTCCTAGGCAACCATGTTTGGAGTGCCAATCTACCCCTGGATGTGGTGGGCCGTATTTACGGGCGTGTCCTTCACTGCTCTCATCCTCTTCCAGACAGGGACCTACAGTTTTAGCATCTACCTCTAGACACGAACACTCGTGACTACAGAAATTAACACAGCCTACACCATTTGACACAAACTGATTTTAATAACCCAAAATAACACTGACATTTTCCTATGCGGGTTAAACTGGTGTAGATATGTATGTATATTCCATGGTTAGTGTTACGTGTCTAGCTAGCTTGATGTGAGGTGTTTTGTACCTGCAGTGTGTCATATTCATTGTTAAGCTAACAATAACCTAATGTGATGCTTTCTTGGTGAACTTGTGTAAGTATTTCATCCAGGGATATGAATACGATAACTGCAGGCCAACCGCACCAACTTAAACCCCATGGGGTTAGGAAAGGGGCGTGCTTGAATATTGTGGTTAAATAAAATGGCTCACCTATGTGCTTTCTTTTAGTGCTCAAGTTGATCTAGACTCTAGAGGCTTATATTCATCCAAAGTTGCATGAAGACAAGTCAAGGACCTCCACTAAGTCCACAAGCTTATGAGGTCATGTGACTTGGTATTGCTATATAGCTACAAGCTTCCACAAACTTGTGAGGTCATGTGACTTGCTGCTGGCTATATAGCTACAAAGCTTGTGAAGTCATGTGACTTGCTGTTGCTACAAGCTTGTGAGGTCATGTGACTTGGTGTTGCTATAATAGCTACAAGCTTGTGAGGTCATGTGGAAATCCAATACAAAAAAATATGGCCGTGGCCTGTTTCCATGGTAACTGAATGCATGTAGAGCTTGCTTTTTTTGGTTCTGTAGCTAATATGAGTGAATCTTCAAGGACAGCTGTGTCACAGTTGAAGTCTGCATCAGAAACACCACTTCAAGAAGTGAGTCAACCTGTACCTAGCTCACAAGCTGGGACAACCACGATTTCAATTCATCTATCCCTTGGATGACTCATTTGTGCTGCCATCATTCATCCGATGAAGAGAGGAGCAATGATAGCTCCTCTGACAACCATACCTTTACAGAAGAAGCACCAGCTTGCTATAAAAAGAATGGGTCTCTAGTCAGCCAAAATCTGTCCAGAAAATTATCATTCTTATGGACACTTTCAGGATAAGATTTGGACTGACAAGTAGCAGCTGCTAATGAGATGGTATCTGTGGTAGGGTTCAGGAACCGATCATGGAGGAATTATTTTTACAAAACAAGGGTGAGTTTGCTGATTCTTAAGAGGAAAGCACAAGCAGCCCTATGTATTGGATGATGAGGAGTGTCGCTTGAAAGCACTGACATGGTTGCAGCAAAATGCCTATGTAAAAGGTCAACCAACCATGACAGCTGCTAGATTTGCTGCCCCACTCTCATCTCCCTCCTGGCTTTCCTAATTCCTCGCACTGCTTGTAAGTGGCTACATTATCTTGGCTTCCATCCTATATCTTACCGTAAGCATGTGTATGTCGATGGTCACGAGAGGGAAGATGTAATTGAGTACAGGAAGATGTACTTACGAAAAATTGAGGTATTGGAATGCACACATTTGCCACCACCAGAGTGTAGGGATGGAAAATTGGAAGAAAATGTAGGTTCCAGTATACTGCCTTAAGAAAGCTTGTGCTTATTTACCTGATGAGTCCACTTTTCATGCAAATGAAGGACCATCGTGGCAGTGGGCTGAAGCAGGGAAACTTACTATTCGACCAAAATTGGACGTGGGATTATGGGAAGTGACTTTACTATTGACATCATGGTTGTCCACAGCAAGAACATGAGTGAACAAAGCCAATTTATCCAGCCATTCTAAGAGCTTCCAGAGATGCTCAAGTGTGGGGCCCAATCTGAAGGATACTGGAACTGTAAGTTTCTGATTCAATTGGAAAATGCAGTTGAAATAGCTGAAACAAAATATCCTAGTGAAACACACTCAATCACTTTTATCTTTTGCAAAGCTCAGGACACACTGCTTATGCTGATGATGCTTTAAATGCACACAGGATGAATTAAGTGATGGTGGCAAGCAACCAAAGAGGCGAAACACATACTGGGCAATCTGAAGGATACTGGAACTGTAAGTTTCTGATTCAATTGGAAAATGCAGTTGAAATAGCTGAAACAAAATATCCTAGTGAAACACACTCAATCACTTTTATCTTTTGCAAAGCTCAGGACACACTGCTTATGCTGATGATGCTTTAAATGCACACAGGATGAATTAAGTGATGGTGGCAAGCAACCAAAGAGGCGAAACACATACTGGGATGGAGTGATACAAGTGATGACTACAGCAAGTGGCCAACCAAAGGGCTTACGAACAGTCCTGGTAGAGTGTGGTGTGGACACCACTGACATAGTCAAAACTAAGATGGATCAAAGTCCTGGAAAGCATGCATGATTTTAAGACCCAGAAAACTCGAGTGGAGGAGTTGGTTTCCAGTCACAAGCACAGGTGTATTTTCCTTCCAAAATACCATTGTGATTTTGAACGGGTTTGGGGTATGGCAAAGAGGTTCACACGTATGTGATTATACATTTAGAGCAATGGAGAAAATCATTCAACCAGCCTTGGATTCAGTTAGTCTTGAGTTGATACGGAAGTATTATAGAAGAGTGAGGGAGTATCATCGTGCGTATCGTGAAGGAAAAACAGGTGTTGAAGTAGATGCTGTGAAATTATATAAATTGCATCGTGTTCCTGAAACAGCAGACCTATAGTAATCTTCTTTTTTCAAATGTTTAGTGAGAATTGAGAACATATAATTATTTAGAATTTTGTAACTCCAATAAATTGCACAGTTGCATTTTGGGGGGGGGGGGGGACTACTGCGCATGTATTTCCCCCTTTTCCCCCCTTGTGGTTACCACTTTATAACTCCATAGATTCCGTAAACTTCATGGTAATATGGACTTGATAATTATATAGCTCAAAAGATTTTTTCATAAGTATAACTATAGCCAAGTTACTGGAGCTACAAGTGGAGGGAACCTCAAAAACCTGTGAATGCCTGATTTTGCCGCATAAATATCCCAGATTGCAAAGTGCTAAAGAGTTGAAATTAGCATTTCATAAAAAACCCGCACGCTGACCACGTATTTGTAATGAAAACACTAAGTAGGGCTTAGTAACTTGGCTACAGTTATACCTATGAAAGTTATCAAAAGAGAGCACACAGAGAGACCTATCTTTTGAGCTATATATCAAGTCCATACCATGAAGTTTACAGAATCTACGGAGTTCTAAAGTGGTAACCCACAAGTTTTTTTTATTTTTAATGGTGCTGTCCCCCCCTTAAAATTACTCAACACCTTTCCTCAAACTCCACCCCCCCTTTTTTAGAATGAAAAAGGGTTAACGTAAAATTAGCTTTACAAAAACATTTCATTTGGTGATTTCATTTGGTGATTTCATTTGGTGATTACATACCAAATTTCAATTCTTGTATATACCCCAACAGAATTAGAGAAATCTGGAAACAAGTTGATGACAACAATATTCATGAGACATTGTTATTGCAACACAAATTTAAGCCCACACAATTAAAAAGATTGTTCTTGGTTTACGCTGAAAATTAAAGTTGTTGAAATAACTAATTTGTTAATAATTAATGCCAAAACGGAGTTTTTGGCTTCTTGCATTAGACTACTTGCATTAGACTACAAACCATCCCAGCTGTTAACAGTAATGCTCATCTTTTAGCACCCGTTGTTGCTACAGCAACAGTATTTATTGCAATATCAAAATGTGCTGCATTGAAGATTACACATCCAACCAGGAACATTTCAAATGAGTTGCAATAACCCTCTTTGTATGTACCATACCAACACTGAGACATACACACACACACATATATAATATATAAGCATAGAAAGACCTGCCCACACTTCCTTCTTCCTTCTGGCATTGTTGAATGTACGTCCATTGCTAAGGAAGGATGGGGTGGGGGGGGGGGGGGGGGGGGGGGTGGTGATTGATATTTAAAAATAAATAGTTGACGTCTGTGGTAACATTTAAATCGTTCTTCCGTTCCTTTGATCATTTTCAAACACGTACCGCGCCAGTTCTATTCTGTCCGCCAGGTTCTCCCCTTTGCTCTGCTGACAATGTTCGTAAGCCGCAGAGTTGGTTATTTTGTCCTTGTCGCAGGACTTGGCATGCCAGTTGTGGATCAGGCCCGGATCTGGAGCTCTGAAGACTTCCAAGTTGCTCTTCAACACTTGGTTGAGCAAATCCACATCTTCTTCCCCCCATCCGCGCATGGATATGTCGAAACCTTTCAGACTGTGGTAGTCCCCAGCGTAGACGCAGATCATACCGTAAGAATAGTGCGCCCAATGGCCTAGGTGCCTGGCGATAAGCATCGAGTGGTTTCCATGGTGATACTTGCTCACGAAATCCTTGTTGTACAGCTTGAAGAACACTGGGAAATACACCTGGTGCTCTTGGATGGTGTTTAACCGGCAACGCTGGAGGAAGTCGAAGGACACGTCTAGATCGACATCCACGATGAAGACCAGTTGATCTTTGGAAAACAGTGTCATGCCGTGGTGCAGACCGACCCCCCGTGCAAATTCCCCCTCGAGGTCCACCACTTGCAAGTAAGCCTGCTGGTATTTGCTCTGGTATTGCTTTACCGCCTGCCGCACTTTGGGAGCATCCGGACTGTCAAAAAGAACGATCGTCAGAGTGGCATCCTCTTCTTCCTGTAACACGTTGCGTTCGTACTGAAGCAGGAAGTGCTCCAACCGCGCACTCAACCCAGACAGAGTCACGAGGAAGTTGACTGTCTGCGAGTTCTCCGGAGAATTCAATTTCAAGACATTATCTTGGAAAGGTCGCAAGATTGACACTCGTTTCCTGATGTTCACCTTTTTGTTTGACACTCGACGAAAGACAAAATCCATGATGAATTCACTGCCTCTCATGGGGTCCACTCGGTGGTAGCCGTTCTCCATCCGGTAGAACACGTAACGCTGAGATTTTGGCTGATCCTGATTGGCCATACGCATCGCCTTTGTCAGGGCAAACCTCGCCTCCTCACGAAACCCGCCAATAATCCCACGGGCTGGCGATTCGTTCATGATCGACATGAGCCTCGTCTGGTTGAAGTATTCCCAATCGTTGATCTCAAACTTGTTCTTCGGCACGTGTCTCGGTCGTACGGCCACACCTCCTATATACGTAGGTTCTGGTGTGGTTGGGAAAGGTGTCTTTGGCAAAGTCGACGCAGTGTCACGGCTTGTCTTGTGAATGTGTGTTGCTGGTGATCGTAAGTGAGATGGGATGAAGGGCTGAGCGGACTCAATGATAGTTTTTGTCTCTTTCAATCTGGCCAGAGAAGAGTTGTACTCCAACTCCATGAAGAACGTGTGCAGTCGATACATATACTTGGGATGTGGAACAGGATGCAGGACGACTGCCTTGGCAAGCTCGGGCTGCGAGAACATTACTGGAGACTCGATCGTGGACTTGACGTCTAGGAATAGATCTTTCATCTGAGGAGGAAGGAAGCAATCAGGTGTGATATAGAGGGGGAAATCAGGTGTGATATAGAGGGGGAAATCAGGTGTGATATAGAGGGGGAAATCAGGTGTGATATAGAGGGGGAAATCAGGTGTGATATAGAGGGGGAAATCAGGTGTGATATAGAGGGGGAAATCAGGTGTGATATAGAGGGGGGGAAATCAGGTGTGATATAGAGGGGGGAAATCAGGTGTGATATAGAGGGGGAAATCAGGTGTGATATAGGGCAGGTGTGATATAGAGGGGGAAATCAGGTGTGATATAGAGGGGGAAATCAGGTGTGATATAGAGGGGGAAATCAGGTGTGATATAGAGGGGGAAATCAGGTGTGATATAGAGGGGAAATTAGGGTCCGAGGGGGGAAAGGTTTGAGGTATCGAGGGAGGGGATGTGTAGAGATTTATTTATCATCGCACTCTCAAGTACGTGGCCATTTCTAACCAGTCCTCATGTTTTTGTGCTTATTGAAAACACTGACCTAGTCGACTAGAGCCTCCTCTAGCCACTGGTACTAATTCCAACTGACAAGCACTTCCCAATTAGGAGCTAGTGTTGGGGATATGGGCATACGGGTTATGAGGTCCCCAACTTTAATGACCTGTACCTTGAGTATGGTGATAGTAGCTAACAGTTTTTAATATTAAAAAAAAGAGCACACAGAGAGAGCTATCTTTTGAGTTACATACCAAGTTCATAGAATGAAGTGTGCAGAATTTATGGAGCTCATAGTCAAAACCACATGTTTTTTTGGTAAAAAATGGTTTTGTCCCTCCTGAAGTAGGTCAACAGTAACCTACTCCAGCTACTACCGTGGGTGAATGGTCTCGGGTCACCATCTCTGTCCTAGTCTGTCGCCAGTGCCAGCTGCCTACCTTGTAATGCCCCCATATTGCAGAGAAGGGCAGAGAATGCCAGTCAAGCAACCAGCATTGGGTTGGAAGGCAATGCATGAGGGTCCCATCTCGGTCCAAAAGAGCATTGGCAGCAGATGCCATAGCTAGTGTGGCAGGAGGACACAGACCACTCCGAGTGAGCTCTGGGATCTTCCCCAGCAAGGATACACGACCAGAAGCTTCACAGCAGATTCATCTGCCCTACACAAATAGTGACCCACTTCTTATATCTTGAACAGTGATCCAATCTCTCCCCGAGGATCACTTCCAAGCTCTCACTTCCAATCTCGGACATTCTGCCCCACAATACCAACTTGTGCTTATGGCTAAGAAGAGCTCCAACACATGCCCCCCTAAGCTCAGCAGACATGCAACATCTTATCATGACATGACGTCAACTCTTGCACTCTGGACTCGAGATGGTATGACCACAAGATGTGGCGCTGCTCTGCAAAAGATGTGGACACTATCAAAGAGAATCTCCTGAGGACAGTCACATGTTCTGCCGATCTCTACACCTACCACGCCCCCAGTCACATGGTGGCCTCAGATCTCCGTCCAGATATAGCATGGCCACCATGGCAATCTAATGGAGGAGGCTGCCAGCAGCAGGTCCACTACACATGCAGACCTCGGTGTTCAACACCAAAAATACGATACAATACAAGGATGAGCTCATTACTATAGGGGTGTGTCCATGCAGTCTTCCCCACGTGCCAGGATACAAGGAACTTCAACACATCTCAACTCGACCAAAGTCTCATGATCGGGTGGGTCCTCTCCCAACAGAGATGATGAAGGACAAAAGCTTTAGGTCTGAAAACTTGGACGTTACCTTGTAAATTTGACATGCAATATGTACACATGCAAT
This sequence comes from Cladorhizidae sp. MBARI D1340-BT2, assembly GCA_028752905.1. Classification (NCBI taxonomy): domain Eukaryota; kingdom Metazoa; phylum Porifera; class Demospongiae; order Poecilosclerida; family Cladorhizidae; species Cladorhizidae sp. MBARI D1340-BT2. The sequence continues at coordinate 47,036,101 of JAQNBH010000004.1, forward strand.
GCCCATGCATGCAATATGCACAGGTAGCGTCCTCCATAGTAACGAGCTCGGCAACAGGTTGACCTAACCAGCCAAGCCTTGCAGTAGAGTATGTTGGAGGGATGTCTTTATGTTCGGTTATTTTCAGACTCTCTCTCTCTTCCCATCAAATTCCACCTCCCGTCTCCTCTTTTGATCTTTAATGGCCCGCACACATTGAGGAGGAATGCCATTAGAACGAGGGGTTAATTAACGAGGGATTAATTAAGCAAGCATGGACTTGAGGGATCAATTAGCACGGACTTGAGGGATTAATTAAGCAAGCATGGACTTGAGGGATTAATTAAGCATGGACTTGAGGGATTAATTAAGCATGGACTTGAGGGATTAATTAAGCATGGACTTGAGGGATTAATTAAGCATGGACTTGAGGGATTAATTAAGCATGGACTTGAGGGATTAATTAAGCATGGACTTGAGGGATTAATTAAGCATGGACTTGAGGGATTAATTAAGCATGGACTTGAGGGATTAATTAAGCATGGACTTGAGGGATTAATTAAGCATGGACTTGAGGGATTAATTAAGCATGGACTTGAGGGATTAATTAAGCATGGACTTGAGGGATTAATTAAGCATGGACTTGAGGGATTAATTAAGCATGGACTTGAGGGATTAATTAAGCATGGACTTGAGAGATTAATTAAGCATGGACTTTGTCAGGCATTTCACACTGAAACAGCTAGATCACGTCCAATTGCATCATATCGTCCCATAGTTTGTATCGTCCCATCGTAATCTATCATATTGTCTCAATCATCATATCGTTGCTGATTCACACCATAACAGCCACAAGACACACCTATATGCCCACCTGGCGGCATATTGTGGGCCAGCCTTAAGACACGCCTATATGCCCACCCGGCATATTGTGGACCAGCTTTAAGACACGCCTATATGCCCACCAGGCGGCATATTGTGGACCAGCCTTAAGACACGCCTATATGCCCACCAGGCGGCATATTGTGGACCAGCCTTAAGACACGCCTATACGCCCACCAGGCATCATTTATATTATGAACCGGAACGAATTTATATTATGAAATGGAATTTATATTATGAAATGGAATTTATATTATGAAATGGAATTTATATTATGAAATGGAATTTATATTATGAAATGGAATTTATATTATGAAATGGAATTTATATTATGAAATGGAATTAGTATTATGAACATAAGATGCTTATACATAATTATTCTAGCATGGTTTTGTTGACCTAGGGTTCACTAGGTGCAGCTGAAGTCTTAGATCTAGGCTAATGAACCCATACCAGCAAATTGCATTTTACAAGTGTTTTTGAAAAATGCTGCAATAGGTGATTGGTGACTACAGCTCCGACCTTAAAGGGTAAATGCTACTGCATGTGCACGTGGTAGAAAGAATGGCAGATTTGGCCCCTCCAAGAGCTAAGAAGGCTAAAAGGAGTGCTCCAGTTAGCGTATCAGCAGAGGAAAGTGCCAAGCAATTCAAAGAAGACTTTTATGCTGACACTGACAGTGGTGTGTTGTTCTGCAAATATTGTGAGCATAGCATAGATTTCTCAAGAGTTGACACTGTAAAGGATCACCTGAAGAGTAAGAAACAGCACCAGGAAAAAGCTGAAGGAAACTCAGAATAGTGCATAGCCCTAATCCGCTTGTTTTGTACGCTACTGGGGTGGCATGCAGGATCAGCTTCCTACTCTTTCCTCTCTTGCAAGAGATGCTATGTGGCTGCCTGTGACCTCAGTGGATGTGGAGAGAGGCTTCTCCCAATACAAGCATCTTCTCAGTGATAGAAGGGAGAGTACTGAGGAGAACACTGAGCGACTAATAATGCTTTATTACAATGGAGACGTAGAGGGACAGTTTATTGTTTAGTTAGTTGGTTGTTTTTCACTCAAACTATTAGTTGCATTTGTACCTCTTTTCATTAACATAAATTTGAAACGGAAAATTTTCTGAAGGTTGTGATGAAACGGAATCGGGTAAAACCTGAAACGGAAAATGGCATTTTTTGAAACGGAAAATGATCCTCTATATATGCCCATCAGGCGGCATATTTGGACCCCTTAATGGTATAGACACACGTTTGAGGGAATGTCGCCAAGTGCTAGGGAGCTGGTCAAAGCCACACATCAAGGGGAGCTATAGCAACATGCTAAATAAACACATGCCAATTAGACCCTCCCGTGTAAACACTGACCCATTTAGATCTTCCTACATGTAATTGTCAACACACCAGCACACGTTTGAAAACATTGCTGCAGCAGTCGGTGTCAAGTGAGAGTTGTGTCTCTGAGAACTGAGAGACCTTTCATCTCGCAGAAGTTGTGCCCACTTTAGCCGAGCATTCCCAGGACACACCCTCTTCAGTGGAAATATCGGAAACATTTGCCACAAGGCAAGCAGAAGCCTCCAAAATGCTTATTGTTCATTGATACCAAAGAATCAATGAAGAGGATGGAGACTCGAGTGATCTCCTTAAGGAGAAGGCTACATGCATGCAAGGCTTTATTCTTGCCAATGTGTAGATGCCATGGGCGATTATCCATGGATGTACGAAGTCTAAATTATTGCCCACCTAGTCCTTTTGTAGATTTTCCCTGTCTCGGCTCCCTAGCCCTAGCTCCAGCTCCCTAGCCCTAGCTCCAGCTCCCTAGCCCCCTCTCCCTAGCCCCCTAGCCTTAGCTCTAGCCCCCTAGCTCTAGCCCCCTAGCTCTAGCTCCCTAGCTCTAGTGAGTGTTCCAAATGTGCGCTAGTTTCTTGCTGATACTCAACTTCTTCTCTGTAACCTACACAACCCCAAGCTTGGCAGTAGACCCATCCTGGTGATTGCTATCATCACAACTCTGACTCCATGTGGGCACATTAACCCCTCCTGGTGGGAACATTAACCCCTCCATGTGGGCACATTAACCCTTCCTGGTGATTTCTATCATCACCTGACTCATTGTGGTCACATCGAGTCCTCCCACAAACTCCACCTACAGATCAATCTATGGTCCAGAGTATCAGTCAAACCACGCCCACCTCTTCCTGCCACCCCCTCCAATAAATTCGTAACCTAGGCCTTGACAATCAAATGGGCACCATCGTCGACAGACAATCTTCTTACTTGAATACCACACACTTGCTCGCAGAGGCTGAAACAGGGGCATTGTTCAATACATCCCGTCATCTGTTTGGAAATCTCAAGACTGGAGCATGTTAATTAACATAAATCAGAGGTCACGACCCCTACACTGGATGTTTTGGGTTTGGTGGAAGTATATCAAACCACGCCCTATGCCACACACCCACTTTTTAAGTTGAGCCATTGCTTCTTGTGTATGCAATTTGAGTCAAAGACAAGCAGGAAATAAACAGTGGACCCTTACAGTGCTTAGTCTCACTGGCACCAGGAACAGTGGGCCCTCACTGACCTGGACTCACCAGTGCTTAGTCCCACTGGCACCAGGAACAGTGGGCCCTCACTGACCTGGACTCACCAGTGCTTAGTCCCACTGGCACCAGGAACAGTGGGCCCTCACTGACCTGGACTCACCAGTGCTTAGTCCCACTGGCACCAGGAACAGTGGGCCCTCACTGACCTGGACTCACCAGTGCTTAGTCCCACTGGCACCAGGAACAGTGGGCCCTCACTGACCTGGACTCACCAGTGCTTAGCCTCACTGGCACCAGGAACAGTGGGCCCTCACTGACCTGGACTCACCAGTGCTTAGTCCCACTGGCACCAGGAACAGTGGGCCCTCACTGACCTGGACCACCAGTGCTTAGCCTCACTGGCACCAGGAACAGTGGGCCCTCACTGACCTGGTCTCACCAGTGCTTAGCCTCACTGGCACCAGGAACAGTGGGCCCTCACTGACCTGGAGACTCTACAGTGCTTAGCCTCACTGGCACCAGGAACAGTGGGCCCTCACTGACCTGGACTCACCAGTGCTTAGTCCCACTGGCACCAGGAACAGTGGGCCCTCACTGACCTGGACTCACCAGTGCTTAGTCTCACTGGCACCAGGAACAGTGGGCCCTCACTGACCTGGACTCATCAGTGCTTAGCCTCACTGGCACCAGGAACAGTGGGCCCTCACTGACCTGGACTCACCAGTGCTTAGCCTCACTGGCACCAGGAACAGTGGGCCCTCACTGACCTGGACTCATCAGTGCTTAGCCTCACTGGCACCAGGAACAGTGGGCCCTCACTGACCTGGACTCACCAGTGCTTAGCCTCACTGGCACCAGGAGCAGTGGGCCCTCACTGACCTGGACTCCCCAGTGCTTACCCTCACTGGCACCAGGAGCAGTGGGCCCTCACTAACCTGGACTCACCAGTGCTTAGTCTCACTGGCACCAGGAACAGTGGGCCCTCACTGACCTGGACTCACCAGTGCTTAGTCCCACTGGCACCAGGAACAGTGGGCCCTCACTGACCTGGACTCACCAGTGCTTAGTCTCCTAGCACCAGGAACAGTGGGCCCTCACTGACCTGGACTCATCAGTGCTTAGCCTCACTGGCACCAGGAACAGTGGGCCCTCACTGACCTGGACTCATCAGTGCTTAGCCTCACTGGCACCAGGAACAGTGGGCCCTCACTGACCTGGACTCATCAGTGCTTAGTCCCACTGGCACCAGGAACAGTGGGCCCTCACTGACCTGGACTCATCAGTGCTTAGTCCCACTGGCACCAGGAACAGTGGGCCCTCACTGACCTGGACTCACCAGTGCTTAGCCTCACTGGCACCAGGAACAGTGGGCCCTCACTGACCTGGACTCATCAGTGCTTAGCCTCACTGGCACCAGGAACAGTGGGCCCTCACTGACCTGGACTCACCAGTGCTTAGCCTCACTGGCACCAGGAGCAGTGGGCCCTCACTGACCTGGACTCCCCAGTGCTTACCCTCACTGGCACCAGGAGCAGTGGGCCCTCACTAACCTGGACTCACCAGTGCTTAGTCTCACTGGCACCAGGAACAGTGGGCCCTCACTGACCTGGACTCACCAGTGCTTAGTCCCACTGGCACCAGGAACAGTGGGCCCTCACTGACCTGGACTCACCAGTGCTTAGTCTCCTAGCACCAGGAACAGTGGGCCCTCACTGACCTGGACTCATCAGTGCTTAGCCTCACTGGCACCAGGAACAGTGGGCCCTCACTGACCTGGACTCATCAGTGCTTAGCCTCACTGGCACCAGGAACAGTGGGCCCTCACTGACCTGGACTCATCAGTGCTTAGTCCCACTGGCACCAGGAACAGTGGGCCCTCACTGACCTGGTCTCACCAGTGCTTAGTCTCACTGGCACCAGGAACAGTGGGCCCTCACTGACCTGGACTCACCAGTGCTTAGCCTCACTGGCACCAGGAACAGTGGGCCCTCACTGACCTGGAATCACCAGTGCTTAGCCTCACTGGCACCAGGAACAGTGGGCCCTCACAGACCTGGACTCATCAGTGCTTAGCCTCACTGGCACCAGGAGCAGTGGGCCCTCACTGACCTGGACTCACCAGTGCTTAGCCTCACTGGCACTAGGAACAGTGGGCCCTCACTGACCTGGACTCATCAGTGCTTAGCCTCACTGGCACCAGGAACAGTGGGCCCTCACTGACCTGGACTCACCAGTGCTTAGTCCCACTGGCACCAGGAACAGTGGGCCCTCACTGACCTGGACTCAGCAGTGCTTAGCCTCACTGGCACTAGGAACAGTGGGCCCTCACTGACCTGGACTCATCAGTGCTTAGCCTCACTGGCACCAGGAACAGTGGGCCCTCACTGACCTGGACTCATCAGTGCTTAGCCTCACTGGCACCAGGAGCAGCAGAGACTCCTCATGTCACATGCGCAGATGATCGGAAGGGATACACACCTCGATGGCTGGCTGTCACTTCTTCATAGACAAAGCTTGACTTCCAGCAACAGAGTCTTGGCTTGTTTACAAGATTCCTATACCTAACTATAGCTTGTTGTGTTTGGGAAGAGATACACACCTCGATGGCTGGTTGTCACTTTTCATAGACAAAGCTCGACTTCCAGCAACAGAGATTTTGCTTGTTTACAAGATTCCTATACCTAACTATAGTAGTGATCTCTCAGTTGACACCAACTTGAAATTGTATTCTCTCGACGTTTCGACTAGATGCTCTAGCCTTCATCAGTATTCCTGATGAAGGCTCGAGCATCTAGTCGAAACATCGAGAGAATACAATTTCATGTTGATTATTGCTTGTTGACGTTGTGTTTGGGAAAGGATGCACACCTCGATGGCTGGCTGTCACTTCTTCATAGACAAAGCTCGACTTCCAGCAACAGAGATTTTGCTTGTTTACAAGATATTCCTAATATTGATAACAATTCTGCATCATCATAACAAAGATGGCGGACCACCACCTCCATTAGAGCGTGTTGATGAATTGAGTAAACACGTCCGAGTGAGACTCATTCATCCTTCCCCGTCAGCTATGAACCCTGCACCCCATTCCCACATGTTCATGCAGCCAATTTGCTTTTATCTATCAGCTGCTAATTTCTTGATCATTCTCATCACTATGACGACCATTCCCGGTTGACATACGCCCACATATTTATGGCAGGTCACTCGTTCATATTTTTTTACGTGCGAACATGTGTGATAAATTCCAAATTTTCAGTCCAACTCCCCCTGAGGGGGCTCTTGTTCTCCAACTATAGAGCATCTAGTCGTTATTCCTGATGAAGGCTAGAGCATCTAGTCATCATTGCTGATGAAGGCTAGAGCATCTAGTCATTATTCTTGATGAAGGCAGGAGCATCTAGTCATTATTCTTGATGAAGGCAGGAGCATCTAGTCATTATTCTTGATGAAGGCAGGAGCATCTAGTCATTATTCCTGATGAAGGCTAGAGCATCTAGTCATCATTCCTGATGAAGGCTAGAGCATCTAGTCATTATTCCTGATGAAGGCTAGAGCATCTAATCATTATTCCTGATGAAGGCTAGAGCATCTAGTCATTATTCCTGGTGAAGGCTAGAGCATCTAGTGATTATTCCTGGTGAAGGCAGGAGCATCTAGTCATTATTCCTGGTGAAGGCAGGAGCATCTAGTCATTATTCCTGGTGAAGGCTAGAGGATCTAGTCATTATTCCTGATGAAGGCTAGAGCATCTAGTCATTATTCCTGGTGAAGGCAGGAGCATCTAGTCATTATTCCTGATGGAGGCTAGAGCATCTAGTCATTATTCCTGATGAAGGCTAGAGCATCTAGTCATTATTCCTGATGAAGACTAGAGCATCTAGTCATTATTCCTGAGGAAGGTTAGAGCCCCTAGTCATTATTCCTGGTGAAGGCAGGAGCATCTAGTCATTATTCCTGAGGAAGGTTAGAGCCCCTAGTCATTATTCCTGGTGAAGGCAGGAGCATCTAGTCATTATTCCTGAGGAAGGTTAGAGCCCCTAGTCATTATCCCTGGTAAAGGCTGGGGGTGTCTGTTGCACTTCTCAAGACTCTCTTTCTGTGTGCACACACGTGTGAGGGTAAGATCAGTGAGATTACACTTCCCATAGTAACTTTGTGTGATACAGTGGGATTAGTACATTGCAGAACAAGTTTGAAGTTGTTCCAGAACTTGATTTTAGTCAGGCAGAAAATCAGAGCCCACAAATCTCCTTGCCTTGCCAATCACCTTATCCCTATACCTACTTAACCCTTATGTATCTACCTAACCCTATATATATTATCTACCTAACCCTATATAAATCTACCTAACCCTATATAACCCTACACCTGCTTAACCCTATATCTACCAGGCCAAACCATACCTGAAAACAATGGTTTACCATTTAAAGTAACCAATCTTTGCACATATTCATGCTAAGGTCCTGATTTATAAAGCAAAATGTAGCCAGTGCAGATGCTTTCTGGTGGCAGTTTTTGTGTTGCAATATGTTTATCTCTTGGAACTGCAAGTTGGAATGTGAAGTGAAATCACCTCCCAATTCCAACTAGTAGTTAACCATCATCAAGTCTTGCATGGATATAACATCGCGACTGACAGGGTTGCACAAACACTACAGACTGAGACCAAGGGTTTTTTTATATGCTTTTTAAAATGGACTATGTTCATGTGAAGTGAGTAAATTATAAAATACCAGCAACACCTTGTGGCTGCCACTTCGGAGCTCCCTAGCTTCTGTACACTTCGCTCTATGACCTTGATATATCTCTGTACGCTTTTGATACTAAAAAAATGCTGTACGGGTATAACGGGAATAACTATGCAACAAAGTTACCTGCAGCCGAAGTGGGGATACCTCAAAATCTAGTGCCTGAACTGTTTGTAGTTGTGGTTCCTGACATGAAAGTGCTAGCCATTGTTATCAGTGGCTACTCTTCAAAACTGAGGGCATTCATTAGGCACTAAACCTCGACTAGGTAGGCAAGCATGGGTGCTAAAAAACTGACGAGAAATTTTTTCAGCACCCTCGCTCGTCGCATTTTATTTGAGCGCCTACTAACACGTAGAGTAGGACTTGCTCTAGCCACAGGCAACAATAGCTAGCACTTTCCCAATTATCTAAATCTTAGAGGCAACAAAGAGACCGTCTGGCAGGTGGTAATAAGGTCAAATGTTAACTAGTATGCTTTAAGATTGATCTTTAAATCAGCTTTTGGGTTCCGTTTTGAAACCAAAAAAAACACGATCTTAAAGCTGAGAGAGTAACCACACCGTGTGCAACTAGTAGTTGTGATGGCTAGAGTCATTAGCTGCATATAGTCTGTCTCCAGTTGACACGACTCTCTTTTGATGGTTTTATTGAGGTCAAAGTTGAACATTGTTTACGCAAGGTTCTGTTGCTATAGATATGCAATGGTTGAAAGTCCAACAGAATGCATTGTCTTCTGTTGTTCTGTGAGCAGACCTTGGGTGCCTAGTGGGATCAGCAGCTTCATCCTGTTTACGTGTACTTCTCTAGTATTATGTCTGCCCTCTCTTGTAGGAGTGAGGTCAGAATCCACACACAGTGTTACCCTCTGGAAGGCAGAGTCGTAATTACTAATTGCTACCTCTACAGATACAACCTGCTCTGGGTTGAGCTGTCCCAGCAGTTGGGTTGAGCTGTCCCAGCAGTTGGGTTGAGCTGTCCCAGCGGTTGGGTTGAGCTGTCCCAGCGGTTGGGTTGAGCTGTCCCACCGGTTGGGTTGAGCTGTCCCACCTGTTGGGTTGAGCTGTCCCAGCGGTTGGGTTGAGCTGTCCCAGCGGTTGGGTTGAGCTGTCCCGCTGGTTGGGTTGAGCTGTCCCAGCGGCTGTCCCAGCGGTTGGGTTGAGCTGTCCCAGCGGTTGGGTTGAGCTGTCCCAGCGGTTGGGTTGAGCTGTCCCAGCGGTTGGGTTGAGCGGTTGGGTTGAGCAGCGGTTGGGTTGAGCTGTCCCAGCGGTTGGGTTGAGCTGTCCCAGCGGTTGGGTTGAGCTGTCCCAGCAGTTGGGTTGAGCTGTCCCACCGGTTGGGTTGAGCTGTCCCACCTGTTAGGTTGAGCTGTCCCAGCGGTTGGGTTGAGCTGTCCCAGTGGTTGGGTTGAGCTGTCCCAGCGGTTGGGTTGAGCTGTGCCACCAGTTGGGTTGAGCTGTGCCACCAGTTGGGTTGAGCTGTCCCAGCGGTTGGGTTGAGCTGGGCTCAAGTTGCTGTGAATTGCCTCAAAGTGGGCAGACATATTGTGGAGGTGCTCATATTGACAGTAATGTTCCACTGGTGACATGCAATATTCATGCTGTGGTGAAGCTCTTTAGCACTAAAGTGGCAGCTGTTAGAATTGCATCCTCTATATGGTTGGAATTCATTTCCCAACCACACACTTGACCTCATACTTAAGTTTTAGCTCATAATGAAACCACTCGCTGCGTCCAGTTGGGCTTCCTCTAGCCACTCTTGCTAGTTTCAGCTCTCTAGCACTTGGCAATCTGGAGATATTTAGTGGCAAAATCAGGAATTGGGTTTTGAGGTACCTTCACTTCAGCTCCAGTAACTTGGGTATAGTTATACCTATGAAAAAGGCTTTAGTATCAAAAGAGAGCACACAGAGAGACCTATCTTTTGAGCTATATATCAAGTCCATACCATGAAGTTTACAGAATCTATGGAGCTATAAAGTGTTAACCACAAGTTTTTAAACACTTTACTACTAAAATGGTTTTGTCCCTCCCTTTTAATGCTAAACCAGCCCTCCTAGTCACACTAGCTAAACCAGCCCTCCTAGCCACACCAGTAGTAGCCTGCTAAACCAGCCCTCCTAGCCACACCAGTAGTAACCAGCCCACCTACCAAACTAACCACCAGCCACACCAGTAGCCTGCTAAACCAGCTCTCCTAGCCAGACCAGTAGTAACCAGACCACCTACCAAACTAACCACCAGCCACACCAGTAGCCTGCTAAACCAGCTCTCCTAGCCAGACCAGTAGTAGCCAGCCCACCTAGCCACACCAGTAGTAGGGCAACACAGCAGCTCATGCTTTTTCAAGATTATTAAAATTTGTTTTTTGTTTCTACTTGAGCCTTGTTTATTTCTGCAGCTACTAGTGAGTTAGTTTGTCTACCTCCGACAACTAAACAAACTAAGTCTATTACAAACTAGAGTTGACTAAGTCGCTTCATGTGTCCACACTACAAATAACAGATTTGTTGTCGACTTGCAATGGCTGTTGCACCCAAATAAGGCACTTGGACCTAACAAAAACCCATTCAAAATCACAATGACCTTCTCAATAATCAATTTAATTTTTACTCTCTCGACGTTTCGACTAGACACACTTCCCTCATCAGCTCAATAATTGTGTGCATTATATGCAATATTTTTTGTGTGTGTGTGGCCGATGAGCGCTCGATCGTTCACGAGTTGACTGAAAGAAAAGGAAAGAATCCTCCGAGTAAGAGCATCTCATAGCTAGCGAGGGCTAGGGCTTTGACTGGCGAGCTGCTGCTTCAGGAATAGAAACCTTGGCAGCAACACAGAAGGAACGGAAGAGAACTTCCTCACCTTCAGAGCCAAGGTGGAGTATTTATAGGCTCCACGGTGCTCTCATCATTCTCTGTTAAAATATGAGCCTTCTTAAACTGTGGATAGTCTAGGACCCAGGAGATGCAAAGATTTGAAATGCCTTTTCATTTCGTGCAGTGTGTTTGTGACATGCCTTTAATGAAGGCTACTAGCAGCAAACATTGTCAGCCATCTTGCGTACTCTTTAGGGATTAGTAAACCATAACTCCTGATATATTCAGCACTACTCATCTTGGGACTACAACCTTTGGGGAGTCGTCTACATATTCTCGGTAAGGAACAGATTACATCATACAAAAATTCATCATTATACAGACATATAAACAGCCTGCAATTTGGCATCAAAATCACATTTGTAGAGGTGGGCAAAGGAGTGGCAAGGGCCTACAAAAAGTTGCTAATTACTTGGCTTCACATCGGAGCTACTGCACTAAACCTTGGAAGAGAAACTGCCCTGTGCCAATTATTTAGGGACTCTTCACACTGGAGCTACTGCAAACACTCAACCAAGAGAAACTTCCCATGCCCTCTTCACACTGGAGCTACTGCAAACACTCAACCAAGAGAAAATTCCCCTCGCCAATTACTTCCTCTTCACACTGGAGCTACTGCAAACACTCAACCAAGAGAAACTTCCCATGCCAATTACTTCCTCTTCGCACTGGAGCTACTGCAAACACTCAACCAAGAGAAAATTCCCCTCGCCAATTACTTCCTCTTCACACTAGAGCTACTGCAAACACTCAACCAAGAGAAAATTCCCCTCGCCAATTACTTCCTCTTCACACTGGAGCTACTGCAAACATTCAACCAAGAGAAACTTCCCCATGCCAATTACTTCCGCTTCACACTGGAGCTACTGCAAACACTCAACCAAGAGAAACTGCCCATGCCAATTACTTCCTCTTCACACTGGAGCTACTGCAAACACTCAACCAAGAGAAACTGCTCCCAGATTCCCAGTGGTGAAAAATGCTGATCAAGACTATCACGCAAGCATGGTGGTGCACATAGAGCCACACATCAAGTATATATGGCATAACCTCACAAAACTTCTCATATTTAAAAAGTCATCATTTGTATAAGAAATTTGGTGGCCTACAACTGCTGGGGGAGTGTCAATACAGAACTTAGAAGATCATCTACAACCCCCACCCACTCCACCTCATCCTCTAGCATGATCTGCCCCTCCCCCCACTACGAAAAGGCTTGAGAAGTGAATGCATCACTTTCTTGCTTACGAGTAACTTCCTCCAGGGAATGACCCAACACACATAACTGGCCCATGGCAGCCAATATCCACTCAAATATATGCAACTTCCACTAATGGACCTGAGAAAGTTGTCATGGGGATGGATACTTGCTTCATGGTAGTCATGTCACCCTATCAAGTGATGGAGGAAGCCCCTGTAATATGGCCTAGCTAATCTCTCAAGCATTTGGGCTCCATGTGTAAAAAGAGAATGACTTTACACCATATGCACAGAAAGATCACACCTCCCTAGTGAATTGTTGAGAGTTATGAAGGTGCTCGTAGAACAGCCTGGACAAACATGTGAAGTTGAAGTGATTTCAACCTTGAGACTGGTAGTTACATTGCCTTGCATCAGGCATGGTTGTAGATATGCACACCCACCCCCACACATGTGCCCACACACCCCACACATGTGACCACACCCCAACACATGTGCCCTCACCCCCACACATGTGCCCACACCCCCACACACATCACAGAGTGGAATTGATGTTAGCAGGGAGGTGTGTATCTATATTAAGCACTCTTTTTAAATGCCTACTTCGCTGTTGGTTCTAGCATTTCTTTCTAAGTGTCAGCCATGACTAAGTCTCCTCCTGCTCACGAGTCAGTACCTTGGGGGCTGACAAACTTGCAGATTGAAGTGAACATCTCATGGTGTCCATGATCTTGCCAGCCATCCTCTCCAGCTAGCCTGATACGCACCATTCAGCGACCTCTACATTCAAGAAACTCATTACATCTGTCCATGGACATTTTTTGTAGGCGGCTTCTCGGAGTTAAGCACCCACTTTCCCCCTGACTGATGTTATGTGTCCTGTATACAAGCAGAGAGTAGCTGAGGGTGCTGCGGTCTGGAGACATGATGTACCTCGGAGCAGGCCTCAAGGGCAGTGGTTGGTCTCAAGAAGATATCCAACCATGCATAACCAACACAACCCTATACACAAGGCAGCCTTACAGGTCATCACACCTTCATGCGCCTTGCATGACACCGCGGAAGCATTTCGGTGTGTGAAGGAGCAAAAAGCTAGTACAAGAGCAAGAGATACATTTTTACTCTGCACACAGTGTTTAATAGCACGCTCCAGTGTTTAATAGCACGCTCCAGTGTTTAATAGCACGCTCCACTCATTATTTTACACATTGATGTACACAAGAATAACCATAGCTGCACTTCCCAGACCACTATCAAACCCAGCTCTCCACCATTAGCACTCATGGATAACCTAACCATTAACACTCGTGTGACTATCTCCACCATTAGCAGTGCAGGGTTTCATTTAGAAAATTGTCCAAGGGGAGGGGGCAACTGGAGGAATCTGGATATTAAGGGGGGGCATGATGGTTAAAGATGTGACAAAGTTTCTAATGAATTTTAATAATACAATTTCCAAGGGGGATGGGCAAAAAGGTTGCCCTGCAGCACTCAGGATAATCTCCACCATTAGTGCTCATGGACAATCTCTCCACCATTAGCACCCATGGACAATCTCCACCATTAGCACTACATGGATAATCTCACATGAAAAAAGTCCCCAGGAAACAATCCACACTTCTGGGGGGTGAGAAATGGAGCAGTCACTAATTAATATGAATTATTCATAAATGCACGCTAAAAGTGGTTATGGGGGAGAGCTGTACTCCAGATAATTACCACCTCAGCGATGGATGCTTGTGAAAATACACTGCGGACAGGAGATGTGATCCAAGATCTACACTGCGGACAGGAGATGTGATCCAAGATCTACTCTGCAGACAGGAGATGTGATCCAAGATCTACACTGCGGACAGGAGATGTGATCCAAGATCTACACTGCAGACAGGAGATGAGTCTGAAGTGCTTCAAAGTAGTCTTCTAGTTGCATCTTCCACTACAGCTAGTTTATACTTCATCTTGACATGTGGTCTTCTAGTGAACTATTTAGCATCAAAAATCTAGGCAGCTACCCTTGACAGTCCCACTGCTATATTTAGCACTACTGCAAGATGTTCAGACAAAAAACACATCTAATGCACCAGGTCTTCGGTTATCCATCTTGCTCCTCCTATATAGCTCTAGTGACGAGGCTGAGGCTACTACTTGCAGCTACATCAGCTAGCCTGGGATTCGCCCCACAAAGTAACCGTAGTTAAAGGATTAATTAAGCAACGAATTATACACTCTACAGGGGCAGATCCAGGAATATTGGAGGGGGGGGGGGTCCTGATTGAGGTAGCCAATATTGAAAATCATATAATATACTGTGCTGTTTAACTGATGACATGTGTGTGTGGGGGGGGGGGGGGGGGGGGTGTTCTTTTTTAACAAAAATGCTAATCGATAGGATTTGCTAGGAGAAGTCGGCGTGATTGCCGAATAGAATATTCTTAATATCACCTTCTCAATAATCATTTTTATTCACTCGACGACGTTTCGACTAGATGCTCTAGTCTTCATCAGGAATTTTGATCACCTCCATGGGCTCGAGGGGAATATCAATGAAAATACATCATTGCTAGCCCATTTAAACGCTCTTGTCTTCTGAGGGAAGTTTGAATTAGCCGTAGCATGCTTATTGACCTCTCACATTCGCAACTAGTGACTGGAAGAGTAGCCATGATACGAAATAGCACATAAGTGTTGGGGAAGTAATCTTGGTCAATATGCTGGATAACCTTTTCGGGAGTATTCATCTCTTTAGCGACAGACTTTTCTTGACTTGTCCATTTGGTCTTCCACAAATCCAACTCACTGTCAAAGGCAACATAAGAAGGTAGGTCATCCTCATAACACCTTAACAGGTTCCTGACATTGCTATGCTGTAAATCAAGTTGAGGGTGATCAATAATCACTGAGAGCAACAATTCCATAAATTCCACCGCTATCTCAGTAGAATCAGCTACAAATCGATTGTCAAGCTCTGAAATCAGATGGTCCAGCATTGGAATAGTAAGAACACGCTTGTAGTATTCCTTGGAAATTTCTGCAGGCATGTTTTGACGATGTTGTCTATTTGCAATTCTTGGACACGATTCTTCAATGCCAACACTCTGGCTTATGGTAAGGGCATCTTCATATAGACGATTATGAAATGCGTCAATATTAGAGCGATTGCTCTTCAGTGAAGATTTTACCACTTCTACATCTCTGTAGGCTCGAACAACATCAACATAACAACACTCAGCCCCTTTGTACATGCAAGAATCTTCTGTGTCAGCACTAAAGCTACCACAAACGAGAAGCGACACATTCCAATAAGCAATGAATGGGCATCGGAAAGAGATTGTCTGTTCCATTCATTTTGCTGGCTATTTCCTATTGCTTCCAAACAACTCAGAGTAGGTATGAATAGATCAATAAATATTTCAAATGCCTCGTGACGTTCAACCCAACGCGTTCTGCACATTTCTTTCAGCTTGCGCCTCTTCTCGCCACTAGGAAGCACATCCATGATCCACTTTTCTAATGCTAGTTGTCTCTTATTAGGTGAGTTGCTGAAAAATCGTGACACAGAGCCAGCAATTTGCATCATGTTGTTAACATCACGGATGGTGCAACACTTCATGACTTCATGACACAAAGGTTGAGTCTATGTGATACACAATGTGTATAGAATGCCTTGGGATACTTTGCATTTATTCGAGCAGCGACCCTTTTATTTTTTCCGGCCATTGCTCCTGCCCCATCATAAGCTTGGCCACAGAGTGATTGTAAGTCTAATTGCCATTCAGTAAGTTTACTGAGGATGTTATCTGCAATAACTTCCCCAGTGACACCTTGGTCACATTCAATGAAAGCAAGGAATTTCTCTCTTGGAACTCCATCTTCTAGATATCTGATGCTAATTGACAGCTGTTCCATCATTAGCAGTATCTGTAGCTTCATCGGCAATAACTGCTTCCTGAACTTTTGCTAAGATTTTTTTCCTGATGAGATCACCACATATGGAGATAAGCTCATTTTGCACTGTTTTGCTGGTGTATAATACATTGCGTCCTGCAGTTTCCATGTTTTTTTTTGAAAACATCATCTCCTGCCTGGATACGAAACTCAAGTAAGGCCAGAAAATTACCAGGATTAGCTAATGGATTACTTTGAACTTCAGGTCTATCTTCCCTATGTCCACTCAGGGCAATGCCCTGCTGTCCACAAAATATAACAGTTTTCACGATAGATCTAAGCTTCAATTGATTTTCTGAGATTCGGTTGCTGCTTTCAGTGTGTATGCAGTTGTCTATCCTCAGTTCACGATGTTCCATCCCAGAACATAATGCAATAGCTTTTTCTACTGCAGATTGGTGATATCTCTTACCTTTATCAGCCGTACTTGTGGTTGTGCCAAGAAAATGTTCACAAAGTTTTTTACCGGCTTTTTTAAAATTAATAAATGGCTTGTTTACAAGAACCCCTAATTGACTTACTAAAGATTAGCATTGGCCAAACAAAACACAAAATTTGCAGAATCCGCCGTCTTCTGATTTGGAATATACTAAACCATTATATTTTTTAAGCCAACTTAACAGGAAAGAACGCTGTTTTCCATTGATTGTACAGTGAGGAAATTTAAAGCTTGCTGAAGGAATGAAATGCTTCTTGAGAGCTAAATACTTTTCATGGTCAGAAAGGTTATGTTGGCTCTTTAATGACACTATTACTCCAAAATCACCTGAATTGATTGCTGGACGAACCTCTTGTATAGATGTAGCATCATTGCCTGAAAGTGACTGATCCTCTTGTAAAGGAGCTGAGGCAGCAGTGGTTTCAATTTCATCACTTGAGAAGTACCAGAAGATTGACTGCGAGACTGTCCTACCACAGACTCCTGTTCAATAGAGTTAGACATGTACTGTCTCTCACAATCACTGCCAGCAGAACTTTCATCAACTTGAGGGGTTGATTCACAGGCTCTATAGTAAAGTAACATTGTGTGTAATTACTAATTCAGTAGCGCTGATATACTATTTGTTGCTTACCTTTTTCTCTGAAAAAACTGCCTCAAATCCATAGCAAATCCATGCTCTGATCCAATCTTCTCCTCTTCATTCTCAGACTTCAAAAGCAGCTGGCAAACTGACTTGGACCATGTGCTTGGGCTTAATTATCTTTTGCTATCAGTTATAACTGTCTTGTCATTAAAAAGTAATGTATGTAGTCTGTGGTCATGTTGTCACTAGTGAAGTGTTAACAGTTTTATAAACCACCAGAAGTAGCTCAAGTAAAAAAGATGAAGGGGAGGGGGAGGGGGTCCTGTGACCCCCAGGACCCCCCCTGGATCCCCCCTTGATCTACACAGTTGATCTGACCACTGTTTGCAGCTGGTTTAGTTTGCTCATGTTCAGGGTGTGTGTAAACCACTTATTAGGATAGGCACAGCCAAAAATGATGGATAAGAATCAGAGCCCTAGGTTTTTAATAGGCGGAGCCATTGATCTGTAGGGGTGGAGCCATTGATATGTAGGGGTGGAGCCATGAGTCCTAATGGCCAGCAACAGCATCTGGACTTGTATGGGAGGGAGTTCAGGGAAGTACTGGACTTTTGTTAGGTGGCTTCGATTCTTCTTTGCCCGTTTCATTTCTTCATAAAGAAATGAACACATTGCAAAGCATCTTGGCAACGCATTTTACACGGAGGGGAGGGGAAGGGGGAGGGGGGGAACACACACCAAAACCAGATTTAAAAGATAAATCTTTTACGTCTAGATGCTCTGAAGGTGGTCAAAGGTGGGAATAAAAAAACACCTCGCCTAGCAGAAATGCAGCATCATTGAGGGCCACAATATTATCAGCCAAGGTGGCGGGGGAAAAAATCAAAGAACTTGAATTCTAACCACATCATACTTCCGACCACAAGCCATAAAGAAGAACAAGTATTAAGAAAAATTAATTACGCATCTGATTGGTAATATTATCTCGCATGCTGTTTCACTAGATCACATAATTCAATATAATCTCACATGCTGTTTCACTAGATCACATAATTCAATATTATCTCACATGCTGTTTCACTAGATCACACAATTCAAAGGGAGAAGAGGAGGGACTAATGATGGGGTCAGCAAAGCTGAAAATTCAAGGCTCTCATAAAAGTGGGAAAACCAGAAGCGCTCGACCATCTTCCCATAGCCATCAACCACCTCTCCCCTCCCTCCCCCCCGGCTTTAGCTTTTTATGTTTCCCTCGCCTGTGTGAGGCTAAGTGATTGTGCATGGCATGGCTGGTCTCAGCCATTCTTGGCAAGAAAACCCTCGGCCCTCGTTGATTTGTCTACGCACCTTACAAACATAATGAAGAAACAAAAAGGGGAAGAGGGAGAAAGAGAAATTAAAAGGTAAAATTAAACATCTCACCTCTTTTGCTTGTGTGCACTTGACCTTCATATCTTGGAGGCACTTGTACAGAGCACCATCTTCACCCGTCTGTTTCCCAGGCCAACAGGTAGGCATGTACTGCATTAGACCTCTCAACAATGCCCGGCTGTACACCACTCCAGGATCCCTCTGACAGAGAGAGTCACCTTTCTCCTCCTCATCCTTCCTACCTCCTGTTCCTCCACCCGCTCCTATCACCCCCATATACACGGCATATCTAGCATCGAGCTGGTTCAACCTTTTCTCCAGCTGCTGAGCTGCTACATATGCTTCATCTCCTACCAGCAGGAACCAATCAACTCGGTCCAGGTAGTTACGCACAAAGTATTCAACAGCCGAGAGTTCCTTTTGTTGCCATCCTCCATGCTTGTCGTCGACTCCTTTCAGTTGCACAACATTTATTTTGTGTGGTAGGTCATACATGTAGCCTCCCTCCCCTACAAAATATATCACTTGAGTGGCCATGCGACCCCATGTCTCATGAATGGCTAAGGCTTGAGTTATGAGCTTGCTCCAAGATGTGATAACACCAACAAGCAGTGTCTTACGGGACATGAGCTCATCGGAGAGGTGCTGAGGTATAGTATCCATGTCTTCAGCCCCTTGCATGTTCCTTTCTTGCCAGCTCATGCTCCTGTATTCCTTGTTGTCCATGCCGACTGGATTAGGCACAGCAAGAGAAGATGAGGGAGATTCGAGTCCTCTATGAAGCTGCTTGCTCTCATCTGCTATGACATCCTTCCGGTCTGCTTCTGCCTTCTGTTTCGTTTCTTCTTCCAGTTCTCCGATATATTCATAGTCTGATAAATCCAGCCTGTGCCCATAATCTTCCTGGGGGGTGGGATTACCTCTGCCCACTTTAGATAGTCGCACAGGTATGGAGTCTCGCAGAGAAATGGCTTTGTTCAGCTGAACGTCGTCCTGGTCCACCATTTGAAATAAACTTGAGATTGAGAAACCGACCGCAACGCCAAATAACAGGAGAAAGTACACCTTCAGTGAGCGGGCAATGAAGCACTTGCTTACACAGCGCATTGGAAGCTGCAATTCTTGACAAAACTACTGAAGGAGGGAAAAAAGAGATGAGCAGGAAACAGGCGTTACAACCGTACTGCTCCAAGCGCAAAACCAGTTCGAGTCTACAGATGGTTGTTCAACTCGCGGGTTTAGCAACAATTAATACCCCGGCTCGCAGCTGCAAAAGTTTTTTGAATGACGGCACGCCCACTTAATTTGGGTTCCCAAGGGAAATGTAAGGCAACTGCATAATTATACTACTTCTGACGTTCCAACCCTTCCGGGAGTCTCCCGAATTTGGACCCAATCTCACGTTCTCCCGATTTTCATAAAATTCTCCCGATTTTTAAAAATCCCGAGACTAGCAGCTAACACAAATCCACAGACTGTTAGTTCCGGAGTCTTCTTCACCACTTTCAGTGATTGAAGAAAGAGGGGGCGGGTCAGAACCCGCCGCCACGAGAAATCGAGTCATAATGACCGACTTCTCTATGAGTGCTGCATCTTGCAGCACTTGGTACTCACTCGTTGAAAGCGAGCGAGTACTATCTCCCTGAGGGAGTTGGGATGCCTTCCAGTCTTTGTAGGCTGGAGTGGCTTCCCAGGCCTGCTTCCACTCTGCTTTTGCGAGTGGGAGCTTGGCTTTCTTCCCAGAAGACTTAGTCTTCTGAGAGGATGTCCCCTGTTGTCCAGCGACAGCTGGATACAGGCTTCGTACCCTTGATAGGGCGAAGTTGCGGTCCTGGGGGGGTAACCCCTCCAGGGCGCCAACTATGGTTTGCACCGCCTTCAAGGCTTTAGCAGATGGGGCAAAAGCTTTTCGCTTCTGTCCTCCCGATTTTCCTCCACGACTGGCCATCGTGGAGTCTCTGATTATCAGGAAAAAAGTGACTTGAATCGGCCAGCGGCGTATGGAAATCTAGTAAGTTCCTAGTTATAGTAGCGAGATACCTAGCACTAGCAGTCAACAACTTGGCTCTGGTTTGCCGGTTGAGGTGAGTTAGTATAGTGATCTGTGTTTGCTGCACTAGTACAACTGTAAATTGGATCAAGACAACTTCAATAAGAGCACACCATATAATGACTCGAGAGGAAAAAGAAGTCGAATGCGATGAAAAATGTGGAGTATGGATAGCGCTAAATCTCCCGAAGCGAGGATATGCTACTGGGCGAAGAATGCTGTGCCCGTTCTGTGCCTTTGTGACGAGTGAGAAAAAGGACAAACAAATTGAGGAGCAAGCTTACATGATCAAGTTGTTGGAAGAACAGCTGAAGAAGACTGTTATCACAACGGAAGAGAACCTAGAGCAGATGGAAGGAAAAGTTGATGCACTCTCGGACTGCAGAAACATATGCCTCCCTTTTCAAAAACTCGACATCCATCGTGAACATAGCAACGCTCCACAAATCCTTAAAGACTGAAGAAAAGGTGTCAACAGAACGTAGAAAGAACATCGTGGTGAAGGGTCTCTCTGACAGCAAAGATGCCACAACATGGATTAAAGATCTATGCGATGCTCTAGACGTTAATATCTCTGACACACAGCTCTCAAATTTTTGGCTGAAAAAGGAGGGCAAGCCAAATTTGTTGGTGGTCACAGTTGGAGAGGACAAACGGAGGGAATTCCTAAAGAAGGCCAAATCACTCCGGGGAAAAGCTGATTGGTCAACTGTGTACATCAACCCTCACTTGACTCGTGCCCAGGAGGAAGCAGACTACCACCTGCGGCAATATCTCCGGAACAAGAAAATGGAAGCACCAGGAAAGGATTGGATAATCAGAAATGGCCAAGTCATAGAAAGACCTAAATTTTGGAGAGACAGATCCTTGGAGGTGATTCATGCTGATGACCAGTCACTGCAGAATGGATCTCTGACTACCAGACCAAATAGCTCCACTGCTCAATCAAGTGAGTCAGCTTTTTTAGAGGGTCCCCTGCACTAGGTCCGTGTAGACCTAGGAGGCGGGGGAAACTAACTATTTTGTACTATAATGCACGTAGCATTCTTCCAAAGCGTGATGATCTATTAGCTAATTGCTTGCACCATAATCCAGATCTAATCTGTATAGTTGAATCTTGGTTGAGCAATGAAATTGATGATGCAGAGGTATCGATAGCAAACTATACAACAATTAGACTGGACAGAAATCGTCATGGTGGTGGAATACTGGTCCTGGTCAAGGACAGCATTACTTTAAACCAATCCATATCTGTTCCGCATGATCTCGAGTTAATATTTTTATCCATTACTTGTCCCCCTGCAAAATCACTTTGCTTAGGCATCTTTTATAGACCACCCTCGGCTTCCACTATGCAAGCTGTCTGATGTCAATAAATCCTACTACCTTCTCAAATTTTATTATTCTTGGGGACTTCAATATCAATATGCTGGAACCTTCCTCAAATAGAAACTGGCTAATAAATTTTATGAATAAGTTTGATTTGACACAAGCTGTGCTACAACCCACGCACTACAGTAATGATGGTATTCCATCAATTATTGATCTGGCTGTGGTAATGGATATTGAGAAAATACAGTGCAATGTTATTCCACCAATCGATAATTCGGACCACCAAGGGCTGCTTGTTGAATGCGTGGGGATGGATTCAGCTATCCAGATAAGACTCCGGAGAAAAATTTGGAGATATCAGTATGCTGATTTCGGTAAGGCAAATGAGCTTCTGGAAAATCTGGATCTAGATGTCATCTTTGAAAGTGGTGACATAAACAATTGTTGGACAGATTGGAAAAGTGCGTTTTGGGAAATTATAACATCCTGCGTACCAAGTTCTATCTTACCTGACAAAATTCAACCACCATGGATGAAAAAATTGATTACTCAGGCAATTAGGAAGAGAAACTTGTACTATAGGAGAGCCAAAGGAAATTGTCGCAGTTATTCCTTTCAAAGATACAAGCACATGAGATCAAAAGTATCCTCTATGCCCCGACAATCGAAGAAATTTTTTTATGGCAATCTAAATCCAAAAAACCCAAAAGCCTTTTGGAAAACCGTGAGATCAGAAAGAAGAAAAAAATCATCAATTCCAGCTCTTATCTCTGGTACAATGAACATAACCAATAATACTGAGAAGGCTAACTTGATAAATGACCACTTTTCATCTATGTTCAACACATTAGTTCCTCCACTGTCGTGTGACTATTTCGACAACACACCAATTGCCGAGCCGATACCAAACGACCTCTTGTGTAATGAAGAAGAAATTCTTGAGCTCATTCAGTCTTTGGATATTTCTAAGGCAAGCGGACCTGATGAACTATCAGCAAAGATGTTAAAAGCTACTGCTCCAAGTATTGCACGGGCCATAACACGACTATTCAACCTTTCCTTGATTAATGGATATGTTCCAGATGACTGGAAGATAGCTAGGGTTACACCAGTGTCAAAATCATCCTGTAAATCTGATCCATCACAATATAGACCTATTTCCCTTTTGTCTTTGGTGAGCAAGCTCTTGGAGAAGCATGTCCATAAATACATGATGGATAAATTGTATGATCACTCAGTCCTGTCGCAATATCAATGGGGATTCCTAAAAGGCAGGTCAACTACTGGTGCTCTACTTAGTGCTATTGACAGTTGGCACAAATCTCTTGAACTTGGGTCTGAAGTATGTGCAATCTTTCTGGATCTGGCAAAGGCTTTTGACAAAGTACCTCACGTACCTTTGCTGAACAAGCTTACTGATCTACACCTAGACCAATACTTAATTAGGTGGCTGGGAAATTACCTATTGGACAGACATCAGTTTGTGGTAATGAATGGTCAAGACTCGATTATGACCGAAGTTCTTTCTACAATCACCGCGACCGTGGGCAGTTGTACGCGGACTTTGAACCCCTGGAGGAAATTCAAAATGGCACTAAGAAGACTAAGAGAAAGCGGAAGTTCAAGTAGCAAGGAAGAACGGAATTAGAAATCAGCACACTGTTAGTGTTAGTAGTGTCTCTTCCTTGGATCAAGCGACTCCAGCCATCAAGAAATTCGTTTTTTTATTTCACGCACGCGCGTTTTGGGGTTCACGCGGGAAACAAAATCTCATCCAAATCAAATTTCATGTGCACTTTACTTTTTTAATTAAAAATTAAACTATTATTATATGAAATTCTAATCCAAATTTCATACAATCAAACAGGACAGGGTATTGTGTTTTTAATTTCTGCTAATATGTTATTATAAGTGAAAGCCACAGTTGTTCCATTTCGCTCATGCCACATAAATTCATCTAGGTAAGATGGGAGCTGGTGGCGATGAACTGCTTTCATCCGCTTGAGCTTCACCTTCACCTGCACAATATAATAATTGTTGTTGTTTTTAAAATGTTCCACAAACCATACCCTGTTCCAATAGGACTCAATACGTTGGTTGTGCACACCCGTACTCTGACTTAAAAATTCAATCGAGTGATTCACTGTCTCATGTGCCACAATCCCAGGCAGAGTAGCCACCTGCCTATAAGCTGCCCACTGGTCCGAATGGATTATTGATCCAGGTGCGCCTGAATGATGGGTAGCAAGGTGGCTGCGTCTCTCTGGTCCACAACTTGCATGTAACCTAAATACATTTCATTGAATTAAAATCTTTGAAATAGGCACAATACGTTTATCAAGTGTACCAAGAGCAGGCGTATGGTCTGTGTCAACCAATCCAAATATTTAATAGGTGGGCGGACTCTATGATGCTAAACAGTCAATAACAAAAGTGATCATCAATTAAAGTATATCAATGTTACAGTGATACCTTGGGTTTGTGTGTGAACTGTGACTCATCTATTTGAATAACAGATCCAACACCACCAAGCACAATCTGGTTCCGGCATAGTGCCAGAGCACACTTCCCTAAGCCACTGGTACACATTAATTGCCATTTTCTTGTTGCAGCCACACTCATCTGCTGCATCTAATACAAGGTACTGCCTCACTCACCAATATATTAATAGCAGCCATGTCTGAAGTACCAGGTGAGATTTTGAGAAAAAACTCCAATGCCTAATTGATTTCAGGGATTTACAACTTGGGCATGCCCAGGTTTTGCCATCCTTCAGGTCTCCTTTTTTTTCTTAGCGCCATTGAAACTACACGGTATAATAATTATGTGATGGCTAGGTACCCCTTCTTACCTGGAACATGAAAAAGAAAGAGCTAGTAGACCCTTGCTGTTGAGGTAGCCTATAACCTCTTCTGTTGTTACAAATGCAACAGGAGCAATAGTTGCCATAATTATGCTTCCTTTTTTGTATTTCCCGCGTGAACCCCCCCAAAACGAGCGTGCGTGAGATTATGAAATTACGCAAGAATTTCTTGATGGCTTCCTTAAACCAAAAAGATTGGCATGTAGTCCTCAAGTTCTGGACAAAGATTACAAATTCTTCTGTGGCACATGTAATGTGAGCTTGTTGGAGGAATCAATGATGTATCGTACACACAAGTAAGTTTTAGATTAAGTCTCAATTCTCTAGCTAGCAATATTATTTACTGTTAGGGTATTTCATTTATAGATGTGGCTTTTTTTATCTGTGTCTAGAGTACTGTAAACGATTTTTATTGTAGCTATGCTAGGCCATGGCTAGGGCTAGGAATATTATGCGTGTAGTTTGACTGTGTGAGCCATTCCTATCAATCAATCAATCTTTATTTCTATGTTCTATTAGACAATAGATTTTCACATAAAAATATTTACTTAAATGTGTTAATGTGAAGAGAAAACGAGAAAAAGAGGGGGGAAATAAACACATGAGAGAGGCATCGCTGGTTCAATAGGGTCATCCTGTTCATCGGTTATGAGTCAGTAGGTTTCTATGCAGATCAGTCTTGAAGGAAGTCAGTTTTGGCGAGTCCTCGATGTACTTGGGGAGCTTGTTCCATGCTGTAGGACCTCTGACTCCGAATCGCATCTGTCCTCCAAATGTTGTAGTCAGAGGGATATTTACACCATGAAGACGGGTTTTGTGTGTGTGCGGTGGAGGTTCTATCCGAACGACATTTTTGGGGAATGAACTCTCTTTAATCGCTTTGAATATGGTGATTAGCGTTAGATACTCGAGGTATCTTCCAATTTTGAGCCATTTAAGTTGATAAAAGTAAGGAGTAGCACTATCGAATTTCCGTCCATTTAGAATTATTTTGACTGCAAAATTTAGACATGTTTGTAGCTTCATCTTTAATGTTGTGCCAATACCTGCCCATACCGGAGTACAGTAGTTCATGTGGGAGTAAATGAGGGCATTTATCAGTATCTTTTTGGAGGAAGTGCTTAGTGAGTAGCTGCACTTATGTATTATATCGGAGAGTTTTAGACATTTTTTAACGAGTTCTTCAGTGTGTTTGGAGTATTTTAGTTCCTCATCAAGGTGAACACCTAGGAGTTTAACATTACTTGAGAATTGAGTGATGTTGCCATTAATGTTGATTTGTTTCTTTGTCGGGTGAATTTTCCTCAAGGATTGTGACTTGCCCAGTAGTAAGAATTCTGTTTTGTTCTGGTTCATTTTTAGTCCCATTGTTGCATACCACTGTGAAAGGTGGTCGATTTCATGTACCATCAGAGTCTTGACATTTCCAAAGTCGTTAGAATCCTCGAATTGGATAAGTAGGCGCACATCGTCTGCATAGATTCCTACGTGAGCACTGTACCCTTGTTTTTTCACTTCATCAATGATTTTGACTGGCATTTTGTTGGTGTAGATGATAAAGAGGACGGGTCCTAGTATAGAGCCTTGTGGTACTCCAAATTCACAAAGTTCAATAGGTGATAGATGCTCATTTATCTTCGTTTGGTAGGTACGATTATGGAGATAATTTTCAAACCAGGGGTCAGTGATTCCATTAGACATCAGCTCTTGCATAAGTTTTGTGTGTGGGATAGAGTCAAAGGCCTTGCTGAGATCAATCATTCCCAGCAGTGAGAGTCCCTCCTTGGTCAATATGTTCTTCTATGAGTTCTGTAGTTTGAAGGACTGATTGTAACGTCGAGCGACCATGGCGGAATCCAAATTGATTTTCTGTGAGAAGGGAGTTGGATTCTAAATATTCTGAGAGTTGATTACAGATGACCTTCTCCATTATCTTGCTCAGAGTTGATAGAAGAGCAATGGGCCTATAATTTGCTGGATCATCCTTATCACCTGATTTATGTACGGGAATAATAATTGCCTGCTTCCAAATTTGGGGGATCTTTTTGGTGGCAATAGTAGGGTTTATGAGTTGACACAGAGGTATTTGAATCACATCGATTGCATCTTTTAAGAGTCCAATTTCAATGTTGTCTGCACCAGTGGATTTTGAGTTCCTCATCTTCATAGTGATTTTCTTAATGTCTAGGGTTGTGGCTGGGTTAATTGTGAATGACTTTCCAGGTGTTGGAAGTTGTTCAACATTTATGGGACATCTCAGTTTGGCTGTGACCTCATTATATGTCTTTTGCCCAACATTGGTGAAGTGTGTGTTCATCTCGAGTACCATACTTAGCTCATCATCAAAGAAGTGTCTGTCTTTCACTTTTCTCGGCATGATTTTGTTTAGAGTATTCCAGTGATTCCTTGGAGCCATGTTCCTTTCAATGCTGCGTGTGTTATAGGCTCTCTTTTTGTCACGGATCATTTTGTTTACTTGGTGTTTTTGCACTTTCCACAGCTCCCAGTTCGCTGTATCTTTTAAACAATTGAAACGTTTTCTTGTTCTGTCTTTTTCTTCGATTTTTTTACGACACTCTTCATCAAACCAAGGTGACATACAATATTTCCGTTTTCGTGTGATAACTGGAGCGTGAACATCTACTGCGGAGTTGAATAGTTCGTAGAAAGTTTGCGTTGCAGTGTCAACATCATCCGTGTCAAGGATTCTGTACCATGGAAGCTGGCTCAGTGAATAATATACAATTTTAATTTAATTTTTAATTTTTATTATTAAACACTATAATGATATTCATACATGTGTGGTTTGGTTACCTAGCAACATGAATTGACCACAATAATGTCCAACAGTAGAGCTATCTTGTGGTAATGGTTGCTAGGGACTATTGTTAACCTCTGATTTAATATCAATTTATTTGTACTTAATGGTCAATTTTTTATTTTTTTCCAAATAAACTCACCGGGAGAAGAGTTAATAGATCTTATCATCACAAATGATGAGCACATTGTGGCTACAGGTACTCTTCCTAAGAACATTGCAGACCACAACCTCATATACCTTGAGGTGAATCATTACAAGAAGCTAAAAGAACCAAACGAATACATAACCTTCCGTTCTTTCAAACACTACGACAAAGACCAGTTCAATGCTATATTGTATTGTAGATTATAAATATCCTTCTATTTTCAGCCAACTTTAGGAACAACTGAGATATGCTGTGGTATGACAGACGTTTGCCTGACTAACAGAGAGGACATAATTTCTACTGTATAGAATTCCCACCAATATTATTGATACAATTCCCATAACCAATAATATTGATACAATGTATACAGAATCAAAGAGCAAAATACAATACTCTGTAATGACATACTCATAGTCTGATATGCAAGTGTCCTCGTGCAGTAAGACTAGCACTGGATGAAGGTAAGGTGGAGAGTTGGACACTCCTCTGAAAAAGTACGTCCTCGTGCAGGTCTACAAGACGAGCGTCCTCGTGCAGGTCTACAAGACGAGCGTCCTCGTGCAGTATGGATGAAGAGAGTGGGGTAGGTGTGTTTGCATCACTATCTTTATCAGAACTCATCTGAACGTGGGGAAGCTGTGCCATGGTATTATCTCCGTCATGGTCCATCACTTGCTCCATCAAACCTGAACATGATAGAGTTGTTATTCGTCAACTTATTAGACAAGTCAAGGAATCAAGTACAGCTAGAACTATAAAGGAAAGTAGGCTATTACACAGGTGTAGCTAACACCATGATTTAGCAAGCTCCTCAGACTATCAGGCTTTATATATAGCTAGCAAAGTTCATTGACTTACCAGGAGGACTGCCAGGATCAATGCCTTCGCCTCCAACAGCCATAGCTTTGTCCATACTGCCATGGTTTGATTGGAAAAGTCTCTGCCGAGTAGCTCTACTTGGTCACGATCCAAACTGGGCTGTCCACGGTAGGCATAGATAGCTTCACTCTCCCCTTCCTCAGATTCATCGTCAGATAACCCGAAGTCGTCGAAGTTGTCGTCCAGGACCGCTGTGAGCACCTCATCAAAAGATAGCCTTTCAACCATTTTAAATGCTATGGCAGAATTGACCTCTTGAACTTTACGGCGGGATTTCCCTAGTTACCATGGCGTATAATTTTGAATATAGCTGCAGTTAGAGTATATGATATTTTTGTTTTGCAAAACAACCCAATGATTGATTTTTTATGATTTTTCAAACGCAATTACGCCATATGGCGCTTACACCGGGAAAAGAGTTAAGGATGCTGACCTATCAGTGATTCGCGTTGGTTCAGTAATTAGTTGGAATAGATTAAAGACTATTGATCATGTCTACGATCTTCTTCTGTTCCCAACTCTCAGATAACATGTCACAGTTGAAGTCACCAAGGACATACATGTGTTTGTTTTTTGTTAATAAGTTGGCGATGTTCTGGTGAAGAATCTCAAACGCATCAGTTGCAGCTCCAGGATGCCTATATACCACTCCAACGATGAAGGATCTGTTTTTAGACAGTTTGGCTTCAATTGACGTCATTTCAAGATCATTGTGTGGTTGATGTGATAAAATTGATAGGATCATGATGTTCTTTTTTGTATAAATGCAGATGGACCCCCCACGCTTGATTCGATCACATCTGTTAACATTGTAGCCTGTGATGTGTATAGCAGCATCAGGGATTGAGTCATCAAGCCATGTTTCTGATACACAGAGAAAGTCAGGTTTAAATTTTTCCATATGGTGCTTCAGTTCATCAATCTTTGGGAGTATAGATCTGGCGTTTATATGCTGAATTAGTAATCCACTCACTAATTTATTTCCCCGAGAGGTGGGGGGTGTTAGAATTTGGTTATTTTCGGGTGCTCTGGTTATTAGTTTTGCTGTGGAGGTAGGGGAGTTGAAGGGTCTGGCAGTATTTGGATTTTGTATATGTGGGGGGAAACTATGGGTGCTGCAGCTGAGGGTAGTGAGAAGTATTTTGTGTGGTGGCTCTCTTTGTGTTTTGTTGCTAAATCTTACTGGATTGATTTCACCTTTACAATTCTCAAGTTCCAGGGGGATCCCCTCACTCTGAATAACCAAAGGCCCCCCTCGCTCTCGTTTTTTTGTTTTTCTTTACATTCTTCTACTTTCTCCCTTATTTTTTCCAGTTCATCTTTAGATAAGTCGTCTCTTACACTAATCTTCTTGAAAATTTCTTCAGCATCTTTTAACTTCTTCAGGTGAATCATGATTTTCTTTTTGTCACTTGAATTTCCGAGGATGACCTTTATGGGGCGGGGTCTACCATCTGTTTTTTTTTTTACCAAGTCTTATTATGTTTTTAACCTCCACCTTACCAAGCTCTAAGGGTTCGGCACAGAGGCGGGTGAAGAATTCGAGGTCATGTTGTTTCTTCTGGTCAGAAGATTCAGAGATGCATTCTGGGACTCGATGAATTATAAGATTTTGTTGACGATTTCCCTTTTGTTGTTCATCTATTCTTTGTGCAGCTAATGTTTTCTTCACAATGTTTTGGACATCTAAGACAGCTGTCTGCTTATCTATTGCATAGTTGTTTGTAGCCATCTCAGCATAGGTCAGCTTCATTTTTCCAGGAAGTTTTCGGTTTGTGTCCTAGCTCATCCCTAGGGTTAGGTCAAAGATTAGGGCTAGAGTCTAGCATTTGTGCTGGAGCTAAGGGCAGGACCAGGGCTTAGGCTACAGTGCGCCACAAAAATTTACCTGTACTTTAAGCATGAGGACCGGTACTGGTGCTCTACCCAGAGCCTTTTTTATTGTGGCTTAGGACTAGTCTCTAGTCTCGTGAGCTATAATATATACCTATATATATTTCAAGGGGAAATGTGAATATAGCCTAGTTTTTTTGCCCACTGCCAAGATTCTGCAGCAAAATTCCCAGATATGACGTGATGCTGATAAACAGTCATGTGATTGACATTATGGCTGATTTGGGACATTGTACAAAACTGTGCAATATTACATTGGAACACGAAAACCTGGCTATTATCACAAGACCCACATTTAAATGTATATACGTCTGGTATGCAAGACTAGGTTAGGAACTGAGCTAAGATCACATGATGTGCAGTTTGTATATAATTATGTGGATGTCATTCCTATTTCTGGCACTATTACTGGGACTGTAACTATGGTGTTCTTATGCATTTTCAAAATTCATCCAATCTCCCCTCCACAGAAGTGTCAATCCCACAACCTCCCTATTTTCTAACACTTGATTAAATGCCCCGAGCATTTCAAAGTGATATAACTCGTTCTAATTTTTGCCCCTATACAATTCTTTTCAATATTAATGTATATTTTCCCCCATTTCTAGGAGCGAAAAAAGACATATTGAATGAGACAGCAGCAGGAAATGCCACCACTGAGGCAAATTTATTAAGAAGCCTGATGATCTGTCAAAAACAGTTCATCCATCGATAAAAGCTGAGGTTAATATGGTCCTGATGTTAGTCCATCACAATATTTTTTTCAATTTGTCAGACCATCTGACTCAAATGATAAAATCAGAATTTCACGGCAGTTCTGCAGCTCGGGAGTTTGCTTGTGGGCGAACAAAAACTTCGGCCATTGTTAACTGTATTGGAGATGAGTTCAAAGCAGAATTGATAAATGACATGCAAAACTCTCCATTTAGCATCATGATTGACTACCAATGACTCAGGCATTGCAAAGATGTATCCAATCACGGTCCGTATATTTGATGCTGAGTTC
Organism: Cladorhizidae sp. MBARI D1340-BT2; assembly: GCA_028752905.1. Taxonomy (NCBI): domain Eukaryota; kingdom Metazoa; phylum Porifera; class Demospongiae; order Poecilosclerida; family Cladorhizidae; species Cladorhizidae sp. MBARI D1340-BT2. The sequence continues at coordinate 47,067,669 of JAQNBH010000004.1, forward strand.
TCCAGAATTATGACAAAGTTTTTTTATCTGAATCTCATCAAGGGACGTTCAGGTGGAACAGCTGCAACTATCTTTCAACATGTTGATGCTATTTTTGAGAGAAATGCAATTTCATGGAGCTCTGTTACAGGTCTTGGTGTAGATAACACAAAATTAATGTAAACATTGGCAAACATGATTCCATCAAAAGTTGAGTCTTAGAAAAAGAACCCTAGGTTGTCAATGTGGGTTGCCCCTGCCATATTCTGCACAATGCAGCAGGAAAAGGTGCCACTGCCTTTGGAGTATCACACATTTTGACGTAGAAGATCACTGCGTAGACTTGTTTTATTGGTTTGACAAATCTACTAAAAGGAAGGAGGGTTTAAAGGAGTATTTTGAGTTTTGCGACACAGAGTATCAGGAGGTGTTGAAATATATCTCTGTGAGATGGCTTTGCTTAGAGCATTGCTTGGATCGGGAGTTAAAGAAATACCCTGCACTGAAGTCATATTTTTTATCTGAACATGATTGTGACAACCGATTTCAGTGCTTGAATGCTTCATTCAACGATCCCATGAGTGAAATATATCTTCAGCCATGTTCACCAATTTCAACAGGTTCTTGCAAAGGGAATGCGCTCTTGCATATTTGTTGAATGCACAGATGGAAGCTTTCCTGAACAAGTTGGCAGTGAAGTTTATCAAACCCGAAAAAGTAATGAAACACAAACAAGAGTTTGGGACTCTGAAATCTTTGGACCTGAGTATTGACAACCAGAAAGCAGGCAAATTTGTCAATTGGTTTGGTAACAAAGTCAAAACTAAGAAAGCTTCTGGAAGAAGGAGACATTGATGATCGAAGACCAATTTTACTGTGTTGTCAGGATGTTTTACAGCACAGCTTTCCTTTACTGCACCAAGTGGTTGCCACTGGATAACCCTCTGTTGAAAAATTGTGTTTTTATTGACTTCAATCAGAGGAACGAGTGCAGCATACAATGTTGAGGAAGTATTGTCTGCCCTCGAACACATTCAGAGAGATCTGATCTCAATGGATGTCTTAGAAGAGGAATTCCTTGTGTACCAGGCTATGTCTGAAAGTGATGTCTCGGTATCATATTTGGCAAGAATCAAAGGTGGTGGAACAGCCGAATGCTGGCAGTGATGAAACAGTGACATATCACTGTATGGATATGATATAGGGACATTTGCAAGATAAACGACCACATCTTTCCAAAGTGGCATTGTCAGTTTTGACAATTCCCCATAGTAATGCAGCAGAAGAGAGAGTTTTTTCTTTGATTACGAAGAACAAAACAGAGTTTCGCTCTCACTTGGATCTTGAAAAGTCGCTGAGCTCAATTATGACCACAAACCTGCAAGTTTGGTACCATGTTATCAATTCAAGCCCACCGCAGAACTCCTAAAGAAGAGCAAAGCAGCCTGCAGAGAATATAACAGAGCCCATACCAGCATTGGTAGTGCCACAAATACCTGAAAGAATTAATGGACAGCTTTATTAGCAACATTATTAAAACACACATTAAAAAAAATATATCGGCGAGTTGAGCCAATGTTGCTGTTCCGTTATATATAAATTACACTATTCCTGTTGATTTTGCTACCTAGCTATATACTGCTGTTGTTGTTACATTTCACTGATTTTATTCTAGTTGGATGAAGTGAATTTTATCATTATATTTCATTTTTTATGAATATTTACATTTTTTCTATAACTATAAAGCTATACACACAAGAATTGGGTCTCCCTAATTTATGCAAAATCTAAATACCAAATTTCTTGTAATTTAGGTGAAGCCTCCCTAATTTTCATCTCTGGGGGTTGGAACGTCTGCTACTGCATAGTGTGAGACTATGTAACAGTAACTAACACTAATAACAATCTATCAACAGTACTTAATAATAATATCCATAATACTAATAGTTATGAGTTTTCCGCTGCTCAAGGAGGGCGAGGGGAGGTGACCAAAGATCATTCCTCAGCTCACCATATAACAGTTCCTTTCTCCTCTGCCACCACTTCCATACCCAATATATAAAGGGTGGCAGGCAGGCGAGTGGAGGTGTGGGAGTTCTGGTGCCATGAGAGTTTGGATTCAAGGGTGAAGAAGTCAAGAGAAGGTTTGCTGTGGGTGGAGTTGAGCGGAGCGGGGAGAAGAAAAACTATGGTAAGGGTAGTGTATGTGAACCCAGAAGGAGTGAGAGAGATGGAGGGATTGTTTGAGGTATTGCAGGAGGATGTGGTGAAGTATGAAGAGAAAGGTTTTGATGTTGTTATGCTGGGTGACTTCAGTGCAAAGATTGGACTGGGAGTGGAGGACAACCCAAACAGTAATGGAAGGAGGTTGTTGGAGTTGGTTAGGGCTAGAGGTCTGGTGGTGGGGAACGAGTTGCAGTGCTGTGAGGGCTGGTGGATGTAGGAATGTGGGGAGAGAAAGTCGGTCATAGACTATATGTTGTTTAGTGAGGACGTGGATGTAGCTAGGATAGTAGTTGAGTATTCAGGCAAGGTGGATGTGAGGTCGGACCATAACATTATTTGGGGAGAAATTATGTGGGGTAGGAGAGAGGTACACGTGAGAAGAGAGCGACATAAATGGAGAGTTGACAATAGAGAGGAGTATCAGGAGGCAGTGGAGGAAATGTTTATGAGGTGGGAAGAGGAGGTGAGAGCGATTTTTTGAGCAAGAGTTGGGAGGAAACATAGTTGAAGAGGTGTGGGGTAGGTGGAAGGAGAAAGTTTTGGCTGCAGCGGAGAAAGGAATTGGAAGGAAGAAGATTACAGACAGGTCAGAGGAATGGTGGTCAGAGGATGTGGAGTGGTTGGTGTCAGGAAGGAGAAATGTATTAAAGAGGCTAAGGGAAGCCAGGAAGAGAGGGGAGAGAGAGGCTACATTAAGACAACTAAGGGATGACTATAGGGAAGCAAGAAAGGAAGCGAAAAAGACTATTAGGAAAGAGAAGAAGGAATTGAGGAAGAGAACTATAGATAGCAAGGTGGACTAGTTGTAAGCTGTTTTGGAATGATTTAAGAGCAAAGAAGAAGGAGAGAAGGATAAAAGGAGTGAAAGATGATGAGGGAAGGATGGTGGAGGAGGAAGACAAGGTGTTGGAGGTGATGGCAAAACACTGGGAAGAGCTGGGGAGGAAAAAAGAGGATGCCACAGTACAAGAATTAGAGATAGGATAAGTGGGTGGGCATGAGCTGGGTATGTGTGAAGAAATAAGTTGGGAAGAAGTAGTAGAGGTAATGAAGTGTTTGAAGAGAGGAAAGGCTCCAGGCCCTGATGGAATGTTGAATGAGATGCTGATATATGGAGGTAGAAGGTTGGTGGAGGTGATGGTGCAGGTGATGAATGTGGTGATGAGGATTGAGTGCTGCCCAGTGGACTGGAAGAGGAGTTTATTATATAGTACCTCTCCACAAGGATGGCGACGAGGACGAAGTAGGGAATTATAGGTGAATTTCATTGTGTTGTAGTGTGGTGAAGGTGTTTGCGAGAGTGTTGTCAAAAGTGTTCGCTGAGGATAGGATTTTGACGGAAGCACAAGGAGATTTAGGAGCCAGGGGAGATGTTCAGACCAGTGGTTGGTGTTAAGAGGAGTTTGTGAAATGAGGAAAGAGTGAGAGAAAGCTTCATATCTGGCCATAAGTAAGGCATATGATAGTGTGTGGAGGGAGGGACCATGGCAGAAGTTGAGGCAGTATGGAGTAGAAGAGAAACTTGTGAGGACATGTGTAGGGTTGTATAGTGGGGTGGAGACGACGGTTATATTGAACGGAAGGTCAAGGTGGTTCACTGTGGAGAATGGACTTAGGCAGGGATGTCCTTTGTCTCCACTTCTTTTCAATATTTATTTGATGGGAATGGCAGAGGAATTGGAGAGAGCTGAGCTAGGAGTCAAAGTAGAAGGCTTCTGGTGTGGGGCACTAATGTATGCAGATGATGTTGTTCTGAGGGGTGGAACTGCAAGCTATGTTGGATGTGGTACAGGCATATGTGTTAATATGGAAGATGAAATTTAATAGCAAGAAGAGCAAGGTCATGGTAGTAGGGAAGAAGGAAGCAGGAGTGCATTGGAGGATTGGTGAGGAGATATTGGAAGAGGTCAAAGAATTCAAATACTTGGGAGTATGGTTTGATAGTAAGCCAAGGGGTAATGTTCAGTTAGAGAAGATGGGAAAGAAGGCAGAAGAGTGGGTTGGAAAGGTGACATGGATGAATAGAGTGAATGGGCAGATGGAAGTAGATAGAGGAAGAATGGTGTAGCTTCTAGTGAGATCTAGTATGGAGCATGCTGCCAAAGTGTGGTAGACAGGAAGACAGAATGCTTGCAAGAAGTTTGAGTCAGTACAGATGAAAGTGGGTAGGAGACTGTTGGTGGCAAGTAACACAGTAGCAGGAGTGGCAGTACGGGGAGATATGGGGTGGAGGAAGCTAGAGGAGAGGAGGGAAGAGATGAAGGTTTTGTTTGGTAAGAGATTAGAGGTATTGGAACAGAGCAGATTGGTAAAAGTTGTTGTAAATAAACTAAGAGAGAATGGATGAATTGGATGATGGGAAGAATATGAGATCTTGAGGAGAAAGTACGAGATAAACAATGAGCATGGGTCAGTGCGCAAGTGGAAGGGGAAAGTGAAGTTGAGAAATGAGAAGGATTGGGAGGAGGAAGTAAACGGAAAGAGTACGCTGGATTTTTATAAATTGGCAAAGAATGGTGCAGGGGTGGAGAGGTATGTGAGGTCCATGCATGGTCAGGAAGGTGTGCAGTTGCTATTTCGACTGAGGACTGGGTTGTTAGAGGATAAGAAGAGATGTGGGATAGTTAGGGATGGGAGGTGTATCATGTGTGATGGTGGAGCAGGGGAGGATGTGGAACATTTCTTGGTGACATGCGGGGAATTTGAGCTGGTACTGATGGATGAGGTACGCAGAATTGTAGCAGCAGGACAGTGGCTGGATGAATTTAGAAGAGTGAGTAAGGATGGAAAGGTGGCATTGCTTTTGGGGAAAGATGTGGAGGGAGTAAGTGATGCAGTGATGGAGGAGGTGGGCGAGTGTGTTATGTATTGGGTAGGGAAGTGGTGGCGGAGGAGATAGGAACTGTTGTATGGTGAGCTGAGGAATGATCTTTGGTTCCCTCCCGTCCCCCCCTCCTTGAGCAGCGGGACACTCATAACTTAATATTGTGGATAATTTTATTTGTTGATAGATTGTTATTAGGTTAGTTACTAAATAGTCCCACACTGTGCTATAATATATACATATGTATATACAAGATTAAATCATAACACACTCATCCACCTCCTCCATCACTTACTCCCTCCACACCTTTCCCCAACAGCAATGCCACTTTTCCATCCCTACCCACTCTTCTATATTCATCCAGCCACTGTTCTGCCCCTACAATTCTGTGCACCTCATCTAGTACCAGCTGACCCCTCTCAAATTCCTCACATTACCAAGAAATGACCCATATCCTCCCCTGCTCCACTATCACGCATGATATACCTCTCATTCCTAACTATCCCACATCCCTCTAACAACCCAGCTGATGCAATCTTCAGACACCTTCCTGACCATGCATGGACCTCACATACCTCTCCACCCCTGCACTATTCTTTGCCAATTTTTAAAACTTCAGCGTACTCTTGCTGTTTACTTCCTCCTCCCAATCCTTCTCATTTCTCACCTTCATTTTCCCCTTCCACTTACGTACTGACCCAACAACCTTGTTATATTTTCTCTTCAAGATCTCATATTCTTCCCTCATCCAATTCCTCCATCCTCTCTTAGTTTATTTACAACAACTTTTACCAATCTGCTCTGTTCCAACACCTCTAATCTCTTACCAAACAAAACCTTCATCTCTTCCCTCCTCTCCTCTAGTTTCCTCCACCCCATATCTCCCCATACTGCCACTCATGCGCTGCTACTGCACTATTTGCTCCCAACAATCTCCTACCCACTCTCATCAGTGTTGACTCCAACTTCTTACAAGCATTATGTCAGATATTATAAGCATGCACTGCACGCCCACACTAGACAATACACTGTACAAACTTTCCATCCAGTTCCCCTAGCCCAGCGAAGGTGCTTTTTGCATTCTAATTAGCTTATTCGCTCACCACACTCAATGCATAGCATCCATCATTGATTACTATACACCTGCCCATTGGCGTTCTTAATATAACATTAGCTAACTGCGCTCAACTGGGTGGTGAGCGAAGGAGCCACCCAACACATGTTTTCACTCCCTTCAGGATGTCAGTTCTCTGGGCAATCCTTCAGTCCAGGCTCTCTAGTTTTTTTTGTCATCTTTGTTGTCTGGCAATATAATAATAATAGTAATAATAATAGTAATAATAATAGTAATAATAATAGTAGTAATAATAGTAATAATAATAGTAATAATAATAGTAATAATAATAGTAGTAATAATAGTAATAATAATAGTAATAATAATAGTAATAATAATAGTAATAATAATAGTAATAATAATAGTAATAATAATAGTAATAATAATAGTAATAGTAATAATAATAGTAATAGTAATAGTAATAATAATAGTAATAATAATAGTAATAATAATAGTAATAATAATAGTAATAATAATAGTAATAATAATAGTAATAATAAAAGTAATAATAATAGTAATAATAATAGTAGTAATAATAATAGTAATAATAATAGTAATAATAATAGTAATAATAATAGTAATAATAATAGTAATAATAATAGTAATAATAATAGTAGTAATAATAATAGTAATAATAATAGTAATAATAATAGTAATAATAATAGTAATAATAATAGTGATAATAATAGTAATAATAATAGTGATAATAATAGTAATAATAATAGTAATAGTAATAATAATAGTAATAGTAATAGTAATAATAATAGTAATAATAATAGTAATAATAATAGTAATAATAATAGTAATAATAATAGTAATAATAATAGTAATAATAAAAGTAATAATAATAGTAATAATAATAGTAATAATAATAGTAATAATAATAGTAATAATAATAGTAATAATAATAGTAATAATAATAGTAATAATAATAATAGTAATAATAATAGTAACATTAAAAGTAATAATAGTAATAATAATAGTAGTAATAATAATAGTAATAATAATAGTAATAATAATAGTAATAACAAAAGTAATAATAATAATAGTAGTAATAATAATAGTAATAATAATAGTAATAATAATAGTAATAATAATAGTAATAATAATAGTAATAATAATAGTAATAATAATAGTAGTAATAATAGTTAGTAATAATAGTAATAATAATAGTAATAATAATAGTAATAGTAATAGTAATAATAATAGTAATAATAATAGTAATAATAATAGTAATAATAATAGTAATAATAATATAATAATAATATAATAATAATATAATAATAATAATAATAGTAATATATAGTAATAATAATAGTAATAATAATAGTAATAATAATAGTAATAATAGTAATACTGTAATAATAGTAATAATAATAGTAATAATAATAGTAATAATAATAATAATAATAATAATAATAATAATAATAATAATAATAATAATAATAATAATAATAATAATAATAATAATAATAATAATAATAATAATAATAATAATAATAATAATAATAATAATAATAATAATAACAGTAATAATTAATAACAGTAATAATAACAGTAAGTAGTAGTAGTAGTAGTATTAGTAGTGGTAGTAGCAAGTGGTAGTAGCAGTGATGGTAGCAGTGATGGTAGCAGTGATACTAGCAGTGATAGTAGCAGTAGTAGTAACAGTAACAATAACAATATAATAATATAAATAATAATTGCAATAACAATAATAACAACAATAGCAGTAAAATAATAATAACAACAATAATGATAATATACATTAACAATAAAATTAATAAATTTGCTGTTACATGTCCTTTTTTCTATTTTTGGTTGTTTTGTATTTTTATTTGTCAGTAATACTACTACTAATACTATTGATAATAAAATAATAACAACAACAACAACAACAACACCTTTTTCCAAATTTTGTCTTTGTATTAAGTGAGGACACGATTGTTTTGTTATTAGACTCAATGCCTCACAGTCATCTTGTGAGCCACACCTTCCCACCAAGCAGTGTCAGCATATTACCATGGTCACTCAGTTACATCCTCCAGTTACACAAGATGATTCCAGAGTCAACCCAACATAGCAGGTGTTCCATGTTTTGTAGAGCTACTTACATAATTACACCCTAGATGGCCTAAAAGTAGTGTATACCTAGTGTAGTGAAGTCTCTACATTGCATAGCCTCATCATCCACAGTGACAAATGATAGTATAATATACTCAATGTACATAATCTTGACATGAGCACAGCAGTAAGTTCTACTGGAGAAAGCCATTTCATGAGAAATTAGGGTCCTTGGTATTTATCATGTGGCAGTTAGTGTCGACAGCTAACAGTGATATCAGAAATTCTTTAAAATCTAGTTCTAAATCTGGCCATATTCTAAATCTGGCCATATACTACACAATTTTGCTAAAAAAATTGCTAATGCTTTCGGTAAAGTCTGTGGCTTGAGAGTTTGTTAAATGGTAAGTCAACAAAGCTGGAAAAAAAACTCGTTGCAATCTTTCTGAGTTATTGTAAAGCATAATACTATCGAGTGCTATTTAGTGCAATATGCTCAAACTTGTTGCCCACAAGTGAATCATAGGCAAGGTTTATGAGGTTGCAAAAAAAATTTGAAGAACTAATGATCAATTTTTCCACATTTACTTACATCGACACATTTTTGCAGAAAGAAGAACCACAGTCTAATCAAGATTTTTTTTTGAAAACTCATCAACCTAACTGTGAACTGTGATTGCTGAATCATCAAAGGAACGTGGATTAGCATCAGTGGATTACAAATCACAAGTGAAGTGCATTGAGATGGGTGGATTCTTAGACAAACACCTTCTCGAGGACAAAGGTCAATCACCTTCTTGAGGACAAAGGTCAACCACCTTCTTAAAGATGGTGACGTTAATCTTGATTCTTTAATGCAGTCAGGAGTTTTCTTAAGTTTTTCTGGTTACTTAAATTGGTGTCCAATTGAAGATGAGTTATTTTTTCATGCTATATACTTAGGTGGATTTTGAACACTGAACAGAGTTTATTTTTTTGTTTATTGGTTCACAAGATATTTACAAATATGAATGTGGATGAACAGTTTCTGAACTATCAATTGCTAGCAACAGGTGAGAGGTCAAAGAATGGGAATAATGTGATGATCATTTGGGGTTACCGGGAGTAAAAACAACAACCCAGGAACACAGGATTTGAATTTAATCTGTTGCTGAAGCTACTCTTACAACCTCTCATTGAAATGCCAGCAAAGATGCCAGCAAAGAGAGGTGTTTAGCTTTCTCAACAAGAATAAGACTCCTTCCAGGGATTCATAGCAGCAAGCTGACACCCTTACTTCACTGAAGACTCACCTGTCACACCCATTGCACTGGCCCCTGGAAAGTCTGCTCGTAAATGCAAAGAAAGCTCCTCAACATATAATAAGGAACACTAAATATGACACAACACTGTCATGCAATTAATAAGACATTTTTAGTTGTTAATATATTACAAAAAACTTCTCATAATCAACTTGAAATGTACTCTCTCGATGTTTCAACTAGATGCTCTGGCCTTCATCATTATTCCTGATGAAGGCTAGAGCATCTAGTCTGATTATTTCTGATGGAGAGAGCATCTAGTTGAAACATCGAGAGAATACAATTTCAAGTTGATTATTGAGAAGATTTTTGTAATATTATTATGTCAGCTCAGCTGAGAGTTCATTGAGTGCCATTCATATTTTCCTAGTTCTCAGTACAGTATATTGTTTCTGCTCCTTGGCCCACTAAATCAACACTATATGCTAGAGCAGTCTCCTCCAATGTCAGCAACACACCTAGGAGGTTACCTACCTCTTCATGGCAGGATGGATATGACTGTCTCCTATCCTGCTTCCCACTGTACCGAGAACTAAGAAAAGATGAATTTATCCAACACACAGTTTTGCTTGAACTATATTTAAAAAATTTAAATGTTTGTTAGCTGCTCAGAATTTTAATTGTACTACTGTTGCAACAGAACCCCCCCAAAAACCAAAAAGCTAAGATTTAGGCTGAGTGGTTTTGTGTCCTTACTGCTCTCATGCAGGCATGGTAAACATATGCCATGAATATTTATTTTCAAAAAGTGGTTTGACCGAACCCAATGGATGTGTCCAGGCTTGATTTGATACTCTCTCTCAGTAACCAATTTTCAAATCTGGTGCTGAAGGTGTGAAGGTGGTGGGTGTGAGCAGGTTGGTGGATGTGCAGTGGGTGTCAATGCAGGTGTGTGGGTGTGCAGGACAATGTGTGAATGTAGGCGTGGTTTTCAGATAACTGCTTGACTCAACTGGTCTTCTATCCATGCCTAGAGATGTACATAAATGATGGCTGGCAAAGTGTAGCTGGGTGCTAAGGTGTAGATGCCTGCCTGGTAGGGTACACATAGCTGGCTGGTAAGGTGTAGATGCCTGGCTGGCAAAGTGTAGCTGGGTGGTAAGGTGTAGATGACTGGTAAGGTGTAAATGCCTGACTAGTAAGGCATAGTTTCCTGGCTGGTAAGGCACAGACTCCTGGCTGGTAAGGTACAGACTCCTGGCTGGTAAGGTACTGACTCCTGGCTGGGAAGGCACAGACTCCTGGCTGGTAAGGCACAGACTCCTGGCTGGTAAGGCACAGACTCCTGGCTGGTAAGGTACAGACTCCTGGCTGGTAAGGTACAGACTCCTGGCTGGTAAGGTACAGACTCCTGGCTGGTAAGGTACAGACTCCTGGCTGGTAAGGCACAGACTCCTGGCTGGTAAGGCACAGACTCCTGGCTGGTAAGGCACAGATTCCTGGCTGGTAAGGTACAGACTCCTGGCTGGTAAGGTACAGACTCCTGGCTGGTAAGGCATAGACTCCTGGCTGGTAAGGCATAGACTCCTGGCTGGTAAGGTACAGACTCCTTGGAGAACATTGAACGTTGAACCTATATAGCTAATGACCCTTACCTTATTACTTCAGTATTGTACATAATTATATGCGATATCATTATTCGATCGAGTTCCACTTGCATTCAAATAGGGTGACCCCCTTATTATCTACTCCTGGCTGGTAAGGCACAGACGCCTGGCTGATATGGCACAGTGCTCCTGGTAAGGCACAGACTCCTGGCTGGTAAGGCACAGACTCCTGGCTGGTAAGGCACAGTGTCCTGCTGGTAAGGCACAGACTCCTGGCTGGTAAGGCATCACCTGCTGGTAAGACACCATCTGCTGGTAAAACACACTTGCCTGGTTGCTAGCTACCACAATGAGAGACAAGGGAGGCCACGTTACTGTACAGAGATGGTGTCGCAGAGGTGGTTGGACTTAAATTATTAGCTATATTACATTAAAAATGGTGTAAGAATATTTATTCCCCAGTGCAAGCACGCCCCCCCCCCCCCAATCCTTCCCTCAGCCATTCTGGTGAGGGCTGTATTATTTTTCTACAGGTTCTGATTGAAGGTATTTTGACATTGCATAACTCTCTATCCACATGATCGAGGTGTGGATTTCTTCGTGAAGAACATCCTAACCGTGTAATATGTTAAAAGAAGTTTGCTCGGCTAAAGAAATCTCTGATGGATTTTACAAACCATAAATTTTTATTCTGTGTTTACAGAGTCTGTTTTATCTTGGCTCATCATTTATGCATCAGCCTCATGGTAACTACATTGCAGTAAAAAAAAATTGGCTCAATAATCGTCAAGGTGATGACCTAGTGACTTTGCTTTTCTAGTTGATGTTTGGGTTTGCCTTTGAAGGAGCTCAAATATTAATTTTCAGCAGTAGTATATTAGAACAATAAGAGATATATTAGAGTTGAGCAAGTGGTCCATTTCCCTCTCATCCTCAAGAAAAACTTTCTTGTCTTCAGGGGAGACAGTTGCATTTTTTTTTTAACTTGTGGTTACAACTTTAGAGCTCTGTAGATTCTGCAAACTTCATGGTATGGACTTGATATATAGCTCAAAAGATAGATCTTTCTGTGTGCTCTCTTTTGATACTAAAATATATTTCATGAGATAATTATAGGCAAGTTACTAGACCCTAAAATGGAGGGACCTCAAAAACCTGCATCCCAAAGTCCCCATCCAGAATAACTCCCTCCACTTTAGGGTCTAGTAACTTGCCTTAATTATCCTATGAAATATATTTTAGTATCAAAAGAGAGCACACAGAGAGACCTATCTTTTGAGCTATATATTAAGTCCATACCATGAAGTTTACAGAACCTACAGAGCTCTAAAGTTGTAACCACAAGTTAAAAAAAAATTTAATGCACTTCAGTACAGCTATTGAATAGACCAAAATGATTTCACTTTGCTGGTATCTATAACTGTCTGCACCAACCACAGACACTTTAATCCAAACCAACATTGAATAGGTGAGCTTGGGTTTTCCCAAAGGTTTATATGGCCATGCCAGTGCAGAGTCTTTTCCTATGGACATATATTACTTTCTGTTTGGCAAATGGAATGAAAATAGACGTATAGTGTGTGACCCAGCCTTTGGCTACCTTGTGAGTAATAATTCCACTCACCACAGAAATCTATCTCTTTATCAAGTGCATGCAGTAAAGTGTGCAAAATCTAGGGAGCTCCAAAGTCAGAATCTAGGGAGCTCCAAAGTCAGAATCTAGGGAGCTCCAAAGTCAGAATCCAGGGAGCTCCAAAGTCAGAATCCCGGGAGCTCCAAAGTCAGAATCCAGGGAGCTCCAAAGTCAGAATCTAGGGAGCTCCAAAGTCAGAATCTAGGGAGCTCCAAAGTCAGAATCCCGGGAGCTCCAAAGTCAGAATCCAGGGAGCTCCAAAGTCAGAATCTAGGGAGCTCCAAAGTCAGAATCTAGGGAGCTCCAAAGTCAGAATCTAGGGAACTCCAAAGTCAGAATCTAGGGAACTCTAAAGTCAGAATCTAGGAAACTCCAGTCAGAATCTAGGGAGCTCCAAAGTCAGAATCTAGGGAGCTCCAAAGTCAGAATCTAGGGAGCTCCAAAGTCAGAATCTAGGGAGTTCCAAAGTCAGAATCTAGGGAGCTCCAAAGTCATAACCACAAGTTTTTTAATTTTAATTTTAATTTTATGGTTCGGTCCCTCCTTATTAAGTGTATCTAAAGATCCATAGATCTCATTAAGAGTGCATCCAAAGATCCATAGATCTCATTAAGAGTGTATCCAAAGATCCATAGATCTTATTAAGAGTATATCCAAAGATCCATAGACCTTATTAAGAGTGTATCCAAAGATCCATAGATCTTATTAGGAGTGTATCCAAAGATCCATAGATCTTATTAAGAGTGTATCCAAAGATCCATAGATCTTATTAGGAGTGTATCCAAAGATCCATAGATCTTATTAAGAGTGTATCCAAAGATCCATAGATCTTATTAACAAAGATCCATAGATCTTATTAAGAGTGTATCCAAAGATCCATAGATCTTATTAAGAGTGTATCCAAAGATCCATAGATCTTATTAAGAGTGTATCCAAAGATCCATAGATCTTATTAAGAGTTTATCCAAAGATCCATAGATCTTATTAAAAGTGTATCTAAAGATCCAGAGTGCTTGAAGAATTGGTCTCAGCTCAGTCAAGTTCTCTGTCATCTTTTAGCTTTTAAGGGATTGAATGCTCTGCTCACCATTTGACACAAAATGGGTTAGCACAAGAGAGTGTTTCGAATCAGAAAGAGTTACTTCTTAGAAAATTAATCTCTCGCTCTGTCACAAACTCACAGCAGCACATGGTCAAGAGGAAACAAGTTCTCGAGAGAAAATGATGAACTGACCATATATGTTTTTTTCTGTTTGTGTGTCGAGTTGTAGTTCTAGTTGGGTGTGAGATTTTCAATGACATTCTGGGCAGAAGTCAGCGTAAACAAGCTAGTGTGTTGGATGTGAGTCACACATATTCCCCAATGCCATGTGTTTATATGCAATGTGTTGGGTGCACACATCATTCTACCTACCAGCTCACCCTCTCATCCACATCAATAACATTACATTCTATAATTAGATTTGTTGCTTTATTTATTTCCCCCCCTATTTATAGCCTATAGAGAATTGATCAATAACATTACATTCTATAATTAGATTTGTTGCATTTATTTATTTTGTTCTCTATTTATAGACTATAGAAATTGTGTTCTATATACATATATATGAATTCAGTGCAAAATAAAGAGGCAGTAATTCAATACAGTGTGGTGTCATAGGAACACCCTGTGGCTACTTAGATTGTACAAGAATTTTTTTAAATTTCCTTCAAATTAATGCGTATCCTAAACTGGGAACATGGCGAGAAATTCGGTGTAGTCCTGTCACGCCCCCAGTTGGAACACTCCCTTTTCTGAAGCCTATGGGCAATTGAAGGAGACCCCCAAAAAATCTCGTATACAACCCAAGTGTTCACAGTTCCTAAGACAGCCCTATTAAAACATACTGACATCATCAGATTCCTCTAGTGTGTTGATCTATATCTGTGTAGTACCAATACTATAATACACTTTTACCTTCCTACCTATATTCATAAGTCGGTAGGATTTGGAACTCTAGTCATGACCCTTTACCAGATTTTTATTCGCAATGTCAAGAAATTGCTTATCTTAACTTGATCAGATGCTGAAGAAGTAATCGTCCAAATTCCTCGTCATCTCATATGTAACTTAGATACACTACATTTGTAGTAGGTCAGCCAGCTACCTAACCCACACACAGGAATGAAGGGCACTTCTCTACAGAAACTGGAGAGCCAATCAGCACAGAAGAATATCAGCAAGCAGCTCAGTGTAGCACAGCATTGTTTTGTACAAGCTTTTAAATATGAAATCCAACCATATGGTGTTGAATGACAAGTTGGTGTGTATTGTGGCTGCTTTGTAATTGAGGCTGACTGTGTGATAATCATGCAGCGTTAATGTTCAATCAGACCCACTTCTGCTTAGAAAAATCATTGTGCCTGACAATTACATGAAGTCAGGAAACTGACATGCACTTACAATGTTGGAATTCCTAGATGCACCTCCACTGTGCATGTGAGATAAGAGTATAAGCAGTCTGAACTCTGAAGATAAAAAACCCCAACTTTATGAGGAGAATGTAGTTGAGCTGTGATTTGAAAGGGAGAGCGACTTGCAAAAGCAAAAAACAAACAAAAAAACACCCAAACCCCTCAATCTAAAGTTGTAACAATCGTCATGTCATACTAGTATAGTAAGGGTCATTAGGTGTAAATGACAAGGCAAGTTAAATATGTACATTGGGGGGGGGGGGGGGGGGGGGGGACTCTTTGATGAGAATGGGCTAATTAATGGAAGTGTACATTTGAATTCCCAGACGTGATATTGGAGAAAAAGAGATGATCTTAAGTGGGACAAGAATGCATGAAAATACTTCAGTGTTTCATGCAGAGATTCTTTTGTAAGATCTTGCAAGGTAATTATATTTACACGATCATAAAAAATTAAAAATTCTTCTTTTAGGGCCTCTGCGATTCCATCTAGGAGTAATACCTAGACCTATAATTGAATGGTACTGTCTATCTGTGCCATGAAATAATAGTAGTATAGTAAGTAGTAGTAGTAGTACTACTAATAATAGTAGTAGTAGCAGCAGCAGAGCAGTGATGGTGGTATACAGCTGTAGTAGTAGTATATACTAAAACACAATAATTGCTACTCCTATGGTGAGGGGACTCATCTCTCTGGATGAACCGGCTTCCCACCCCAGCTCTTGATGTCACTTTATTAACTTTTGATATATTGCATATAGAAATATATACAATGCTCGATGAACTCTCAGTTGACATAATAACATTAGAATTACCTTCTCAATAATCAACTTCAAATTTTTTTCACTCGACGTTTCAACTAGAGCATTTAGTCGAAACATCGAGTGAATAAAAATTGAAGTTGATTATTGAGAAGGCAATTTTAATATATATATATATATATATATTTGCTCAATGAAATTAAAAAGTCCTTTAAAAATGATATATATATATATATATTGGGTATTACTAAAAAGGGAAGCTTCATTTGATAAGCCCAGATGAAATCCAAATTGCTTGTTCATCTTGTGTTGGGTAATATGCTCATAAAAATAATTGAACATGCGATGTTCTAAAACTTTACTTATTAGAGAGAAGGGAAAAGGGAGAGTGGGATAAGGGAGGAATGTCTCAGGGATAAGAGCAATAAAGGATGCTTTCAATCAGTGGGAAATATCCCAGGGGAGAGGGAGGAATTGACGATGAGAAAGGCAGCAGAAGGCTGTAGATTTTAGCAGAGCCTTCCACTGAACTTCAAATTTGTAAAAGAAAAAATAATACTGATGGTCAGAGGCTTGGCAAGATGACTCTGAATTCTGTAGATTATTGCAATGCATATTGTATCATTATCACTTCCTGGATGTGTTTCACACAAGCACAGTCATGGGGTAGGTAGATAGATGGTGATGTGATGGCAGGCTGGCTGTTTTGATTGAATGGCTTATCTTCCATGAGATACTTCTCATTTCGAACATCTTAAGAGAGAAGACAAAGCAACAGCTCAATGGACTATAATAAATCTGCAAAGGTCCATCAAATTCTCATTTTAACTGAGCATCTGAACAAAAAAGAGGTACATCTTCTGTGCTTTGTGTGCAACAGAGAAAGAACTGAGGGCAGTCCTGTGCAAGAAGAGCAAAAACTAACTCGAAGTTTGCTGAGTTGCTTGCAGAGTTGGGTCACATTCAAGAGGAGTTTCAGTCTCTCAGGTGGGAGTGTGACTCTAAGTCTGAGGTATGCCAGTAGCTGCTGGGAATCTTCCAGCAGATGGACCTATACCAAACGATTGTGAACTTCTATTTGTGCTGCATATGTCTGTAGAGAAATCTCAACTACCTCAGATATGGTTCATTCTGCCTTGAACTACAAAGCTTCTTCAAAGTAGATCTTTGGTGATTAATGAGTGACTAATTTGTTGTGAAAAACCACGCTGGGTGCTTCAATGTTTCAATCAGAAATGAAGCATGAAGCTCCAGCAGTTTATCCAGAGAGCGTCAAAGACCAAGGACAGAATCATGGGCCAGACAAGAAATTCCGCTGTTGTGGTTGAATTGCAGCTTATCTTCCATGAGATACTTCTTATTTCGAACATCTTAAGAAATCTGTTTCAGGCCTTTCTGAATGGTTACCACTGCTGCAAGAGTTTTACAGTGAGCAATTTCTTGAGAAGAAAAAGAACTCTCCATCACTATCTCAAGAAGAAACTCGCCCCAACTTTATTAATCAATCACCCTCTGAGACCTTAACTTCACACAGAAAATGTAGCCACTGTGAAAGAATGTGGCATGTTCTGGAATCAATTTACTCTCATGATATCCTGCCACCGTCCATCTTTGAAGGTGATCTAGCATCAAAACCAAATGTAAGCAAGCTTATAGTGGAAATTGTGAAGCATCTACCACATGATGATAATTGTTTTCCTCGGGTGATGCAGCTGTCATATACTTATATTTAAAATCCGTTCTTTCCCAAATGACATTTGTAAGCGCTCTACGATATGTGCTCTCAACAGGTCAATCTCCAGGACCAGCCTATATTGTCTTTGACGGATCTGGATCCTCTGTCAAAGGGAGTGAGAGAACTTGGCATGCTGCTGGTATTGGAGCTGTTGATTTGGCACTCATAGGTCCTGCTATCCCAGTGCCTATATACCACAACAAATAGACGAGTTCTGGCTTACTATGACTGACTCACAGAGCTTCTCATCATTCTCAGTGGACACCTTGCTGATGAAATGACCCCAGCCAAGTTGATATGCCAGGAGAAATCATCAGAGGAAATCCTCACCACCTGTCAAATAATTGACTAATAATTTAGAAGCTGATGATAGGCTGGCAATTCATTTTGCATGGAAGGTGGCACTGAACCTGAACTATAGTGATTCCTGGTGATTCTTACAACACAGATAGCTACAGTGATAAGTCTGCTGCATTTTATCATGTAATGGCTAGAGCATGGCGTGCATCAATTGGAAGTGAATTGGTTCCATAGAAGAAACCTACCATTACACTTGTAGCCCGTGCTTGTGTCGGGCCCTAGTGAATGTGCACGCGCTCACTGGTAATGTGCTATTAGCAAAATTGGGACAAAACATGTTCCTCTCACATTGAGCCTGAGAAATACCTGAACAATTTTGCCAAGTTCCATGGTTTTAGCAAAGAAGGTAGAGGAACACCTCATTCATGTGTGGAACGGTGCCAGGCGCAAGACATCCTCTCAAACATTTGATTGGGTAAGTATACACTAAAATTACAGACACAACTGCCACCCACTTCGAGCATAGTCAAAGTCACATTCAGCGATCATTTTTCATTGTACACAACAGCTGCAGTTTGGTTCTCTTCTATTCATGACTGGTTTTGTGATTATGGCACCATTCTGCCAGTGAAAGCCCGAAGCCTCTCTCTACCAGCTGAAATCTTCAATGCAATGGCAGTAAGTGCTGTCGATACAAAGCAGGACTCATGTGTGTAGTACTTTTGTCACGAGTCACAAGTTAAACTGTCAAAGTAAGTGGCAGGCAACATGCAAATTTTGATGCCTCTCATATTTTTTAAATGACAAATGTTGTCTAGGGCTATAGCTACCTTGTCCATTATTTGCCTCCAATATGCACCACCATTGTGCTTATTGTAGCTTTCTTATTCATGATTGTTCCTTGCTGTTTGTTGACGTTTTCTGATCATGGTATCTTGTCTTAGACATCTCTGTTGTAAGTTTAAGTCAAACGGAAGTGCAATTGCTAACCTTAGACTTATTAAAACTGAACCAAAAATTTCTATTTCCGCATACTTTAATTACCGTTGATTGACAACACCTAAGATACTCCCGATTGTTATGAGGTTATGAGCAGCCAGAAAAAAATGGCCACTTCTTGGTTTTCCCTGGTTTTTCAAAATTCCACCTAGCTAATGTGTTTTCAAGCCTTATGTGTCTATTACTCAAATCTATTAAGCAAATCTATTAAGCACTGGATTAAATGCAGGAAACATGATGTGAGGAGAAGAGGGTGGGTGGTTAGAGAAAGGTGGGTGTGGCCAGAGAAAGGTGGGTGTGGCCAGTAGAAACGTCGGGTTGACCTAAGATGAACCAAGAGACTGATGGGTGGAGGGAGGGGGGGGGGCAGAATTAACAGGGGGAAATCGATGTTGATGAGGGCATTAGCTTATAAGAAGTCAGCTCACCAGATTCTGTGTAGTGATGAGGGAGATGGAGAATCAGAGTTGATAGGAAGGGAGAAGAAGATTGAGCTGTGTCAAGAGTTAGATGCAGGAAGGAGACTTCACAGTGGGTGGGAGTAGGGGTGGAAGATAAGTAGTGATGGAAGGGATGCATTGTGGGTGAGTTGGATGATGGACAATTTGATTGAGAGAAAAATGCCATCGAGGGGTAGTGATGACAACACGAAACTGACATTAAATATTAAAGTGCACTGAGGAGAGGTGAGGGATGGATATGGGAGGGTGGCAAGTGAGGCAAGCACTGGTGAGGGGGATGGATGGATGGGAGGGTGGCAAGTGAGGCAAGCACTGGTGAGGGGGGTGGATGGGAGGGTGGCAAGTGAGGCAAGCACTGGTGAGGGGGATGGATGGATGGGAGGGTGGCAAGTGAGGCAAGCACTGGTGAGGGGGGTGGATGGGAGGGTGGCAAGTGAGGCAAGCACTGGTGAAGGGGATGGATGGATGGGAGGGTGGCAAGTGAGGCAAGCACTGGTGAGGGGGGTGGATGGGAGGGTGGCAAGTGAGGCAAGCACTGGTGAGGGGGATGGATGGGAGGGTGGCAAGTGAGGCAAGCACTGGTGAGGGGGATGGATGGGAGGGTGGCAAGTGAGGCAAGCAGCACTGGTGAGGGGGATGGATGGGAGGGTGGCAAGTGAGGCAAGCACTGGTGAGGGATGGATGGGAGGGTGGCAAGTGAGGCAAGCACTGGTGAGGGGGATGGATGGGAGGGTGGCAAGTGAGGCAAGCACTGGTGAGGGGGATGGATGGGAGGGTGGCAAGTGAGGCAAGCACTGGTGAGGGGGATGGATGGGAGGGTGGCAAGTGAGGCAAGCACTGGTGAGGGATGGATGGGAGGGTGGCAAGTGAGGCAAGCACTGGTGAGGGGGATGGATGGGAGGGTGGCAAGTGAGGCAAGCACTGGTGAGGGGGATGGATGGGAGGGTGGCAAGTGAGGCAAGCACTGGTGAGGGATGGATGGGAGGGTGGCAAGTGAGGCAAGCACTGGTGAGGGGGATGGATGGGAGGGTGGCAAGTGAGGCAAGCACTGGTGAGGGGGGTGGATGGGAGGGTGGCAAGTGAGGCAAGCACTGGTGAGGGGGGTGGATGGGAGGGTGGCAAGTGAGGCAAGCACTGATGAAAGGTGAGGATAGGAGGGTGGCAAGTGAGGCAAGCACTGGTGAGGGATGGATGGGAGGGTGGCAAGTGA